>JAHDVF020000975.1:0-604755 GCA_022606425.2 Lepidostoma basale
ATTACAATTAATGGGAATGACATTTTTCGTCTTTCTTAGAGATTTAATAACATTATTTCAAAAAAATACAATATAATTTTCAAGTAAACATATTTTTTCATTCGTTTTAATTATAATAAAAGTTTATTGTTTATCGTCTTCACTATCGAGTTTCTCGTTACATCGTTTTTGACTCTATGTTATGGGTAATTGTTCCTTCTAATTACTGTTTTTATTATTTTATTTTTCACATTTAATATTTTAAAATATAAATAGTAACTAACCGTTATTTTAATTAAAATATTTAGGTACCGAACTCAACTCAATTGACATAGGAACAAATACACATAAAGGTTCGAAAAATCACGAAAAATTGACATTTGATATATTATTGTAACACCTGATGATGTCAACATAGGTTGACGAAACAGCTGTCGCGTAAAATAAAATACAATTGTGATACATAAAACAAAGTTATTTAATCTAACAGCTTAAAATAATAAAAGTTATTTTATACAGATGTTGTCATCATTTGAAATAGTTAATATTGAGTTATTTTAAATCTAAATAAGACAGCCTAGAGTTTATGTATGAGTAGTATCACCATGAACAAAATTATCTAAAAATGAATCACAGAGGTTCACCCCCACAGATTGTGATATTACATTGCGGGTGGCACTTTAACAGCCCCCCTGAGAGAAAACAGCACCATTTTATGAAGATGAGGGCTGAAGGAGCACGGCCGATATCAGGAACTTCCGCCTCGCAAGAAGCTCACGTTGACGAGATAAGTGAATTACCATTCGGGGGATAATTCGAATTTGAATTCCGGTCTCCAGATTTGCCTACCTTAGTTTTATATTAAAAAAACTCAATTCGTAAACATACGGAACCAAAAATAAATTATATATTTTTTCTTGAACAACGTTGTAGAACTACATATCAAATTGTTTGTTGTGTTTTTGGGTAACACCGTGTGGTCTGGGTAACTCCTTCTCGACCGACGTTACCCTGAAGACGACTTACCCTGAAAACTCCTTCTCGACCGACGTTACCCTGAAAACTCCTTCTCGACCGACGTTACCCTGAATTACCCTGAAGATGGAGACTGCAACGAGTTCCGAAACGTCGATCGAGAAGGAGTTACCCAGACCACACGGTGTTACCCAAAAACACAACAAACAAATTGCTGCTAACCGTGAAAATCTACGCAATTACATATCAAATACTTAAATCGATAGAAATGTCTGTTTTCTAAAAGTTTTATTATATATTATTTTCATTTTTAAATTTGAATTATTGTATCGAATTTAAAATGCATTTTTATATTAGTCTTTCTTAGTTTAGTTTTTATTATATTTTTACACCTGAAGATGGAGATATCCTCCGGATATTTCGTGTTTTTTAATGGTTTTTTTTTTAAATATTTTGTGTAATAAACAAAGTTATTTTAAATTTTAAATTTCAAGTATAATTTTTTTTTCTAAATTTGCCTAATTTTACAAAGGTTTTTTTAATAAGGCGAAACTAATCATTTCCATAATATACTATAATTAAACATTCCATCACACAGAAAACAGATGTTTTCAATCGTATACATAAATCAATATTGATGAAAACGTATGTTTTTAAGACATTTTACTAAGCATATTATTAAATTAAAGTGATCTTTCAAATTAATACATAAAATATTGTCTCTTTTTATTATTTTGATTGAAGTGTAAAGAAAATATATATATTTTTATTAACGATTTCAAATATTTCGTTAATCTTTTTATGTATTAATAATAGTAATACAAAAAGGGCCAACAATAAAAGGATGGAGTGCCGCATCGGTTAAATTGTGACAGTCTATTCTTTCTGCCTACCCCTCCGGAGAGACAGCGTGATTGTTAGTTAGTTAATAAGAGTAAGAAACAAGCGAATAACTTTTTTAAAAACTGGAATAATTACACACCTAACATACAGGTTATTATGATTATTCAGCCATTACTGTATATCTCATTGGTATTATATTATTAAACCAAGTTCTATTCTTACGATTTCATTTTTGTACTTAAATTTTTATTATTATTAAAATAAAATATTTCATCGAATCCTGTCTCTTATCTTGAACAGGAGAAGCCAGATTCTAAGTGCTTAAATTTTCTCCCTAAAATGTGATAAGGTATAACTGAATTAATGATTTCAGACGAGATTAATCCCCGATGAAGAATACTAAAGAAGGGAGTATTAATTTTTATCAGGGTTCCATAATATTATGCAATTAAAATGCACTAAATATTGGTGATTATTCTAAGCTCCGCCTAGAGAGAATCCGGTCGGTAGGTAACAAAACAAAACATCTAAGTGTTTTGTTTATTTATAAAAAAGCCACACCAGAAATAAAGTGCTAAGCACCTGTTTTGACATAGAAAGACGAAACTTATTACTGCCTTATATAAAATCTTATAGTAAACGAACGTTTCGTATATAATAAATACTTAATTAACTGAACAATATTTAGAATTTTGTAAACAACACTAACATTTTTAAAAGTTAGTTAAATAATAATATATGGCGTCGAAGCAAGGGCAGACACAGTAAGGACCAAACAAGTTTTGAGGACTTCCGAAATGAAGACACTGAGGACGATAGCAGGCAAGACACTGAGAGATCGCGTGAGGAACACCAGAATAAGAGATATATGTGAGGTTGAGGATATCATAAGATGGAGCAGACAGCGAAAAAGGGACTGGTTCGGTCATGTTAAAAGAATGGACACCACCAGACTCCCCTATTTGCATTGCATAATCAGCCTCATGGGACTCATCCTCGTGGTAGACCTTCTTAAATATGGAAGGACAGCTGGGAATCTATCTCACAGGAGGAGTAACACTCTGGAGAACAGACAACATAGGTCTACTACAATAAGGAAGAAAAATAATAAAGTAAATGTTGTCTACAAAGTAATAAACATGGTTCAATGAATCCGCAACACAAAGTTATGGTGAATATAGAAGAAACTTAACTATCACGCCATCGCTCCGAAGGGTTAGGCAAAAATAATGGATCGCCGCCCTGTTTTTTCCTGACATATTACTCTCTTCCTTAATATTCATAATATAACACAGCATTAATACGTCGATTTCTGCGACTCCTCACGTGGTCGACATGTATTTGATTGATTTGATCCGTCTGCATACAACATATATCTCATTGACACTACGCTCATTTTGGCATCTACATCCAACCCATTCAGCTTTTTAATGTTGAGATATAGATTAAACAACCACGGGTATATTACGTAACCCTGTTTGACAACTTAATTGTTTTTTTTTTAATTTTTAATTGTATCTCAATAGAGACGAAGACGTAAACTGGAAACTGAACATGGATGATCAAGGTGTTTACAGGACTTATGACCTGTCATTGGTTGGGTTAAGCGCACGCTTTATGTAATTAAAACATTCCCCATTCCACCTTTGTTATTTGTGATCATGCATGACAAATTTTTGGAAGATGTATATATACTTCAAAATCCATATTTATCTTCACGTGGCAGTTTCAGTCAGCCATCTATGTAGATTTGGTTGCACTAGTGAATTTTTTCAAGAATTAACCTATACAACCGACCCACTAACGCCATCTATGGAGAATGATTTTCGGCATTTAGCAAACTACCTTATTAACACAATGTGAAGGCTGTCGACCAACATATTGTTAGAAGCCACTAGGAGTATTATTCCATTCTATATGCCAACGAATTGTTATTAGGCCAGGCTGTAAGATTTCTATTTACTTTAACGCTAGCAGTGCTTTCCGTGTACCGAAATAGATGTATAAAAGTAAGAATTAGTGGTGTTTATTTTCCAGAATTTTATTAAATTATTTGTAAATCACATTGAATTTCCAATGTATTATTAAATGCTCAGCAAGCCAACAAAAACATTGTATGATAGAATACCCAATGAAGTAGTTAAAAAGGAATGTAAGGCGGATGAATGTGTCATATATACAATTAAGAAAAGGTCATTTACAATAAGTGCTTTCATAACATCGATGTGTTCCATCTAAATGAAAGTGATTTAAAAAAAATGATTGAATGATTGGGGCTTATGAAACTGTGTTAGTCAAATTTTATTTTTATTTTTACATTTTTATATTATATTTCATTTTAAATTATTCATTATAAATATTAATATTACTGTTATTTTCTTTGAATCACTAAAATATTTTGTTTATTCATCTTATATATTTAAACTTATATCAGTTGCTGTACAATATTTGTGGTATCATGTAATTGGCCTTGTTTCGCTGTTTGTTACCCACGGTAAGAAAAAATATGATTTGGACAATAGAACGATTGTATGAGGAAAGAACGTTTAAAAAGATATATGCAAGTAGTGTGAATGCTAAAATAAGTCAAGGAAGCCAAGTAAAACATGGTATGATTAAATTATCTAAATACTGAAAGGCGACCATATTCGAAGAAGGCGAAATCGACGAGAGTGTGTGTGCGTCACGGTGTGTGAATGTAAAAGAACCATGAGAGTTATATCAGTATAGAACAGTGTGGCGGTCCACCCTCTTTGCCTACCCCTCCGTAGAATAGCGTGATGGTTAGTAAGTCAGTTAGTTAAAACAAAATATATTTGTAAAAAAACTATTCCAAGTTTAAAAAAAGCTTAAAAATCGGACAGACATCTCCAGGCGTTATCTAGCAATGTATGTTAATGGCGGTAACCTTTCACATTGCGTTAATAAAAATCTTCTGTTTAATGCTTACAACCGATCTTAGTAGATCGCGCTAGTGTAGATTGAACTAAAAAGTGTGAAGTGTATCCCGACATTGTAGCATATGTACATCTTCCAAAAATTTGTCAGACGTGGTGGTCGTAAGAAAAGCGGAATGGGGAATGTTGTATTACATAAAGCGTGCGCTTAACCCAACCAATGACAGGTCATAAGTCCTGTAAACGCCTCAACCATCATATTCTGTTTCCAATTTGCATCTTTGTCTCTATTGAGATACAATTAATCTATCAAATTATATTTTTTAAAAAGCTTCAATTATTTCTATTAATGATCCCCATGACAAAGAATACACTTCTTGGATTAAAACGTGCCTGTATTCGTTTAAAAAATGTAAAAAAGATATTGATTTCCTTGAATATTAATGAGATTCGAATAGAAAAATCAGCTGAACCAGGCTTTTAAAAATAATATTATTAAAAATTTTAGGATAACGAAAAGGGCTTATATTGAATTTCATAACTTAATCAATATTTTCCTTCGGAATGTCGCCCTTTCATAAGTTACTTCAGTTTAAAGATCACCTTTAATTATTAATCTGATTGATGAAATCACCTCGTAGTTCTTAAAAATAACTATTTAAAGTTTAATTAAAACACTGTAATGTATTATAATATCCATTGTTTTGGCCGAAACACTATAATACATTCTCGACATTCGAAAAATTACGGAAATTTGACATTTGATATATTTTTGTAACATCTGATGATGTCAATATTGGTTGATAAAACAGCTGTCGTAAAATAAATACAATTGTGATATAAAACAAAGTTTTTGCATTTACAGTTATATTAAAATATCAAAATTGATTTAATTTCCTATGAAATTGTCGCGACAGCTGTTTTGCTAACCAATGTTAGCTACCTGATGTCAGCAAAATCAATTGTGTTATTATATAAGACAGTTTTTTTTTAAAATAAAACAGTTGATTATGTTGAAATATCAAAGTGTTTCCGCCAAAACAATTGATTTTCTAAAATAAATGGACCGATTATGATGATTTTTTGTGTGTGTTTGAGTGGATCCCTAAATGTTTAACATTCACAATTGAACCCGGTATGTGACCGTAAAAACCTTCTGGGAATACATGACCTTCTGAGAATAATTCATAGTTATGTTTGCTTACCATAGATGGCGCTGATGTCGAATTCTGTATTTAAGCATGCGCAAATTAATGAGGACATAAGAGTCAGGACAAAGGTTTCTGATGTTGTCAAGATGGCCGCAACCCTCAAATGGCGATGGGCGGGACATGTCGCTCGCGATCCAGAAGAAAAGTGGACAAGACGACTGCTGTGCTGGTGGCCAAGGATGGCAAAGCGTGGAGTTGGGCGCCCACAGTTGCGTTGGCGCGACGATATCCGGAGAAGTGCGGGAAGTGCCTGGATGCGAATCGCTCAGAATAGAAGAGAATGGAAAAAGCGAGAGGAGGCCTACGTCGAGGAGTGGACGGTCAATACGGGCTGAAGAAGAAGAAGAAGAAGAATAAATTACTTGCGTTGTAGCGTGGCGTCGATTTAAAACCCATTTGAAGTCGGAAAAATCAATGAACGTGCATGTGACTATGTATGAATGTGGAGGAAGCTAGAGAGGAATGTCAGGCCAGAGAAGTATGTAGGTCCATCCTCTTTGTTTACCCCTCCGGGGAAACAGCGTGATGTTTAATTAGTTAGTTTGTGATTCGTATAAATAAAGTGTTTCAGAATTAAAATAAATTATTGTAATAAAATTTGTTTACAGACAACCTACGTTTTCCCCAATATTCAATACAAAATAAAATCTTCAGAGCCGTTGCATATTTGCTGTATACATTATCATAATACGAGAAAGATTGTCCCGTGTATATCGGGAGAAAGAAGTTCCGGACAAAAAACACGAAGCCATGAATAAATATCGGCTGTCACACAAAAAGATACGTAAACAATGCTCCAGACATTGTATATTGTACAATGGAATAGAGAAGTGAATCGGGAAAGAGAAAATGGACGGTTTTCCATACAAATGTCGGAGATAAAAAAGTAACGTTTTAGTTAACTCATAAAACTAAAGTAAAGTTGGCTCCCGATGAATTGTGTCTTCAGCCGATAAACTTTTTGTACATTGCTTCACCGAAAGCAAAGGAGTGTTACATTTATTTTAATACGAAGCGTTTTATTGTGATGAGAGAGAAGCATATATTGTATATTTAATTTATTTAAGGGGTTAGGTTAGGTTAGGTTAGGCCCATGGACAGACAGAGTGACGAACACAGAAGTCCTGAATCGTGTAGGAGTAAATAGAGAGCTGCTGACATTAATCAAAGTCCGCAAGATTGCATATCTGGGTCACGTTCTGCGAGGAGAGAAGTATCGCCTGCTGCATCTAATATTGAAGGGAAAAATAGAGGGCCGCAGGGGGGCAGGGAGAGGCAGATGTCCTGGCTGCGCAATGTGAGGGAGTGGACGGGAATCGGAACTGTGGAGGAGCTGTTCCGGACAGCGCAGGATAGGGAGGAGTTTACCAGAGTGATCGCCAACGTCGGGGGGACCTGACAGGGCACTTTAAGAAGAAGAAGAAGAAGGGGTTAGGGGCTGTCAGAGGTATGAAAAAAAAGTATTTAAAAAAATGTTCTGTCAGTTATTAAATTTATTTGAACTAACTAACTAACTAACCATCACGCCGTCTCCCCGAAGGGGTAGGCAGAAAGAATGGACTGCCACACTATTCTTTCCTGACATATTTCTCTCGCTTCCTCAATATTCATACATCGTGTCATGCACGCGCGTTGATTTCTCTCTCCAACTCCTCACATGGCCGACATTAAATATTTGATTTATTTGATCGTGCCACGTTTTCCTCGGTCTTCCTCTATTTCTGGTTCCATTCAAATTATTAACATATACTTTTTTACCATTCTTTCTTCATTCATTCTTATGCATATGTTCAAACCATCTTAATGATCCTTTCAATATTTTGTTCATTACACCATCATTCGCACCGCATTCACTTCTTATATATTATAATACTTGTTTTTTTATACCTCTGACTGCCCGTAGCCTCTTAAGTCAACTAAGGTCTAACAAAAATTCGATTGAGCCGAGAAAACTAGACCAATGAGCTCAAAAAACGAATTAGACAAATTTGTGCAGCTTTTGGAAAAATGATTTATTAAAAAAAACAAAGACAGTGGAAAGATGACATGAACCGACACATCTGAATAACCTTAATGCAGTCTACACAAGGCAGAGCTAAGTCAAAGGGAATGGAGGAGAACTTTATCCAGGAGTGGAAGGGAATAGGCTGAAGAAGAAGAAGAAGACCTATATACAACAATGAAAGGGTCGTTAAGATAGTTAAGACACATGGAAAGAAGAAATGAAGACAGAATGGTGAAGAAGGTATATAACGACGTGAACGGAGCTAGAAATAAAGGAAAGCCGAGGAAAATGTGGCACGATTAATTGTTCTTTGCTCCGTCACGCAGAACCAAGCTGCCTTTGGTGATGCCTGTACGATGAGCGAATCGGACGTTGGTTATAATCGTCTCGGATTTGGATTCGAATTTTCAGTGTCAGTGAGGCAGTGTTCATAAAAAAAATATTACAAATTCTGGAAAAAGTACTACCTCACTGACTATCCTATCCAAATACTGCCTATCCAAAAAAGCTAAGATGGCAGTGCATAATGGTGTTCTTGTGCCGACCCTTGTGTATGGAAGTGAAGCATGGAACTGGCATAAGAAGGATGAAAGTAGAATAAATGCAGGAGAAATGAAATCTCTAAGACGAATGTATGAAAAAAAATCTGTATATGATAGAGTATCAAATGCAAATATAAAAAGTGAATGCGGTGCAAACGAAAGTGTTAATAACATAATCATGAAAGGGTCGAGATGGTTTGGACACATGGCAAGAATGAATAAAGACAGAATGGTGAAGAAGGTATATGTAAACGACGTGAACGGAGCTAGAAATAGAGGAAGGCCGAGGAAAAGGTGGCACAATCAAATCAATCAAATATTAAATGTCGATCACGCGAGGTGTCTAAGCAATCGACGTGCGTGCGTAACAAAATGTATGATTGTAGAGGAATCGAAAGAAGTATGTCAGGACAGAACAGTGTGGCGGTCCATTTTTTCTGCCACCCCTCCGGGGAGATGGCGTGATGGTTAGTTCGTTAGTTAGTTTAAGTTATGTAAAAACAAAGTATTCGAATGATCTTGTAATAATAGTTCAATTTTGCATCTTAAAATAGCGGAGAATACGTTTTCCCCAATAATTAAAATATATTTTTTGTCAATAAAAATAACGATTGTGATATATAATATTTATGACTAGTTGTCTGTGTACACGTCATAATTTAAGCTTAATTATATAAAATACCCTCTTGATTACATAAAGTTATTTATAAAAATTAAATTTATTTTTAATTAAACCTTTTTCCCATCACGCTTAAATCGGTGCGCACACAAAGGAGGCTTTCATTAAAATTTCCTTACGCTTCGTTGGAAAACTTAATGAAAACTTAAAAGTGGTTACCAGAACCTGACTCTAATACAAAACGAAGAAAGGTGCTAAACACTTACCTTAAAAGCGGTAACTGGATCAGTCTTGTGTTTTTCGTCCTGAAATGAAAAATACTGTAAATTTCATGATGCAAGTAAAGTTCTGAATATTTGACTTATGAAACTCTTTCGGGACATTTAATTAAACTTGTTTATTGTTTCTTGAATAAAGATGTAAAACTTCATATAAAATAATTAATACGAATGAAAAATATTTTAAACGGGAATGACATGTTTAACCTTTCTGAGGCATATGGTAGACATTTCACCATCATCATCAGCCGTCTGTCATCCACTGCTGAACGTAGGCCTCTCCCAAAGTACGCCACCGCCCCCTATCCATTGCCGCTCCCATCCATCCATGCTCAGCAATTCTCTTCAGATCGTTGGTCCAGCGGGCAGGGGGGCGTCCAACTCTGTGGAATCCTGTACGCGGTCTCCGCTCCAGAAACCGTCTCCCTCATCGACCGTCGGTTCTCCGACAGATATGGCGAGCCCATCGCCGCTTCAATGGTAGACACTTGATATTGGAAAACTTTGACTTATAAATTTTGCATTTGTAAGTATAAATTCCTAAGAAAAATAATCTATGAATTACTTTTTTAAAATAAGTTAGTGATGACTTAATCATCGCGTATATTTTTTTAGAATAATTCAAAACTCTCAACATCAACAAAAAACTATCTTCTATAATTCAACATCAAACAACGTATTTTGATATAAATAGTTAGTCTTTCAATTTGTATCTTTAGTTGGTTGTAACACCTGATGATGTTAACATTGGTTGGCGAAACATCTATAACTAACAATCTCGCTGTCTTCCAAAGGGGTTGACAGAAATAATGCATCGGTACACTGTTCTTTCTTGACAAACATATCTTGTTCCTTCACATCCATACGAGTACATTGTGTCATGCATATACGTCGGCTTCTTCAACTCTTCTTCTTTTACTGTTGTGACAAATAATTCGAAATTCGAATTTTAACTAAATTTGAACTTTAACTAAATATACATTTGAAAAAAATCCGTTTTTTTTTTGAATTTTCATTGTTCATAATGAACTTACAAATAACAACACTATTTTTTTAAAGGTTACTGCAATCGCAGAAAGAACAGCAAAGCTAAAATGGCAGTGGACGGGGCATGTGGCAAGATACGATGTGTTTAGGTGGTCACCTAGAATCCTGAAGTGAAGGCCTAGGAACAATACAAGAGGCCAGAGATGACCACAAAAAGGTGGACGGATGATATTCTAACTTGCTGGTCGTAGGTGGAAACAGATATTGTAGCTTATGATATAAAACGTTGAAAGGGTTTAGAAGAGGCCTGTATCTAGCATTGTATAAAAATTGGCTGAAAAGTAGAAGAATAATGATATACCCGATCTTCAAGAACTCCTAAATAAAATTGATTTATTAGGAGAGGATCTGGGCTTGAAAATCAACGTTAAGAAGATCAAATGAATGAAATATTGGCGACCAAACAATTATTCATCCATTCTGCAACTGAATGGTGCGAATGTTGAAATGGTCGACCAATTTAAATACCTTGGCAGCATTATCACTAAAGCGCTTTACCCGAAAATTGAAATAAAATGCAGAATCGAAGATGCACGAGCTGCATTAATAAAATGAGAACATTCTTTTGAAACGATAATCTTAACTTGAAACTCCGACAAGGAATGATTAAATGATATATATGGTCTGTTCTACTATATGGCTGCAAAATCTGGACTCTGAACGTGAATGTAATGAACCGGTTGGAAGCGTTCGAGGTGTGGATATACCGCAGAATGCTCCGTATACCGTGGACCGATAAGGTTAGTAATGCAGACGTACTACAGAGAGCCAGAGCCAATAGAGAGCTGCTGTCGAGTGTGAAAATTAGAAAGGTCTCATATTTGGGTCATGTGCCAAGGGGACAAAAATACCACCTCTTTCGACTGATATTAATGGGTAAAGTGGAGGGACGTCGGGGAGTTGGTAGAAGGCAGCTGTCCTGGCTGCGGAATATCAAAGAGGGGACAGGAATAACAAGAGTTCTCTTGAGTTATTTTACTGTCCAGATATACAAATTCTTCTACCTGTTTAATGATGGCGCCATTCAGAAAAACATTCATAGATCCATCGTCTTTCTCAACGAGCCCTTGTTTATTGTCATATATATTACGTACTATTCATATATCCAAACATCGTAACCATTAATAATATTTTGAAAAAATAAATAATTTTAAATCGAATAAAGAATTTCAAAACCCTTTTCAAAAGTTGTTTATGAAATCATAAAGTTTATAAAGTACTTGCGGGACATGTACTTATTCTTCTCGGGATGCAACTGGCATTCGAAAGTTTTACCCTCTAATTTTGACAATCGGCTTCACCCCTTATTATTTAATTAACGGAAATCCCTGTCAACCCCTCGCCCCTATTAAACAATTTTCATAAAATTTATGGCATTCTTATATTATAATTTGAGAGATACGCCCTTTCGTATTATATTTTAAGCATTTCTGACATCCCCTCTGTAAATTTGAAAATTGAAAAAAAAAAAGTTTGATACTTAAATTATCTTTTATATAAAAAATGTGCACTCCTTATCTTCTTTCGGAATCATGTTGAATCCTATGTTGTATCTCTTCCCTATGTTAAATATTATTATTATTATTTAACAAAGAAAATAGAAGTTCCCGCCACATACCCGAAGCTGTCATAAGGGGTAGCGGCGCCCTTTTGTCAGCCTCGCTCTTACACTCCGTGGGCCTATTCTCGGTCCATCCGGGACTTATATTAAAAAAAACGGCAAAACGAAGGGGGTGCCTGACCACATTTAATGTACCCTACTTTCCTTCTATGTCTCGCCGTTATTTATTGAATACTAATAATCTCACACGATGCAGAACCAACCTGCCAATGATTATGCCGGTAGGTAAAGCAATATCTTTGCTTAGTCGTATCACCTCAGAGTTTGACATTTTTTGTGATAGTTTGGCTCATCTGAGGGAAGTACTATCTTTATTATAATTATATGGTATATTTATTTTATTAATTTGTCATGCATCTTTTGTTTCTCGATCTTTTTATTAATCTATTATGTATTACTTATTATTGTGTATCTCTAACTTGTATCTTTAGTGTATTGGAAAAAAAATCTGTAATGCTTTAGATATGTATAAAATAAATAAATGAAATAAAATAAAGTATATGACGTTGATTATTACTTGAGAGTAGGCGTCCTTTGTAGTTCAAAACAGCTCTTTTACGCTTTTTAAGCCAGTCCATATGTTGTGAATCCAGGTGATTTGCCTCCTGCCAACACCTCGATCACACTCGATTTTACCCTCCATGATGTGCACTGCAATTTCAAAATGACTACATCAATTCATTTAATTGCTTAATTATAGAGATAAAATTAGGCTAAGTCGGGCGAAATATGTCATCACCATAAATTAAAATAAAACTTCTAGAAAACAGACGTTTTCATTCATATTTATGATTAATTATGTAGTTTTATATCACTAAGTAAGATAAGAATCTTTAAAGCATGCGTAAGACCAATAATAACATACAGCGTCGAAGCAAGGACAGACACATTATAGACCAAACAAGTTTTAAGGACTTCCGAGATGAAGACACCGTGGACGATAGCAGGCAAGACACTGAGAGATCGCGTGAGGAACACCAGAAGAAGAGAGATGTGTGAGATTGAGGATATTAGAAGATGGAGCAGACGGTAAAAAAGGGACTGGTACGGTCACGTTCAAAGAATGGACACCACCAGACTCCCCTATATTGCATTACATAATCAGCCTCATAGGAATCGTCCTCGTGGAAGACCTCCTAAAATATATAAGAGCAGCTGGAAGTCTACCTCACAGGAGGAGAAACAATCTGGAGCATAGGTCGACTGACCGCATAGGTCTACAACAAGGAAGAAGAGGGAAGAAGAAGAAGATATCACTGTTCACGAAACAATAAATAACACTTTTAAGCTTATATATATATAAAATAATGAAGTACTCTGTAATTCTCAAGGGTATGGTTATTATTGATGCCAATTGGTTTCGCTTGGACCAAAGCTTCATCAGAGCAGTACAATAAGTTAGTTAGTAATAAGTATTCAAGAACATTCCCTGATGTTATGTACATATATACATGTTACAAAATATTTGGGGTTAATAGAATTATCGTATATGGATAAGGGGTATCTCTCTTGAAGAGATTTTATATAAATGGGAAAGCTTGTACTTTATAATAATATGACTAGTTATATACAAGTAAGATACAAATTTTTGGTTACGCAGAAACGTGTATGTTTGTTTTATATAATTTTCAATTTAATTCGTGGTCACAAATCACCCCAATTTTATTTTCACATTACGATAATAACGCCGGGAACATTTATCAGAGGGCTAAGGGTAAAATTTTTCCCCTATAAAGGAAGTTCTGAGTTGGAACAGGATGTGGCAGAAAAGTCACCGGGAAAGTCCAACTTTGTCTAATTCTTCCTACCTTTATTGCGGATGCTCAAAGCTTTAAATACCTCTTGTAATTGCCGAAACTCGAAAAGTTTTACCAAAAATAAGAGAAATTTAAAAAAATGTACCGCGCTGATGAAAAAAAATGGATGCAGATTATTACGGTGAAATGAAAATTTCATATTTTTCAAGCCAGTATTGAATATAATATGCATCTTAAAAAAACAGACTGAAACAAGCAAGTGAAACATTAATAGCAAGGTCTTTCAAAAATATGTAATTGTCAAATCAAATCAGTTTATTTCATCAATAGACATTACAAAACTATTTTTAAGGCATCTATTGAGAACAGGCAAAATAATATATTGTGTATAGTATATACTACCAGAAACTGGTTCGATATTAGGACGACAAGATACTCTCCAGAATTAAGAGTATTTGCCTTCTGAACGTACTTTCACTTACATTAAAGACCTCGATATCCGAACAACATGTAAACACCCACTTTGTGGTAAGGCATTATAAACTTCTTCTTCTTCTGCTTTATTTAGGAGCCTGTTATTTCCCGGAGCCTGTTCCTGGGATGGAGATGTACAACTGTCTCTTCATCATTTGGGTGGTCTTCCTGGAGGTCGATTTCCTGTTGGATCTTTATTTGCGGCTATATTTATCACTTTTTCAGAACATGCTCTATCCACATGATCTCTCCAGTAGCGTTTTCTCAGTTTTCCCCGATCTTTCTTATTTCAGAATTTCTCACTCTTGAGCGGAGTGTCGTTCCCGCAACGGATCAGAGAGTCTTAATTTCTGTGGTTCTAAGGAGAATTTGTGTTCGGATGATGTCAGCTCTCGTTTCTATTCCATACGTCATTATATAATGTACGCATGTCTTGTAGATTCGTATTATGTTCTCCTTTTGCAATTTTTTGTTTTTCCAAACAGCATTTTTCAAGCAGTCAGCCACAGCGGCGGCTCTGTTTGTTAGTTCACTTACTTCTCCGTAGAGGTCATTGCTGCTTGATACATCAAGACCTAAGTACTTGAAATGCATTACTTGTTCTATTATTTTATTATCTTGTATACTTGCATCGTACTGGTTGTCTTGATGTAACCATGCTCTTTGTCTTGTCTATGGAGATTTTCATGTTGAATCTTTGAGATGATATGTGGAATTTGTACAGTAGCCTTTGTAGATAATCTTCGGAGCTTGCTATTAGCATCGTATCGGTGGTATATTATTAGCAGGTATTGGGTGATATTAAGTTTATAGTATGAAATGCTAGATTACTCATGTGAATCAATTATGAAAAACATATTCCTTAATTAATATGAATGAAAAAGTCTGTTTTATAATATTTCGTCGTCATTACATAATTAACAAATACACAAACTATAATTCCCAAGCAAAACGAAACATGTCGGTAATATAAAAGTTACTTTTAAAAAACAACCTTTTCGACAATCCTAAATGAAAAGATTAAAATTTTGCTAAAAATAAATATCATATAGGAAAAGTGATATGCGAATGATTTTTAATTAATTTAAATATTGTTTATAACTTTGAAATGATTATAAACCCATTTTGTTTAAAAGTGTAAGTTACAGGGTTTCATTTCTCAATAAAATGTATTTGTTACTTGTATAAAATAAATTACATAAGCAATTATTTATTGTTTCTTGAACAATAATTGTAAACTTCTTATTAAATAATTAATATGAATGAAAACGTCTTCAAATTAACGAAAGTAATTTATTTCAAAGTTTTGTATTCAAAATTTCTCTGTCTGTATTCCAATATAAAAGTATTGCTCTTAAAACCTAAAATTGTACCTACTTAATAAAACGATAAAGACTTTTCGCTGTAGTATTGACTTGTTCTTGAATGGTTGTCTTTACATTTCTCCCAGATAACAGTTCCGGGGTATTTGGGGAGTCAATATTAAGCAGGCGAATCTTTTGCAAAACAACTTTCCCTCGTCTGAAGAGGGACTCTCCCGTGACATTTTTATGGACCGAGATTAAATCAGCGGCAAAGAACTAGGTCACTACGAATAGGCATAACGGTAAGATATTTGCTATAAAGGCTATTGAGTATCTATCCACTGAACTAGTAATTGTATCTGATCTGCGATCGTAAATAATATTGTCAGAGATAAAAAGATCAATATCTACGGAGAAGAAAGTTCAAGAGATTAATCACGCACAAAAAAGTTTATGTGAGAAAGGAAAATAATAAAATTGCTTAGTAAAAAAGTAAACACATTTTAAAATAAAATGTTATATGTAAATAAGATTTACCTAAGAATTGTAATTTTTTTTTCACTTTTGAGAAATGCTTGTTTATTTAAAAAAAAATAGTCAATAGTGGATACAAGCAGTGTTCGTTACAATAAATCATTTTGACGATTTTTTTATGAATTAAAACACTGTTTTTTCCACCTTTGAATTTATTTTTCTCGACATGTTTCGAAGGATTATACCTTCATCATCGGGAGAACGATATAAACTGTATAAACGATGATAAGTGTTTTAATTCATAAAAAAATCGTCATTATGGAATTCCACAGTGTAAATCCTTAAGTTTATTTTAAACTAAAAATAAATCATTTTGTAATTACTCAGAAGATGGCAACGAGCTGCTGAAAACGGTAGAAGTAACAAACATTTGTGAATTTTAACTAAATATACCTTTTGAAAAGATAAAAAAAAATCTTTATTTAGAATGAACTTCCACCATGAAATTTCAAGTAACAAAACTAATGATGTAATCTCAATGTTTATTATCCACATCATAAAAAAGTAGGACAAATCAAATTAACAATATTACGCATTTTATCCCAAAAACTTAAAAAATCTTTAAGTTATAAAAAAATTAAATTAAATTATGTTTAAGTTTTTTTATTATTATTATAATAATGTAATAATAACGGCACCAACAGTGTACAATGTAAATATGTTTTTTTATTAATAGAAAACAATATTGAAAAAAACGTAGTGCTATTTTTAAGTTTCATCTCTTAAAAGGAAGCAAGTTGGCTTTGAATACATACACTCGTATAGTTATCATTCCGTGGTTAAAATACAAAAAAAATATAACATGTCTAACGCTAAAGTGAGTGCTTCATATGAAAAACAGATTTTCTTTACAACGTTTTTGTCATCAAAGTGCTGCTCCACTATAAATACAAGAATTACCCAAACAACTGAAGGTTTTACTTAACTTACGAATTTTCCGAACCCTTTTGTCACGATGTCACATGTTTAATTTCCTAACCACCTGTAGTTAAAAAGTAACATGACAGATTTTGTCAATAATTAAATTCGTTTCGCAACACCCGTTGAATGTGAATATTGACACACTTTACGTTGGTGAAATATTTTATTAGCCCGTTATCATAAAACTACTTAGCGATATGAACAACCGTAAATAAGGGCGACGTTTATGCCTTTTTCATAACATTCACTAAAGACCTCCCAAAAGAAAAATAACAGAAAAATCTCATAGTTAAATTACATTTTATCTGATAGCCGTTTCTATACAATATTTCATAAAAATAACCCCATTTTACATCACCAAAACTTTCATATTAACCCTATTATATTTCTTCTTCGTTTTCTTCCCCTTTGAGACTCTTGGTCTGTTGCTATTGTCAGGCTGGCCTACAACGACTCCTAGGTATTACTCCATCTTATTGGTGGTCTTCTGGGGGGACGGTAGTCAAAAGGAATTTAATGCATCACAACGTGTGGGTTTCTGGAGAGATCCATCTTCTGGACGTGTGCATTCCAGTATCTTCTGCGTTGTCTGCCTCTTCTCACAATATCTCCTATCTTGCAGATTTCGTGGATAACCGTATTCCTCACTATATCTCGAAGAGTTTTGCCTGCTATTGTCCTCAGCGTCCGCATCTCTGCTACTCGCACTTTAGTCTTTGTTCTTGTGGTATCTGTTCTGGTAACAATCCAACATATCAATATAGGCCATTCGCAAGTTTTGTATATTTTGACTTTACTGTCAATTTTCATAAATTAATTTTTTTATTTGATGTCTTTGAGATACTAATATTCTGATACCGCCGAAGTTTTGTTAACTTGTCCCATTATTTTGCTGACAAGGTCATTTTGACTAAGCAGATATGGATTTAAAAGTATTAATTATATACTTATACAGAGTTTAGATATCTGGGAGTGGATCTGCTCAGTCAAAATGATCTTGTCAGTGAAATAATACAACAAGTCAACAAGGCTTCGGCGGTATCAGGTTGTCTCAAGGATATAATATGGAAAAACAAGTATATGAGAACTGACAGTAAGGTCAGAATATATAAAACCTGCGTAAGGCCTATACTGACATATACCATTGAGACCAGAGCGGATACCACAAGAACGTAGGCTAAAGTACGGTTGGCAGAGATAGCAGGAAGGACTATTCGAGGGTGAGGAACACGGCTATCCGCGAGTTCGGCAAGGTGGATGATGTCGTGAGATGGGGCATACAACGCAGAAGATACTGGAATGCGCACGTGACGAGAATGGATCCCACCAGAATCCCACATGTTGTGGCGCATCAGATTCCTGCCGGCTGCCGTCCGCCCGGAAGACCACCGAAGAGATGGAGAGATAGCTGGGAGTCAACCTCCCAAGAGAGGCCAGCCTGATTTCAGGAACAGACCAAAGGTCTATAAGGAGAAGAAGAAAAAGAATAAGAATTATATACTAACATTGATGACGAACTTCATATTGTAACTACAAAAACTCTGATTTGTATAATTAATTGTACCTATATATTCGGTAAAAGTTCCATCTTCTTATAAGTATGTTGTTACAAATAATATTGCGTTAAATATTTTCGAAATTACCCCAATAAATTGTGATAGTTCATTGGTAATATTTTACACTTTTTACGACTTACTTAATTTATGACATGTTTTCGCAATTCGTACGTTGGACGCATGTATGGTCGTTATTTATCATTGATGACTAAATTTATCATGTCTCTCTTTCGTAACATGGTGCGCGCAGCTCTCAATTTTAACTTCTATTTAATACTACATAAGTAGTATAACTTCAAAAACTCTCTGAGAAAAAGGAATATAATATTACTTAGGAAATTGAAAAACTTTGTTTAATCCACTATTTAATAAAAAATATTAAAAAAAACACGACATGTTTCGGACCATATACGGATACCTCCACCTTTAGGTATAATATAAAAATATAATAAAAACTAAACAAAGAAAGACTAATAAAAAACGCATTTAAAATTAGATACCATAATTCAAATTTAAAAATTAACTCTTATCTAGGAGTAAAATAATTGTGTTATCATTAAATTTATGTTATTTATTATACTTTAAGTTGAAAAATCTAACTAACTAACTATCACGCCGTCTCCCCGAAGGTCAAGCTCCTATTCCCAATCAAATGCAAATTAATCATTTATTAATTTCTATATAAAATATGTCTTTTCAAATGTATGTTTTTTCTATTTAATATTTTTTTATATTTTCATCATGTATTATTATTATTTATTAGTTTTACTTTTAAAAAATAATTGTTAGTACCTACTTACAACAAATATCACAGGTTAATTTTTAAATTGGAATTATTGTATCGAATTCTGAAATACGTTTTTCATAAGTCTTTCTTTGTGTAGTTTTTATTATATTTTTACACCTGAAGATGGAGTGTCGTGTTTTTTAAATATTCAGTGGATTAAACAAAGTTATTTTCAATTACCTAAGTATACAATGGTGTTCTTGTGCCGACCCTTATGTATGGAAGTGAAGCATGGAACTGGCAAAAGAAGGATGAAAGTCGAATAAATGCAGTAGAAATGAGATTTCTAAGACGAATGTGTGGCAAATCTGTTTATGATAGAGTGACAAATGCAAGTATAAGAAGTGAATGTGGTGGGAATGAAAGTGTTATGAACAAAATAAGGAAAGGGTCATTAAGATGGTTTGGACACATGGAAAGAATGAGTGAAGACAGAATGATAAAGAAGGTATATGTAAACGGCGTGAACGGAGCTAGAAACAGAGGAAGGCCGAGGAAAACGTGGCACGATCAAATCAATCAAATATTGAATGTCGGTCAAGTGAGGAATCGGAAAAATCGACGTGCGTGCATGACAAGATGTATGAATGTAGAGGAAGCGAGTGACGTATGTTAGGACAGAACAGTGTGGCGTTCCATTCTTTCTGCCTACCCCTCCGGGGAGACGGCGTGATGGTAAGTTAGTTAGTTAGTTAGTTATAACTATAGAATTCCGCAGTGTTAATACCTTAGAGTTCAATTACATATAATAATATTATAATACATTTATATTATTTGATTTTTTCTTTCTTATAAAGATTATAATAAAATTGACATTTCATTACGTTTTAATGATATTAAATTATAAAATGATACTTTCGCCTTTGTATAGATGAATAGAACAATTAATTAAAAGTCAAAGCGAAGAATCATGTAAAACGTGTTGTTTGTTTTCACCCTGCCACAAACAGCCCGAAGACGCCTTCGATAAAACGAAAACGATTTCGTTTTGGTTCATTAAGCTAAAAGGGGTTAGTGATGAGCCGCTAACAAAGGGTAACTAATTGTATTTATTCAAGCCAAACTGTTTCATTGAGAGCTTAATCATTCACTGAAATATGAACGCTATCAAAACCAAAACAAAATCAAAACTGAATTAAGCCATTGAGGAAGAAACGAACGAAAAAAATAATAACTGGTCCAAGTAGGCATAAAAATTGGAGAGACATCTCCAGGCGTAATCTAGTACTATATGATTTGTAGAGACTTTCACAGTGCATTAATAAAGATTTTCTGCTTAATGCTTCTCAATCTTAATAGATGACGCTAGTGTAGAGTAAAATAAAATATGTAAAGATAAGCGCAGGATGCTAGCATATATACAAGTTCCAAAAAATTTACAGATGTGGTGGTAATAGGAAGGGCGGAATGGGGAATGTTGTTAAACATAAAGCGATCGCTCAACCCAATCAATGAGAGGTTATAAGTCCTGTAAGCACCTCGGCCACCACATTCTGTTCCCAGAAAAACAATTTACATCTTCGTCTCTATTGAGATACAATTAATCCTTATTAAAAAATAATTTATCCGCAATGGGTAAAATCCAGTATTTGTCTACAAGAATTTGTATACATTCAAAATGTTATATACATATTATACGTACTGGTGGCAGCAGCGTTTTATACAATAATGATAATTTGGTGTCAATAACCCTCATGTATGGAAGCGAAGCATGGGACTGGCAAAAGAAGGATGAAAGTAGAATAAACGCAATAGAAATGAGATCTCTTAGACGAATGTGTGGATACTCTGTGTATGATAGAGTGTCGAATGAAAATATAAGGAGTGAATGCTGTGCGAATAATGGTGTCATGAACAAAATAATGAAAGGATCATTAAGATAGTTTGGATATATGGAAAGAATGAACGAAGAAAGAATGGTAAAAAAATTATATGTTAATGATGTTAATGGAACCAGAAATAGGGGAAGATCGATGAAAATGTGGGACGATCAAATAAATCAAATATTGAATGTCGGCCATGTGAGGAGTCCGAGAAATCGACGCGCGTGCATGACACGATGCATGAATGTTGAGTAAGCGAGAGAAATATGTCAGGAAAGAAAAGTGTGGCAGTCCATTCTTTTTGCCTACCCCTCCGGGGAGACGGCGTGATGGTTAGTTGGTTCGTTAGTTTTTAATAATTTATTCTTTGTGTTAGCGAGGAAGATTTTAGGTGCCTGTGGATTCAAAAACCACATCTATTTGACACGGTCATTTTCCTTTTAATTTCAACACCGCTGGGCTGAAAAGTTTACAGGCTAACATGGTAAAACTTTTTTTTTTGGTAAAATTCGATTTTATTATTCAATATAGTTGCTTTCTAGGGCAATACATCGATTAAAGCGGTCATACAATTTTTCGTTACCATTTTTATAGTTAGATTTCTCTTTAGCCTTAAAAATAAGCCTCAGTTTCGGCGATTACCTCTTCATCAGTGCTGATTTTGAGGTCTGCCAACAGGAAAAAATCACTGGGGGGCAGATTTGGAGAATACGGTGGATGGGGAAGCAATTCGTAGCCTAATCCATGCAATTTTGTCATCGTTTTCATTAATTTGTAACACTGTGCACTGTTTTCATGAAACAACACTTTTTTCTTATTCAAATTTGATCCTTCAAACGATCCAACAACGCTATATAATAATTGCTGTTGATGGTCTGGCCCTTTTCGAGGTAATCTATGAATATTATACCATCTATGTGTTAGCCTACGAACTTTTCTGTCCACCAGTTAAGTATTGGAACGATTCTTGTATAATATGTGTTATAAATAACAAACGTATTTGAAAACAAAAAAAAAATGTAAATTTAGTTAAAATCTACAAACTTTTGTGTCACTGACCGGTTTCGGCAGCTCGTTGCCATCTTCTGGCCATGGCAGCGTGTTGTCAAATTAAATTATTTCATTATTTTCAATGAACTTCTATCATGACATTTCAAATAACAAAATGAAAATAACTTGACATTTCAAAACTGACTATTATTACGCAAAAAAAAATATATGTATTGTTTCTTAAACAATAATGTCAAACTCAATATTAAATAATTTATACGAATGAAAATGTCAGTTTTCTAGAAGTTTTATTATATTTTATGGAAATGACATGTTTCGCCCTTCTAATACATTATCAAATGTCATTTGATTTGTGCAAACATCAAAACATTTGATAATGCCTTAGAAGGGCGAAACATGTCATTCCTATAAAATACAATATAATAAAATTTCTAGAAAACTGTCATTTTCATTCGTGTTAATTAAAATAATTATTGATGAATCTTTATATAGAACGTTTTAATTACCTCTTTTCACGTATTTTTTGAAACGGTAACATCAATGCTTGAAATTTTTAGCTCAAAGCCATACAAAAATAACCGCATTAAAAGCTGGAAATATTGAAAATCTATAATAATTTTTTTACATTTATATATCTAAAATTAAATACAATTTACCACTTCTGAGTAGTCTATATTTGAACAATATACATAGAATTCGTTCTGCGTTGGTGTAACAAGCTATAAACGGGATATTTATTTCCCTAAATAACTCAAGAATTGCCGTCGAATAAATCTTAATACACCGACTTAAAAATGTCTCAAATGTACTTACGATTTTTAAATATAAATAAATCTATTTGAAAGTACTTTTTGATACAACAACAACAAACCATCACGCCATTTCCCCGTAGGGGTGGGCAGAGAGAAAAGACCTTCACACTACCCTATCCTAGCACACCTCTGTAGTTTCCTTCACATTTATACAGCGAGTCATACACGCACGTCGATTCTTCTTCTGCCAGTTCCATGCTTCGCTTCCGTACATTAATCCCAAAGTAAATGGACCGATAAAAAACTTCCATCATTCCAATATCCCTAAGTATAATAATAGGCAGAGAAAAAAATTACATGCTATCATTTAATCAACTAAAATTTTAAACACTCGCCTAGTATGCGTACTACTAATTATACATTGTGTATTGTATGCACACTGACATTTATTCTCTGACTCACCTAACGTAATATTATGTAAGTTTTTCATGTGTGAATGCGGAAAAGGTGAGATCCCTTAGACCCACATACGCCTAAGGGATGTAAAACGATGTACGATAGAATTTAAAAAGCTGATATAAGGAAGGAATGAAGGGCGGAAGAGAGTACTCGTATTATGAACATAATAAGAGCTCTGACTGCCATACCGAAGGTTCTGGGTTCGATTCCCGGTGATGGCAGTGTGATTTTCATTCTGTTTTTGGTCTGGTGTAGAATTCTCATGACAATAAAATGGCGATAGATTATATAGCTATCACATGTCACGAGAATCAATATATTAGCTTTAAAACAAATTGTATACAGTAATTGGGTTCAAGCGACCTGTTGAATACGTAAAAAAAAAAAAAAATATCACCCTGATGGTATAAACATAGGTATGGAACTCATGTATTAAAAAATACTGGTTAAGAAAGTAATCAATAATGGTGTGAATGGAGTACGAAGTCGTAGGAAACCGAAAAAAACTTGGCATGACCATCGGTTAAATTTTAAAGGTCGGCCATATTAGAAGTCAGAAGAATCGACGTGCGTGTATTACCCGCTGTATGAATGTGGAGGAATCTAGATACAAGTGTCAAAATCGAGTAGTGTGGCGGTCCATTCTCTCTGCTTACCTCTCCAGGGAAACGGCGTAATGGTTTGTTGTTGTTGTTGTTTTATATGAAAATACGGTGATCAAAGTGTTGATTCCCGTTGATACGTGCAGAATGTAAGAAGTAGACCACGATATAAAATTACATACATTTAGTGTAATAATATGTTTTAGTATAATAGCGTATTCCGTTCGGGGAGCTGTTACTTCACCTTGGCATACTATTTATTCTCCATTGGCATGACAAAGAAAGCCAACACAATAAGGTTGTTTTTAATAGAGCAACGGAAATTAGTTTATTCAAATAGCAACGTGAGAGAATGGCGAAGAATGAAGTCGGGATGTTCATTGCACAAAAACCTCACAAAGAGAGGGTAGGGGTGGGAAATGTGCTACCAGGGCCAGGAATGTATAGGAAATGTGTATTTCGTTATTATGACGATTGGAAAACCGTATTTCTTGTATGTTAGTAAAAGCAAGTAATAACGCTTTTTTGTTTCACAATTTTCTTAGTGTAATTAGGTAATTCGACCGCCCAGTAAATTTTTATTGCCTAATATAATTGCATCATTCGACTTTGGAAAGAGGGGGTCAAGTCAGGAGATTGATAGGAGAATACAGTTCGGTTGGTCTGCATTCGGAAGGCTGGGCAACATCTTCAAGTTGGACATGCCACAAATTTTAAAAACGAAACTGCTGGAGCAGTGTGTGTTACCTGCGAAGACTTATGGATGCCAGACATTCAGCGCCATTTAAGGATTGCGGCCAACTTGATGACGTTGGGGACTTATGTGCTGGCTCGTTTGTCAAATCAAATCAAATCAGTTTATTTTCTCAAAATATATTAAAAATAACAATTATATAATAGTTAAGGCATCTATTGAAAACAGATAGAATACAATAAATATATAATACCAGAAACGCATGAGTGACGGTTCGACATTAGTAATACAAGTTACTCTCCAAAGTCAAGAGTATTTGTCTTCTGAACGTAATTTAATGTATATGAAAGACATCGATCTCCGAAGCGATCATGTTCAGGATCTCCTCATTCCTGTCTCTGTTCCGCAAGCTAAAACCCAACATGGCTCTATCCCTTGCTCTCTGTGTGACTCTTAGCTTTTTGGCACTTTTTTGTGACGTTGTGACTGTCTCAATACCATAAGTGAATTATTATAATAATAAACGCAATTGTTTAATGGTTTTACTTGATTTAATTCATATAATTACTTAAATAAATAGCAGTTACAAATTTGTTTCGCCTTGCGAGGGCACTTTCAAACTGAAATTCAGTTTGAAAATGCCCTCGCAAGGCGAAACAAATTTGTAACTGCTATTTATATAAGTAATTGTATGAATTAAATCAAGTAAAACCATTAAACAATCGCGGTTATTATTATAATAATTATAGTGGAGTTTTACAAAACAAAAACCTCAACCATCAATAATAATTAAATAAAACGATCTACTTCTTCTTTTGTCTTTATTTAGACAGCGACCGGTTTTGCCAGGCTCGCTGGCATCGACAGACTGGTCCAGTCGTCATCGTTTATCACATCGTTTTTTTTAATTATTATTTAAAATGAACTTCCATCTACAGATTTCAGTAAAATCATTTGATTATCAACCATCAATACCATAAGTGAACACTGGGAGAATACAGGCGTTGAATGCTTTCCTTTAAAAGTTGATAGTAATTTTCAAAGTTTTTAAAATGCGGCAAAGATTTTTGATTTGATTTTTATTCTCATTATTAACAATGAAATTCGACTTATACATATATTTTGAGGAAATAGCAAGGAATTTCGGAGCGAAATGATCATTGAAAATTTGTCATACCGCTTAAACAATGAGCTGAAAGAAGCTTTTAAGAAATAAAGAGGGGCGGTCTATTCCTTCTACGCCACTGGGCTGGACAAAATCAAACTTTTACCTAACCGGATTAGGTTTTGGGTAAGGACAAGCAAATATCTGGGCCCGGGGTCCAAAAGGCCCGACCCGAAACGGTATTATTTCGCGATGATAAAAGCGAAGTTTTTAATGCCGCTTTTTGATTACTTTAGAAGTTTCTATTAATGTGATTATTTTCGGTTCCGCTCGATAAATTAAGGAGATAAAACTCGGTAATAAACATATTTGTAAGACGGAGGCTCAATTAGAATTTATCAGATCGGAAGAGGAAAATATTGTTGCGGGGATTACTCTCGCCGAGAGATTTTTTATGTTTTATCGGTTTGAATTAATATTGTGAAAAACATTATAATCTTATTGGCGGAAAGGGTTCCTACAGAAGTTAGGGTTGATGACGATAATCTCGTGAAATGCTCGGTCTTGCGAATCCGCGGACGCTTCTCAAAAAGGGGTGGATCTTAATAACTTGATTAATTATACTAACAAGGGCCACGACATAATAAATTGACTTGAATTTTGCAGGATTGGAGTACCCCTTAAAAGTCGTCCATGGTCTCTTACTCGATCAATAATATTGACAATACGGTATGACGATAATATTACTTTCATATGAAGAATACTTAATTTGTAAAACATTTCGAATATATACAAATACTTGTAGACAAATACTGGATTTAACCCATTGCGGGTTATTCATTTTTAAGGATTAATTTGATCTCAATAGAGACGAAGATGTAAATTGTTTTTTGGAAAAAAACTGGTCCAAGTTAATTAACTAACTAACTAACTAACCATCACGCCGTCTCCCCGAAGGGGTAGGCTGAAATAATGGACTTCCACACTTTTCTTTCCTGACATATTTCTCTCGCTTCCTCAACATTCATACATCGTGTCATGCACGCGCGTCGATTTCTCTGACTCCTCGATTTGATCGTGCCACGTTTTCCTCGGTCTTCCTCTATTTCTGGTTCCATTTACATCACTAACATATAATTTTTTTTACCATTCATTCTTCATTCATTCTTTTCATATGTCCAAACCATCTTAAGGATCCTTTCATTATTTTGTTCATGACACCATCATTCCCACCGCATTTACCTCTTATATTTTCATTCGACACTCTATCATACACAGAGCATCCACATATTCGTCTAAGAGATCTCATTTCTACTGCATTTATTCTACATTCATCCTTCTGGTCCAAGTTTAAGCATAAAAATTGGAGAGCCATCTTAAGGCGTTATCTAGCAATGTAAGATAATTGCGTAGCCTTTAACATTGCATTAATAAAGATTTTCTGCTTAATGCTTACAAATAATCTTAATAGATGGCGCTAGTGTAGATTGACCTAAAAATGTGAAATGTTTTAACATAGTAGCATATATACAAGTTTCAAAAATTAGTCAGATGTGGTGGTCGTAAGAAGGGAACAATGGGGAATGTTGTTAACATAAAGTGATCGCTTAACCCAACCAATGACAGGTCATAAGTCCTGTAAACGCCTCGACCACCATATTCTGTTTCCAAAACACTTAAGATAAAACTTAATTTGTAGTGTGATATTATTAAATACAATATAAATACACTTGTAAATTTGTATATATTTAAACCACTTGATTATTAACAACAACCAACTCTTCATGATTTACTTGAATCTTTGTACGGTTGTTGTTGGCAATATTGACCTTTCAACTGATATCCTTTGGAGCCGATAGAGTATTAAAAAGTAAAAATAAAATAAAACACTTTTTCACTTAGTATAAACCACTTTATTTGAGCAAGTAGCGCCAGCTGTTTACACTCTGTATCGAGCTTCCTCAGGGCTTTACACGAAATCAGTTTATGTACAGAGTGAAACCAGTTATAGTGGTTTTTACGTATACTAAGTGAAAATTGTTAAATTTAATTTTTCTTTTTCTTTTTTATATACTTTGTTCATACAACACTTATTTATTGTTTCTTGAACAATGATGTAAAACTCCATATTAAATTATTAATATGTATGAAAAAACGATAGTTTTCAAGGAGTTTTAATAAAATGTTTATGTATGACATATTTCGCCCTTCCATTTACGAGTGTATATAAACTGCAACAATTATAGGTAGTTGAAGTTACGTCACATTTGGTAATGCCTTACAAGGGCGAAACATGTCATAAATAAACATTATTATAAAACTCCTTGAAAACTATCGTTTTTTCATACATATTAATAATACAACACTTATATTGAAAAAATTAAAATTATATTGACATGTTTCGGACAACCAGTCCTTATTCAGTAATACATATTATAAAGATACACATATTAAAATATTATAAAATTGTTTACATGATCTGACAGATGTTACATATATCTTTATAATATGTATCGCTGAAGAAGGACTGGTTGTCCGAAACATGTCTATGTAATTTAATTTTTTTTAAATATAAGTGTTGCATATACAAAGTATATAAAAAATAAAAAAAATGTAAATAAAGTGTCTACAACACAAAGTATGGCGAATATAGAAGAAATGTTATTTTTTTTTATTATAAATATATCAAAGCACCAAGTAATGGCTTCGTATCAAAGTCAAAGTTTGTTAAAAAAAAATTTGAAGGGGTATTACAACGCATGCCGGATATTAGTTTGTATCAATATAATAATGCTTATATCATTCTCACCAAATACCATCGAAATAATAAACAGTTACGTTCGTGATAAGAGAGCGTTTTCGGATTGAAGCTTTCTTATTATCTTGAAGCTTTGACTCCGAGCTTATATATTATGATCAAAAGTACAAAAATCTTAAAAGCTCTTCTTGTGGAATGAATAAAAAAACGACAACATTAATAAAGTAAGTAAATAAGTATACACACCGACACTTAGCGTTAATACTGCATCAATTATGTATGCGAATATAAATATTTAAGCTTCTGCTCAGACAATTTGCCTACTAATGTTATGTTAAATACGCAGCTATATAGCAGCTAATTTGTAATGGAAATTGCGTCTTAGTGGGCTATAGGTTCGGGGCTAGGACAAGACGAAGACATTATAGAATTAGGTAGATTTGATACTCACATAAGGTTCAGTTCACAATATGGTAATATAGACAAGAAAAAAGGTTAGTTTTTTATATTCCAAGGCAATTTTTCTCCAATTTTCCGAATTAAAGAGATTTTCATTATGTAAATTGATATATTATTTACATAGATGGCGGTAAATTCGTTTTTTTACTGTTCTATTTTATGACTTTAATTTTACTAAATATTTTTTAGCCGCGTTTTGAATTCGATTTGATTTTTTAAAACCACAATATTAACTAATGTTTAAATCATAGGTTCTCAACCTTTGTGAACCGTCGCTCCCTTCACAAGAAAAAAAAGCAATGCCCCCTCTCCTGTTATAGTTTTTTTAAAATAATAATTACGAATGAATAAGTAAATTTCAAGATTTTATTATATTTTACGGGAATGACATTTTTTGCCTTGCTAAGGCATTTTCGAATGTTGAATAATTTTCATTTGTACTTATTAATTATAATGAAGTTTTTCATTATTAATATTGTTATTTGATTTATTATTTCTTAACCAATGATGTAAAACTCCATACTAAGTTTTCTAGAAGTTTTATTGTATTTATTGGGAATGACATGTTTCGCCCTTCTAAGGCATTATCAAATGTAAATAATAAACATTTGATAATACCTTAGAAGGGCGAAATATGTCATTCCAAAAAATGCCGTTTTCATTGGTTTTAATTGTTATTTGAAATTTCTTGGTAGAAGTTCATTTCATTTAAGTTTACCAGAAGATGGCACCGAGCTGCCGAAACCGGTCGAAGACACAATTATCAGTAGATTTTAACTAAATGTACATTTTAAAAGATTTTTGACATCTTTATATTATTTTCATTTTTCACATTATTGTTCAAGAAACAATCAATAAGTTATACGAAATATGTAAAAAAAGGTTACATATTATCTACGAGTATAATGTGTTTAAAATTAAATTACACATATGATCAAATGTATCAAAAATATTTTATGTATTCAGATAGTTAGATACATTGTTGAGAGATGCAGCGAAATTGTCAAGAGTCAAGTTGGAGGGTCAAAGCAGATGACAGGAGGAGTTGGAGACGAGGAGTCATAGCTTAGGTTCAATATGGGATGTTAGGGCTTTAAAGAAGGAAAAGAAGAGGATAATATAACTAACTATCTAACCATCATGCTGTATCCTCGGAGGAGTAGACAGAGAGAATGGACAGCCAAACCGTTCTGTCCTGACATACCTCTCTAGCTTCTTCAACATTCATGCATCGTAACATGCACGTTCGTAGATTTTTTTGTAGACTTCGAATGTGGAATCATATTTCGTTTTCACGCACACTCTTCTCAGTGATCTCATTTCTACGGCATTTGTCCTACTTTTATCCTTTATTGTCCGCTCCAAGTTTTATTTCCATACATAAGGTATGTATGAAAAATATGTAGGCATAGAAGATTATATATTAGTGAAAAATGTATGTTCAATGGATTTAAACTTATAATATTGTAATCATTTTAACTATTCCATGCAGCGATTTAATATTGTTCATTAAGGTAATATTTGAGATATACAAAAACAAAGTTTATTCAAGTTTAAGGCATGAATACTGTAAAATTGCTTTGTGACTTTTGTTAAAAAAATAAACATTTTATAATGAGTTTAAAGAGGTTTCACACCATTTTAAAATTAAAAAGGAATGCCTCCATTGATTTAGACTTAATTTTTTTATCGTACATGATATCGTAACTCAAAAACACCGAGTCCCACCAGACTTTACTAAGTTTAGATAGTCCTGGAGACATCTTATAAGAAGGGGTGAAACCCAAGTAAATGAGACATAGGAAGAAGAAGAATAATGATTGCGTTATATTGAAATACGAGTACTTAACACAGAGGTAACGAATAACAGGGGTTAATGAATTAATGATTTGACCCCTGAGTATACAGTCGCTACACGTTTAAGAACCTTTAAAGTATAGGACACTGTAAAATAAATACACTTACCTGTAAAGGGATCCATTCACGTAATCACAATAAAACCGTTATTTTTTACTTAGGCATTACTTCCTATGGGCCGGGCGGGCGGGAAATAAACAAGTGGTACCCCACACGTAACGTACACGTGTACGGAGCGTGTCGTGTAAAATAGATTAACCGCTACTACCCCTTTTTAATGATCTGTCCCCGGGAGCGATAAATCCAGCGGAGCTTGCGTGACCGGCGAGGAAAAATGGCGGGACGTTTCAATTTCTCATAGTTTCATGCAAAAGCTCATTCAGTAATGAATATTTCCATGTGTAATTAACATGCTAATTCAGCAAGGGAAACGTGTTTGTATGAATGGCTGTTTAATTGCTTTTTGTTATTTTTATGTGCTTTCCTTTACCTTAATGTATGGAAGCGAAGCATGAAAGCCAGCGAGGGTTCCCAAGATTGTGATGCACGAGAATCCATTGGGCCGTCGACAGCCAGGACGGCAACCAAAGAGATGCAGAGAAAGTTAAGCGCCTTCATCACTGAACCAAGATTGATTTGTCCAACAGAGTTCAAGACAATGACGAACAAGAAACAATGACGAAGAAAACCTGTTTTAATATTCGTGTAAAAAATGTTCAAAAACAAGATTTCATTTTAACTTACGAAAAGCAAACTAACTACTTTTCTTTCCTGGCATGTTTCTCTCGTTTTCTCAACATTCATACATCGTGTCATGCACGTGCGTCGATTTCTCTGACTACTCACGTTGCCGACATTAAATATTTCATTTATTTGATCTTGCTACATTTTCCCCGGTCTTTCTTTATTTCTAGCTACGTTTACATCGTTAATATATCATGTACTTTTTAACCATTATTTCTTCTTTCATTCTTTCCATGTGTTCAAACCATCTTAATGTTCCTTTTATTATTTTGTTCATTACATTTGCGACGCATTCATTTATTATATTTTCATTCGACATTATCAATCACAGATTTTCTACACATTCGTCTAAGAGATCTCATTTCTACTGCATTCTACATTCATCCTCCATTTGCCAGTTCCATGCTTCGCTTCCATACATAAGGGTCGGTATAAGAACATCATTGTACATTGCCATTTTAGCTTTTTTCGGATAGACTTGTGTTTGCGATGACATTTTTAATTCGATGACAAAGATAATGGTGATTATTCAAATATGAATCCACAACACAAAGTGATGGCGAATATAAAGAAAAATATATTTACGACTAAAGTACACATTAAGTATCATATTGATGTTATTTTTTAAAAACATTCTTTATTATTTGTTAAAAAAAATGGTCTGATTGTTTCCGAAACCGCAAGCCAGAATCCGGTATACAATCTAAAGGGGCATAAACAATATTATTTGTAGGGAGCATAAAGAATGGCGTGTCGATATAAATGGCCGCCGGTGTCTGCCGGAGTCAACCACAGAGCTCTATTTGCCTTGTTGTTTTATTTCTCCCTAAACAAGGAAGCTGGGGAAATGGCACGAGATCAGTGTTCTGGACCGGACGTGGTCTTAACTTAAAACAATGTATTGTTTATTACACCAGTGTTTCATCTTAAACTAATATCATATTTTGTATGGCAATAATATCTTGTAATGCTTGGGAATGTGTTAAAATATCTCTCTCAAATTGTGAATAATACGAGTATATATTTCAGATAAAATTAAGGCTTTAAAAATTGAAAATTTTTGTTTAATCCACTATTTAATATAAAATATTAAAATCACGACATGCTTCGGAGGATACCTCCATCTTCAGGGGTAAAGATATAATAAAAACTAAACATAGAAAGACTAGTTTTTTCGTTTTTATAAAGAATTTTGACAGGTGTAAAAATATATTTTTCATTTGTTCCAATGACAATTTGAATAATTTCTTCAATATTATTTTAAAGTTCTTGCTGGTTAAGTGCCTAATTACAGTTAATTTAAAAAATGGTGGATACCTGTAACATAAATTAAAATAAACACAAAAGTCCGGATCGTCCATGTCAACATATGCAACATCGAAAAAAAACATTATGTGTTATTACATTATGTGCTAAATTAAAAAACGGTGGATTCGTGGAACATAAATTAAATAAACAATATGTGCACCATCTAAAAAGAACATTTTGTGTTAAATTATTTTTATTTTGTTATTTTATTTTATATCATTGTATTTTATATTATTTGTTTTAGATTTATTTTGTGGGTGTTGGACGATCGAAGTGTGCGCGGGAGATGTCTATTGGTGGCAATGAGGTTCGCAACCCATCACACCGCGTCTCCCGCGAAGCGAAAAGAGAAGGATGGAATGCCGCATCAGTAAAAGTGTGACAGTCCATTCTTTCTGCCTACCCTTTCGGGGAGACGGCGTGATGGTTAGTTAGTTAGTTAGTTAGAAAGACTACTAAAAAACGCATTTAAAATTCGATATAATAATTAAAATTTAAAAATAAACCTGTAGGTACTATTTGTTGTAAATAGGTACTAACAATTTTTGTTTTAACAGTAAGAACTCATAAATAATATTAAATAATAATAATACATGATGATGATGATAATATAAAAAAATTGTAATATAGAAAAAACATACATTTGAAAAGACATCATTTATATAGAAATTAATAAATGATTAATTTGCATTTGATTGGGAATGGGAGCTTGGGAGATTAAATGTAGACAAAGTATTTAAGGAGAAAGGAGTAAAAGGAGGAATCTGATTATTAATTAAATATTTTTTATTAAATAGTGGATTAAACAAAGTTTTTCAATTTCCTAAGTATATACTATGGAATTCTACAGTGTTATTGCCTTAGCGTTCAATATATTAAGGCTAATACTGTGAAATTCCATAAGAATGATTTTTTTTATAAATAAAAAATAAAACGTTTTCACTTTGTTGGGAGAACGATATAAACTGTTTATATCGTTCTTCCAATGATGAACGTGTAAAGCCTTAGAAACATGTCGAGAAAAATACGCTCAAATTTGGAAAAAAAACAGTGTTTTGATTCCTTAAAAGTCGTTATATGATTATTGTTAAAAATATCATATTTATTTATTTATTATTATGATGATTTGTATTTTAAGTGCGCCGTTTTGTAAAATCAATTACTCCAAGGGCGCACTAGGAAATGACTGACCGAACAGTGCAGTCTTCAGATGTTTCTTAAATTTAACGTCACTATCCTCATACTTAATACTAACATGGAGGCTATTCCACGCCAACGGACCCGCAACGCTGAAAGCACGATTATAGAAACATGCTTTATTGGCTCTGACTGGAATCGCTATGTTGCTTGCACTTGTTTCTACTGATCGGAGTGAACGTTGCCTTTCCGTTGGCATGGGTGTCACGCAGAGGTCCGATATATACGCTGGCGCTCTCTGGTGTCGAGCCTTAAACACTGTCAAACACAATTTATATTTTACTCGCTCTCGGATTTTAAGCCAATGAAGGTCCTTCAGGAGCGGCGTGATATGACAGTATTTTTGTTGCCCCATAATCAATCGGGCAGCAGCATTAAATACGCTTTGTATTCTGCTTAATTGATTATTTGGCAATCCAGCGTACATTCCGTTGCAATAATCTAACCGTGACACTACAAAAGAATTTACGAGGGTCCTAGCTTCACCAACAGGTAAACATCTCCGTATGTGCTTTAGCTGTCTCAGTTGGAAGAAACCAGACTTAACAAGCCCTGATATGTGCGTATTGTAAGACTGACTCTCCTAGGCATAACTAAATTAAACGACCGTAGAAATATAACAGATGTAATGTTCTTGTACAAAATAATCAATGGAATGATGGAATGCTCAGACTTGGTCCAATTAATAAAGTATCATGTACCATCAAGGTCTACCAGACAGCACCAACTCTTTCATTGTGATAATGCGCCAAGAAATTATTTATATAACTCTCTCATGCCCAGATTACACAGATCAGCTAATGAATACGGAGATATCGACATCTTCCATTCCAACTTATTCGCTTTTAAGTCAAACTTAAAATAGAAGCTTTCTCGTGATAAGTTATTGTAGTTGAATTGTTGGTATAGTATTTATAAATATTATTAGTTTTAAGTATTTGCTATTATGCGACCTGTCAATATGTGTTTTGTGTGTTATTATGTAGACCTGTCATTTTCTGTGTTTTGTGTGTTTAACTCTGTGTTATTACTCGTATGTTTACCCGTCATTATGTACGAGTATGTTTAACGAGTTTAATTCTATGTATTAATATGTATTATATTATTATATTATACGAGTATATCATTCTACCTCTTCCATCATAATCAAATTATTGTGTTTTTGTACATTGTCATGATTTCATTTGTATATTCTCGTTGACATACTTCCTTCTGCTTTGTATGTTCTTATGTGAATCATATGAATTATACGTTATTGTTCTAATGTGAATTATATGTTATTGTACTTATTTTGTAAAAGCCATTGTGGCGTTCATGCTTTAAATAAAATAAATAAATAAACAGGGTTGGGAGAGCAACAAAGTGAAGGGTGCATTTAAAGTTGTAATCGCAAACAAAAACCTACCCGAAATAACTAAGATGACAGTGCACATAATAAAATCTAGTCAACGAATGTTTTTCACCACTATGCGGTTATTTTAATTGCCGACTTGTTTCGCTTGTACCCTAGAGCTCCTCAGAGCTTTGTAATAACAGAACCACAACACAGATTTACATGTATATATTATATATTAGATAGAAAGAGAGGGAGGGTAAAAAAAAAGGGACAGGTTTATTCGAAAAATGTTTACCTCCAGAATTAACACATTTCTAAGAAATTACCGGAATGCGAGTGAAAGTAGATCAAAAAGATAAAAAGGTATGTCATGTAGCGGTAATTACGAATGCAACCAATCACAACAAATCAACAGAAAAATCGGTTCAAGAATTACTTAGCCTTGCTGGAAATAAGTTAATAATAGGACTGATAGATAAATTTATATATCATTTTGAATGTATACAAATACTTGTAGACGAATACTGATACTGGATTTTACCCATTGCGGGTTATCAATTCAATGAATAATTGTATCTCAATAGAGACGAAGATGCAAATTGGAAACAGAATATGGTTGATCGAGGTATTGGTTGGGTTAAGCCCACGCTTTATGTAATACAACATTCCCCATTCCACTTTTTTTTTGCATCGTCGTCTCTATTGAGATAAAGTTTATATATCTAAATAATAATAAATCTAATAATAATCTAAATAATAATAAGATTTGATTTGAAAAAAAATATATATATAAATATTACATATATTAAAAAAAAAAAAAATCACAAACGTGATCAGTTTTGACAGATATTAAAATGATTTGAAAGATAAAAAAGACACATTCAATATCCGCAACACTTAGTTAAGGCGAATAAAGAAGCGATTGTTGATTCTATAAATTGATAACTAATGTTAAAATGTACATAAATAATTTATTCGTCTCGTATTTATAATAGAGGGTGAACATATCGCAAAGATTACATTTTCCCGATTTTCGTTTGGTAAACAGAACTCACCATTTTTACAGGGCAAATATTTTATTATCAGACCCACGCTATCGAGAGGAAGCTACGAAATGTTACCGAGAATAGAGAAAATTGTTTTTCCCACCCCGGGTTGATATTTGCACGATTCTGGATAGCGTCACATTCACCCTTACGAAAAAACACATCAATATTTAACAGTTTTAAAGCATTGTTATTCATTACAGAATCTACAATGTTTATAAAACAAACTATGCCACACATAAGAAAATACTAGTTTAGAATCAGTTATATTCTAAAACTAATTATTTAACTAATCATCACGCCGTCTCTCCGAGGGGGGAGGTACAAAGAATCAACCATCGTGCTGTTCTTATCTGATATACTTCTCTCGCTTCCTCAACATTCAAAACATCTTAATGGTCCTCTATACACGGAAAGCACTGCTAGTGTCAGAGTAAATGGATTTTTTTCAGCCTGGTTAGATGTCAATAAAGGTGTCAAACAGGCTTGCGTAATGTTCCTGTGGTTATTTAACCTATAAGAACAAGTGTATGAAAGAGCTAAAAGGGTTGGATGTAGGTGCCAAAATGAGCGAAGTGTCAGTAGGCTATCTATTGTGTGGGATTAAACATACTTTTAAACCGATCGTTTTTTAAGCGGTCACATTTAGATTTTTAGATTTAAAACACGTCTTAATGCGCCCTTGAGGTGATTACATCACAAAAACGGCGCTTTAAAAGTTAGCATATTATTATTATTATTGATAATACAAATAATTAATATTTTTAATTTTAATTTCTTGGAAGAAGTTCATTTTAAATAATGAAAACAAAAAAAAATATACGATTTTTTTTATTATTATATATTTAGTGTGCTTCCATTTGTGTTTATCGTTGACCGGTTTTGGCAGCTTGCTGCTACCAAAAGATGGCAGCAAGCTGCTGAAACCGGTCGACGATTTACACAAGTGGAAGCACACTAAATATATAATAATAAAGAAATTTCACATAATTTATTTTTATTTTCATTATTGTATGATACATTTAATTTATTTAATTAAAAAATAGATTAAAATATTATCCACGACATGTTCCGAAATGACCTCATTCATCCTAAAATGTAAAACTAACTAACTAACTAACCAACCATCACGCCGTCTCCCCGAAGGGGTAGGCAGAACGAATGGACTGCCGCACTTTTCTTTCCTGACATATTTCTCTCGCTTCCTCAACATTCATACATCGTGTCATGCATGCGCGTCGATTTCTCTGACTCCTCACATGGCCGACATTCAATGTTTGATTTATTTGATCGTGCCACGTTTTCCTCGGTCTTCCTCTATTTCTGGTTCCATTTACATCATTAACATATAATATAATTTTTTTATCATTCTTTCTTCATTCATTTATTAAATATGTCCAAACCATCTTAATGATCCTTTCATTATTTTGTTCATGACACCATTATTCGCACCGCATTCATTTATTATATTTTCATTCGACACTCTATCATACACAGAGTATCCACACATTCGTCTAAAAGATCTCATTTCTACTGCATTTATTCTACTTTCATCCTTCTTTTGCCAGTTCCATGCTTCGCTTCCATACATAAGGGTCGGTAGAAAATCACCATTGTGCACTGCCATTCTAGCTTTTTTGGATAGGTTTTTGTTTGCGATGACAACTTAAAGTGCACCATTTACTTTGTTGCCTGCCCCAACCCTTCTTTCAATATCCCTCTCCACTCGCTCATCTCTTGTAAACATACTACCTAAATACACGAACTCAACTACTTGCTCCAAATTTTCACCATTCACGCTTATGTTGCAGACTGTCATGGTTTCTTCCTTTTCGAAAATCATCATCAAATCATCAACCTTGGACTTATTAACATTCATCATCAGATCATTTCGCATTAAGCATTTAGTTTTATTTACATCATACTAAAATATAAATAAAACTAAATTAAAAACAATGATAGACTTATGAAGTACATTATGACTAATCTTTAAAAGTATAAATGTAATTTGTACGAGTACTTTAAAGGATTAGTCGAACTACTAAATGCACTTAGTGTCTTTATTTCGACAGCAACTGGTTACGCCAGGCTAGTTGGTATCAACAGATTGGTGACACTATTATTAATTTACTCCTTTATATACATGCATATCAGGGGTAGTAAACAAGATACTTTACAAAAATATTATTAAAATAATTATGTAAAATTTTCCAAATTTAAATATTTATATTATCATCATTTTAAATTTTGTTTTTAAATAGTTAATAAAAAAATATGTTTGAATTTAATTAACTAACTAACTAAGTAACTAACTAACCATCACGCCGTCTCCCCGAAAGGGTAGGCAGAAAGAATGGACTGCCTCACTTCAATCGATGCGGCACTCCATCCTTCTCTTTTCGCCATCGCGAGAGACGCGGTGTGATGGGTTGCGAACCTCATCGCCACCAAAAGGCATCTCCCGCGCACACTTCGATCGTTCAACATCTACATAATAAATCTAAAACAAATTATCTGAAATATAATGATATAAAATAAAATAACAAAGAAAAATAATTTAACACATATTGTTATTTTAGGTGGTGCACTTGTCGTCAGCTGGACGATCCGGACATTTGTGTTTATTTATTTTTTATCTCACGTTATCCACTGATTTTTTTAATTTACTGTAATTAGGCACTTAAAACAATCCAACACCAGCAAGAACTTAAAAATATCATTGAAGAATTTATTCAAATTGTCATTGGAACAAATGAAAAATTTATTTTTACACCTGTCAAAATTCTTTTTATAAACGAAAAAACTTATATAATTTTAACACCAAAACAGTAAAAAACGTATTTTTGTCACAAATAACTTTCATAAAGAGGGGCGATAATCAAATTGACCAAAACAATTCACTTATACACGAAATATCTCCAAATTGACGGGAGCACCATATGAACCAAACCAAATTTTCAAAATCAGAACCAAAAAAAAAAAAAATTTAATTATTATTTAAAATCCAATACTACCAGCGCCTTTCCCTGGCCCAGATTACCCAGAATGGGTGGGTCCAGGTTTTGGCTCTTAAGTCACACGCGGACCCATAACCGCAAAGGATAGTCGTCCAGCCGAGGGACAGCCGGCCAGTCCACACGAGGGACAGCCGATGATGATGATGATTTAAATTGAACTTCCATTAATAGATTTCAGTAAAATCATTAGATTTATAATAAAATATTAAAATTATTTTACCATTAATTCCTTGAATAAGTACGTATCTCACGCCGCTTCCCTTAACAGCTTTAACGCCCCTATTTGCCTCTTGGTCTGTTACAGCCCCCATGGAAGGCTCCAGCGCCTCCTGGGAGACAGTACCGCCTCCACGGGAACCAATGAATTCAAGTCTGAAAACGGCAAATGTGAGTATTTAATATAAATAAAAAAAGTATTAAATTAATTAACTTTGTATTTTGTATCACAATTGTATTTTATTTTGATATATTATTGTAACACCTGATGATGTCAACATAGGTTGATGAAACAGCTATCGCGTAAAATAAAATACAATTGTGATACAAAAAACAAAATTACTTAATTTAACAGTTTTAAAATGTTAAGGTAACATAGTGTTTCGGTAAATTTAAATCCAATTACTGTTTACACATTATTTATAGCTATTGTCTCCCACGACATGTACTAGGTACCTAATCTATTCAATCCAGACCAAATACAGTGTGACAATTATATTATACTTACAATGCCGGGAATCGAACACGGAACCTTCGGTGTTGTAGTCATAGCTTTTGCCACTCTCTCACAAAGGTCGTCATCATATTGACATACCTACAACATTTTTTTTCGTTACCCTTATATGCAGCATGTAAAATAATTTATTAAAATATTACATTCAAACTGAATTTATTTCACATTCATACATTTTCAACCACTCGAAAGTTCGCCAACATAAGTGGTGCTACCAACGTTATGGATGTGATATTTTCAAGTGGTACGCGGAATATTAATAAGCTTAGAAATATTACACATAAGCTCGCAGCGAAAAGCTCATTCGCTGAGTCGGGAGAACGGCAAAATCGCAACTTGAACCATGTTTCAATACATTTTTATTCCGGCGGCATCCGGTGCGCCTGATAAGCTCGGAGTCCAAAATTACCCAAACCTCGTTTTCAGTGAACAACACTTGGCTTAAAGTTTATAACATTGTAAGGATGCTTTCATACATATTTATTGTTTTTTGTATAATATAATTATGTAAAATCCATATAAATAATCAATACGAATAAACATTAAACTATACACATTAAACTATAAACGACCCACAAAAATTGACAATGCACAATTACAAAAAACATGTAACTACGGAGACATTAAAAAAAGGGCGGTTTGAATGTAGTATAATTTTTAAAAATAAGTAAATAGTTTAAATAGTGTTATATAAGACATTATAGTGTTTAAATAGTGTTATAAAATATATAAGTCAATTAATTTTAAGTAATACACTTTAGGATATGTGCTGCTCCCCTTAACAGTTCTCTAAATTTGTAAATTATATTATATATTGAAATTATATAGAGGTACTAGGAAAGCCTCCTTAAAACGGGTTACCCCGGTTGGGAGGTATTAAAACCATGTACTTGGTAAATAAATGATCAATAAATAAGTAAACATAATAAATATTCTGATTAAAAATTTGTTCCTCCAGAAATGGTTAATACAATCAGAGATTTGAATATAAGAGATAACTCCAGAATAAGATGTGATTATGAATTGAGTAAAATAATCCCAGTACTGACAGGCATACGACAAGAGGACAGCCTAAGCCCATTTCTGTTCCATCTGATAATGGACGAATTCATAGAAGAGGTCCAATCGCTACAACTGTAATATAGGATGGGAGAGCAATTTATCAATATGGTATATTATGCGAACGATGCTATAATCATAGCCGAGAACAAAAATGACCTACAAGAAATGCTTAACAGACGACATCACACTTGTAAGAAATACAACATGACAATTTCTATCGAAAAGCCAAAATGTATGACTTTTTCCAAAACACCCAAAACCTGTAACCTAGCTGTAGAGATTCAACCCATAGAAAAGGTCAAGACCTTCAGGTATCTTTTCATAGACCTAGTTGTAAGAGCTGATCTGCGGGAAGAAATACAAGCCCAAGCCAACAAGATAGCTGCAATCTCCGGTGCTCTAAAATCCACAATATGGAAAAACAAAGACATGACCATAAAGAGTAAGATGGGAATCTATAAAGCATGCGTTAGACCAATAATAATATATGGCGTTGAAGCAAGGGCAGACACAGTCGGAACCAAAAAAGTTTTGAAGACTTCTGAGATGAAGACACTGAGAACGATAGCAGGCAAAACACTGAGAGATCGCGCGAGGAACACCCGAAATAGAGAGGTATGTGAGGTTGAGGTTATTATAAGATGAAGTAGACAGCGAAGAAGGGACATGTCCAAATAATGGACACCATCAGACTCCCTTATATTGCACTAAATAATCAGCCTCACGGGACACGTCCTCATGGAAGACCACCTTGAAAATAGGACAGCTGGGAATCTACTTCACAGGAGGAGCAACACTCTGGAGAATAGACCACATAGGTCTACAACAAAGAAAAAAAAAAGAATAGGTAGGTTTGTTTTCTATAAAAATCATTATATTTTATGGGTATTACATGTTTCGTCTTTCGTAGGCATCATCAAATGATATTTGGCAATGCTTTAGAAAAGTGAAACATGTCATTTCCATAAAATATAATAAAACTTCTTGAAAACATACGTTTTCAGTCGTATAAATTACTTTATACATTTAAATATCGATTGTGATCGTGAGTTATTCTGGAATGATGATGTCCAGCCATCCCTACCATCCATGGTTCACATAATCTCTTCAAAAACACCTTCAACTTCTTCGCCACTATTTCTTTAACACCACAAACAGACCTTATCGTCTCATTTCGATTCGATCTCTGAGGGTTTTGCCTGCGATGGAGCGTAGGATTCAAAGTTCTGCTACTCTGTAAAGGTTCTTAGTCCTATTTTCTAACCATTAATATAATTCGTTTGGAAGCATGAATTTTGGTTAAATGCGCGTTTCAGGGCGCGCGGACTGCGCCGCGGGAAAGCCCTCTAAGCCCATAACAAGTCATAGAGCCCAGCAGATTTCTCTGTCAGTTTGATAAATTATTATCTATGCTCGCAGGTAAACAGGTAGATTTGATAACGAATATTTTCGTGATTTATTAGGCGAGATTCGTTGCGTGTTATTTATTGCGAGCAGCTTTCAACTTTTCGTGTTCGCGTCTTGTTGCGATCGTATCGTCCGACTAGTTGCGCTGGTCTCACATATTGTGTTTTTACTACACAAAGCTTTTTTAGCCAAACTATTTAAAATGATAATAAAATAAAATGATGTTTTTAAAAACTACTTTTACTTTTGTCATTGTATCGTTTTTAGAACTGTTTGTCGATGCCAGCGAGCCTGGCAAAACTGGTGGCTTTTGAAATAAAGACAAAAATAGAAGTAGTTAAAAAAAAACATTGTCTAATTTGATCATTATTCAAATAAAATTTTATGAAGAGATTTTAATAAAATAATTAGATTGTCTTAAAAACTATGCAAACAATGAATCATCTTGTATTGTGCATCGTTTAAAAAACAATGGAATCCACTTTCTTGCTTCTTTTTTCTAGCTTTCTCCACATTCATACATCGTAACATGCACTTTCGTCGATTTTTCCAACTTCGAATGTGGCCCCCTTTCAGTATTTGATTAAATTGGTCACACCATGCGTTCCTTGGTATTCTACGACTTTTATTTCCGCTCAGACTGCTTGTATACAGCATTTTAACCATTCTTCTCTCGTCCATTCGTTACATATGTCCAAACCATCTGAGGGATCATTTTTTAATTTTACTAATGATGCAATCATCTGCTTTACATTCCTTCTTTATTTCTTCGTTCGTTATTCTATCATACTCGTATATCGTTTTCCGACACACTTTTTGCAGTAATCTCATTTTCTCGGCATTTATAATACCTTTATCTTTTTTGCCAGCTCCAAGGTTTACTTCCACACATAAAGGTTGGCACTAGAACTCCATTATGTACCGCCATGTTAGCTTTAGTTAAAATATTTGTATTTGCAGTGATGACTTTGAGAGCGCCATTAATTTTATTCCCAGCGCCGACTCATTTTTCGATATCTTTCTCCATTTTATCATTTCTTGTAAACATGCTTCCCAGATAGATATTGTCGGTAACTTGCTCTTGTGTCTCACCGTTTGCGCTTATGTCACAAATTGTCATACATTCTTCTTTTTCAAATACCATCACTTTAGACTTGGACACGTTCATTACAAGGTTACATTTTTTGCATGCTTCATACATTCTTGATACTAAGACATGCAGACTTCCATATTTTCAGTGGTCAGGTGTAAATATAACACGTTTATTTTTATTTATTTTCATATCCAAGAATGCAGGTCACCTTCTTAAATCTGTTGTTAATTCAAAATATATCAAAAACCAAATGGAAATTCACGATGATACAAATTTCTCATTCAATTAATAATTAGAATTTCAAAATTAAGATGTTATCTTCAATTAGGAAAATGAAAAACTTTTTTTTAAAATTTGTTAATATATTGAATTTAAACAACATAATTCACCGTGCTAGGCATTACAAAATGACATTTGACGGAATTTTAGGGGTAGATTAACTCTGTGATAAAACAGTCGAAGGAACCCATCCGAAATATAAAGATAAATACTCTCAAAGATGGCAGAGTTTTCGGAGAATCCTTCAGCGTTTCTCAAACTTTTTTGACGAAGGAACCTTTTTGAAACACTGCAGATTTTATGGAGCCCTAAAATAACCAATTCTTGTTTTTATGTTAATCGCTTAATTGTTATGATTTGATGAAAAACATACAACCTCTGCGTGTGTACTACTCTAGGAATTGTCGAGTTGCAACATACAAGGACCCCTCGCAGAGACCTCCAATTCAATTTAATTTATTAAAAAATATATTAACAGTACAGATATTTTTCAAGGTGTTTGTGATTACAATTAAAAATATATATTTCATAACAAAAAAAAACTATTTGATAATATAAAACTTAAGACAATAAAAAAAAAATAAGATCAACAAAAAAAAGAAGAAGCATAAATAAACAATGTAGAAGACATAGAAAAACAAGAAAAGCAAATACTATTTTAATATTTCTTCTATATACGCCACACTTTGTGTTGTTAGGATGGTTTATTTCTATTTTTTTTATACACTTTGTATATACGAGTACAACACTCAATATTAAAAAAAAAATTATATAGACATGTTTCGGACAAACAGACCTTCTTCAGTAAAGAAACATTTTTTTAAATATCATATTTTTTTTAGATGATCTGACAGTTATCAACATGTCTATTTAATTTTTTTTTAAATATAAGTGTTTTATATACGATGTGTATAAAAAAGGAAAATAGAAATAAACCATTTTAATATACTCGTATATGAGATAGATGCATTTCGAAGGTAGCCTTACTATAGTGAAAAATGTCCACATCCGAAGAGATACATACGGTTTGGAAGGATTATTGCCCTGACATGGGCAATACCTTAGGAAGATTGGTTTTACGCAGTGGCAGGTGAAATAACATATGTTGCGGTTGTCGCAGATAACTGTCAAGGACTTACAAATTCTAGCCTTATGGTTCTACGGCGCACATTTTGAGAACAGCTGCGCTAATACATCTGAAGAAATAGTTAAGTGTAAGTCTATCCCTTATCTGTTAACTATTGGTCCCTAGCATGCCCAAGGGGAATGCGGTAGGATACGATGCGAAAGCTTGCGCGTATGTGTGTTACCGGCTTTAGTGTGAATGTTTTTTTGCGTAGTCCTTGGGCTTGTCGGGTGTTTTAGCGGTTTCTTTATTGAGATCCACTTTGGCGGTTTCTCGCGGAAACTTTAAATTGTCCAGTACGCTTTTCAAATGATTTGCAAAAGTGGGAAGAAAGTCTCTGGAGTTTATGGCGAGACGTGAGAGCAAAGTGCCCTCTCAAAAAACTTGGATATGCTACAAGGACATGTATTAAACCTTCGTAAATGAATGGTGGTTTATGTTTGAAAATTTCTTAGCGAGCTTATGATCCTCGAGCTTTAAATAAAGTTTTTTTTATGATTGTGTTTTTTCTTTACGAACATAATTAATTATTCAATCTTAATAGATGGCGCTAGTGAGATTGAACTAAAAAATGTGAAGTGTGGTGTTACATTGTAGCATATATATAACTACCAAAAATTTGACAGACATGGCGGTCATAAGAAGGGCGGAATGGGGAATGTTGTATTACATAATGCGTGCGCTTAACCCAATCAATGACAGGTCATAAGTCCTGTAAACGCCTCGATCACCATATTCTGTTTTCAATTTGCATCTTCGTCTCTATTGAGATACAATTAATCCTTAAAAATGATAACCCGCAATGGGTAAAATCCAGTATTCGTCTACAAGTATTTGTATACATTCAAAATGTTAATTAATTATTCATTTGCAGCTATGCCGCTCTGGAATATTAAGTTTTTAATAAACATGTCTAAGCTAGTTTTTCTTGTTATAAAATATTACACCAACAACAACAACAAACCATCAAGCCGTTTTCCCGTAGGGGTAGGCAGAGAGAATGGACCGCCATACTACTCTATCCTGGCACACCTCTCTAGCTTCTTCCACATTCATCCAGTGAGTCATACACGCACGTCGATTCTTCCGACTTCTAACATGACCAAACTTAAAAATTTGATTAATTTGGTCTCGCCATGTTTTCCTCGGTCTGCCACGACTCCGTACTCCATTTACATCATGCACGTATACTTTCTTAGCCATTCTTTCTCCATCCATGCGCTCCATATGTCCAAATTAACGCAGCGATCCTTTCACAATTTTGTTCATAATACCTCCTTCCGCTCTACATTCCTTTCTTATATCAGCATTTGAGATTCTGTCGTATATTGTTCTATCACACATACGTCTTAGGGACCTCATCTCTACTGCATTTATTATGCTCTTATCCTTCTTCTGCCAGTTCCATGCTTCGCTTCTATAAATTAGGGTTGGGACCAGAACTCCATTTTGAACACCTTCATTGATAAATTCTTGTTCCCAATAACTATTTTTATAAAATATTAAAACAGAAAACCGTTAATTACTGTCAAAAAATATTTTGGTTAAATTTAATATATCTAAAATCCGGAGGTTCGTAATATGGACAATTTAACTACCTATCAATGGGGGAATGCAGTAACTTGGGGTATAATTAAAAGTTAAAATATGAGAGTAAACCGAAAATATCATTCCTTGGAAAACCTTGTTGTATTTTATTAATCGGTATTACAATTATAGAGAGAAATATTTTTCTGAAAAATTGTATCATAATCAAACAAACAATAATTTAATTAATATCTACGAGTAATTGAAAAAAAAAATACTGTTATCTATCAGTTTTATTTTATTTTCGTTTATGTGAAGACTCAAAAGTTAGCTCAGCTGTTAAAGTTAATTGTCATGATTTTTTCGAACCTTTATGTGCATTTGTTCCAATGTCAATTTGAATAATATCTTTGATAATATTTTGAAGTTCTTGCTGGAGTTGGATAGTTTTAAGTGCCTTATTACAGTTAATTAAAATAACGGTGGATGCGTAGAATATAAATTAAATAAACCTAATCCTATCGTCCAGCTGACACGTGCACTATAAAAAATAACATTATGTGTTGTTATTTTTATTTTGTTATTTTATTTTATATCATTGTATTTTAAATTATTTGTTTCAGATTTATTTTGTGGAAGTTGGACGATCGAAATTGGCGCGAGAGATGCCTATTAGTGGCGATGAGGTTCGTAACCCATCACACCGCTACTCCCGCGGGGGCAAAAAGTAAAGGATGGAGTTAAAGTTTGGCAGTACAAATAATGTTCTGCCTACCCCTTCGGAGAGACGGCGTGATGGTTAGTTATTTAGTTCATTTTATTTTATTTTATTACCGCGAATGTCAAAACTAACTCATTTACATGTACTAGTATGTTGCGTTAAAAGAATTTATAAGGGTAACCCATGGATTATATAATGGTAATACTGTGGTATTGAAAAAAAAAATCAGAAATTGGGTTCGATTCATGGCTTATAAATGGGAACTTACTTCATATTGCGTATAAATCTTGAAGAGTTTCAGCCTCCCTATTCCACGCTCCTCGATGCTGCGCCTTTTGCTCTCAGCAGTCCATTGCCAGATCAGCCAGAATATTATCCATTGGCACTGTCTACGTCTTCCTAGAGGCCTTACTCCGGTTGGTCTTGACGCGGACTGGATCTTGATTGCTCAGGCATCTCCGACTCGGCGTATGTATCCAATCCATAGTAGGCAACGGGTTCTCACCATTCTCCCCCGCAGACGCTCAAAAGTTCTCCTGTAATCAAGGAGATTTGGCTTCTTAACTAGGTGGTATCAGATAGAGACCTCTTAACATACAGTAGTAGCGAATTCGTAAATGCCTTAACCATAAGAGCAACAAAGATACGAGTGTTACTGTCACATTTCTAATCACGTAGATCTATGCATATTTCAAAATAAATTGAATAATAATACACTTTTAGTAATTTGTATTAACAACAATTTATTTAAATATAGTGGTGTTAATACAAATTACTAAATGTGTATTATTATTTTATTTAATAATGTCACAGTTCACAGGTGTTCAAAAGGATAGTAGGGCTACGATGGAGTATGTTTTGCTGGAAAGCATGCCTCTACAAAATGTCGTAAGGCGCCAAGTTGCATTTACAACAGCAACACTACTGTCAAGTCCAACTCTCTAGCGTTCATGAGAGGTATTTTTAAAGACCCCGCGAACCCCGGGCAATGTGGCACATATTACTTAGTGCCATATCAGATAAAGAGAGGACAAATGGCGAGCTTCCAGCGCCATAAAACTGGATACACCCAGCTAAGGGAAGGTAACCTCGACAGAAAATCCTCCAGAGAAGGCAAGAGTATACCACTCTGGATATGTTTCCCTAGCTCATCACTAAGGGTGATAGTCAACGTTGGGGAGACCTGACGAGACACAGAAAAAATAAGAATGTCACAGCACAAATTAAGTGCTTAATACGAAAGTTATGCATATTTCCATTAATTTTCTATGTTTTAATGAGCTATTTTAACTTTTGTCTCTATATTACTGGCTAACATCGACAGACCAGAAATGAAGACAAAAATGGGAGGAGTTATTAAAAAAGCATCGTTTTATTGAAATATTATTTAAAATGAACTTCCATCAAAAGATTACAGTAAAACCAGTTAATTAAAAAAAGAACTATTCTACAAAACATTCAAAATGAAAAATAAATAGTCTAAGTGAACTATTTTACTTGATCGATTTTATCCACATCCATGCAAATATCCCATAGTAGTGAGGTTAGGTTATTCTTTCTAGACACACTTTTACACTTGTATTATATTATGGGAAGAATTACATGAGAAGTATAATGTAATACGAAGGTTGTCAATATAGTAGTATATCATATTGTACAATATGTATAATTTTTATGACAACGTACGGCTTCTAGAAGTTTTTTATGTTTCATGTTTCGATAAACGCCTCAACATTTAAAATAATTTAACGAGATATTCACACAGTGAAAATGTAGCCCAAAATTTACTGCATGTCACCCAATACATTCGGGATGTATCCAGATGTGTTTCCCGCCTAATCTACCCTTCCCCGAGGGCACTCCCGCTCTATCTCAAAGTACCCACGAGGGTAAAAACATAGAAACATTTGAGGAACATGGCGATGCTGACACCACCATAAGAGTTGTGCAGCCATTGTTACAGAACTGCTAAAATTATCCACATATTTCATTGCTCATCGTGTTTCAGTAGAAAATGCTTTTGAACCAAAATATGTTACTTATACTTTCTTGAATAATGATGCAAAACTTCGTATTAAATAATTATTACGAACGAAAACGTCCGTTTTCTAGAAATTTAATTATATTTTATGTAAATGCCATATTTCGCCTCTCTAAGGCACTATCAAATGTAAACAGGCGAAACATGTCATTCACATAAAATATAATAAAACTTCTATTTAACAGACGATTTCATCTTCATTTATTGGTTGAGGTACATGGAATAAGAAGAAAGGGACGGTTAACAAAATCATGGCATGACTAAATTAATTAATTACAAAAAGGCGGCCACATACGAAGTTTCAGAAACAAAAATAAAACTGTTTTGTTCGTTTTCTTTATATTATATATTTTGTTCTAAGAATTGAGCCATATTCAAAGATCGACTATAGCAAATTCCTATGTAAATATATGTCATTTCTCAAAGTTGGCCACTTAACATTTTGAATTTTACCTTAAAAAATACCTTTGTAGAATATTTTGTTCGTTAAAATGATTTCAAAAGAAATTGAAAGTTTAAAATATTCAAAAAGGAGGTCTATTATGTATACAAAAGTGGAGATATATGGTAAACGTACGCGAATATACATTTCCAATTGAAACTAATGGATAACAATCCAATGATATTAAGTGAATTGAAGTATTTCTAAAAATTCTAGAAAGCCAACAAAAGGACCCTTAAAATCACTATTTGATCTTGCTTAGATTAGTACGACCCTCATAATTTATGCAGTAAGTCATACGTCACAATATAAAATTTAAGTGGAAAACTTTAAGCATAAATAAAAAGTATTCAATGTGAAACAAGTTTTTGTGCTCTGTTGATTTCGTATTATTTTTATTATTTTTCTTCGAATCGATATTCAGACAGGACAATCAAAAAGTTCAAAGAAAAACACGGGGCTTACGCTGTCGTTTTGTTTGAATTTCGAATTGTTTGCAGAATTAATTCAAAAGAAATGTTCTGTGATCTTGAATTCTATATTTGAATTACATTTCAAATTGGTGATTCTAGAACGTTGGTAAACAGGTTAATATCTTGTGATTAGGGTATAAAACGTCTTACCTTGCAGAATTCAATATATCTTAAATTCAGTCGATGTAAAGGGTTATTTAATGATTGTTTTATTTATCTAGAAGGTATATTAGAGGGATTTCCAGAGATAATCAGACTGCTGAGCTTCAGAGAAGAATCGGTCTTGGGTGGGCGGCATATGGCAATTTGAAGAAACTATTTAATAGTAAGATTCCCTAGTGTCTGAAACGCAAAGAGTATGATCAATGCGTACTTCCAGTACTGACATATGGCGTAGAAACGCTAATACTCACCATATCGACCATAAGGAGACTCCGTGTAGCACAGAGGAAACACGAAAGAGCCATGCTACACGTAAGACTCTCAAACCGGATAAAAAATACTGAAATACGTAGAAGGTCGGGAGTAACAGATGTCGTCGCAAGGGTAGCGATGGTCATTTGCGGGACATGTTGCCAGTTTGGAAGACGATAGATGGACCAGAAGGGTGGTAGAGTGGAGACCCCGCGAAGACAAACGAAACAGAGGGAGATCCCCACACGATGGTCCGATGAAATTAGAAGAATTGCTGCTGATTGGATGCAAAAGGCACAAGACAGAGATAAGTGGAGATGTATGGGGGAGGCCTATATCCAGCAGTGGACGATAACGGCTGTCTATGTAAGTAAGTTAGTAATATCATAGGATAAAACAATAGTTCCTAACCGGGTGACGTGGGTTTGATCTTTGTTACTGACTCAATCTTTGATTTATTTCCTTTGTTTTAAGTAATTACCTGAACCCCAATAAGAACTTTAAAATTTAAATTGAATCATAATATTTGTTTTAACAAAATCATAAACGTTCCAAAATAAATCTTTATAACATCTGTCAGATCATGTAAACAATTTTATAATATTTTACATATGTATCTTTACAATATGTATCACTGAAGAAGGACTGGTTGTCCGAAACATGTCTATGTAATTAAATTTTTTTTAATGTAAGTTTAGTATAAACAAAGTGTTTAAAAAAGAAAAATGGGAATAAAGCAATTACAACACAAAGTATGACGAATATAGAAGAAAATTGATTTTTTTTTATAAAACGTTCTTAAAATTAAAAGTTATTGAAATAATTGAACTGGGGTTTTAAACGCACCTTACGTATAGTACATTGGATATAAAAAAATGTTTCATAAAAGATTTAAACGAAAACATATAACGTATACGCCAACGAAGTCCTTGTAACCAGAAATCCTTGAAAAAATGTACATATCCATACTCGTACCACTTTTGTATGTACGTATATACCTGGAAGGAAGTTCTTTTGAAAATTTAGATTTGAAATACCTTAGGAATGTTTGAGTTGGTTGTTAGTATAGCTCAAATAATATGTATTTTACAAAATAACATTTGAGGAAATACGAGTTAACTTTGTAGGACGTAAATATTAAACGTGGATAATACATTTCAATATAATGGATTTAGTCGAAAAGTTCTACTTGGAAAAGTTAAGTTAATCTGTGTGCTTTTTTATTAGATACACTTTCCTTTAAATACAGATGTAAAAATTAAAACATTTAATGTTCGGTATGTGGTGAAATATTGTTAAAGAAAACATATTTTGAAGAGTAAAATTGAAAAGACAACCCCTACCTTCAACGGACCTATAGAAGACTCTTTGGAATTTCCTGGAGAGACCACATCACGAATGAGGAAGTTCTTCAAGGAATCGAAGGAGGAAGGCACCTCCTCAGGACCTTGTCCGAAAGGCGTGCAAGATGGATCGGCCATGTAATACGTCAAGAAGGTCTCTTGCATGCCATAATGGAGGGTATGATCGAGGGGACAAACTCTAGGGGACGCCCACGCCGAGAGTACCTGGAGGACCTGTTGGTGGACGTGCGCTGCTCATCATATGCAGATTTCAAAAGAGCCGCACAAGACAGGGAAGAATGGAAGAGAATAATAGAGGAAATTGCTGCAAACCAATCCCAGGATTGAAACCAGAGAAGAAGAGACCATTCAACTCCCTCGTGTCTATTCTTTCCAAATTAAGTAAGTCTATTTTAATATCAATTCTCTTGTGAAATGGCATTATGCTTTCAATATTTCGAATGCTTATGGTTTCATAATTAATACGAATGAAAATGTCTATTTACTAGAAATTACATTATGATTTAGAGGAATGATATGTTTCACCTTTCTAAATCATTATCAAATATACAGATATTCGATAGTAACTTAGATAGGCGAATATCATCACCATTAACTGCAATAAAACTGGTATAAAACAGACGTTTTCATTTGTATTAATTATTCAATAAGGAGTTTTACATCATTGTTCAAGTAACAATAAATAACTCCATAATAAAATTATTGAACGCTAAGGCATAACACTGTGGAATTCCATAGTAATATACTAAGGAAATTGAAAATAACTTTGTTTAATCCACAAAATATTTAAAAACACGACATGTTTCGGAGAATATTTCCATTTTCAGGTGTAAAAATATAAATTATATTTTTACACCTGAATATGGAGGTATACTCCGAAACATGTCGTGTTTTTTAATATTTATTTAATGTTGTGTGGATAAAACAAAGTTATTTTAATTAACTTAGTAGGTATATAACTCTATAATAATCTTTCAGAATAAAGACAGACATTAATTATGGCACGGCACGGCATTCCGATTTGACATTTTTGACGTGAGGTTGTGGTTCTGTGCGCTCCGTCATTCTCTATAGATATTTGTTAAAGTTTCTACAATGGAGAGGAAAGTAGATAGTGTTTTGGTAGAACTGAGGACCCTGCGTTTAATGGTGGGGTCCCTTTCTGCCGAAGTGAAGAGTTTGCGCGAGATGATCGATGTGCCCGACTCGCGAAGGCGTACATTTAGTGGCAGTGACATTTCTCGGTCGGTCGGTAAGACTAAATTGTTACCCGGCCCGAGCGCTGTACCACTACTATCGGCCCGGGTACCTAGCCCGGCCCACAGTGACGTCGCTGGTACCGCGGCCGCACTACACGACAGAGCCGGAGCGGCGAGTGCAAGTGCACCGAGCGTTGCTCGAGCCGCGCGTCGTAATACACGCGCTGCCGCTCGGGCAGCTGTGCCATCTGAAAAGGCGGAAGGAGTTTCTGCGGCGAGGGCTGCACAAACAAAAGCATCGTCATCATCTGCCTGTCCTGAGGTGATGAGTATACCTCCACCGTCCTCATCAACAACTACTACTACTTCTCCCGCCTCGCGTGCAACCTACGCGGCCACTATAGCTGGATCCTTGGTGGTGGAGAGGGAGAACGCTGCAAAGGACGCCGCCAAGGGCAAGCGTCCCCCATCTGGTGTCTCGCAGAGGAAGGGTGTGAGGAAACCTGAGGGAGACCAGTCAGTGACTGCCACGCTGGAGAAGACCTCTGCGCCGTTAGTCGCCAACAGACCGGTGGGGAGTGATGGCGGCCCGTGGAATGTGGTGTCCAGGAGGCGACCTGCCACCGTCCGAGGTACTCGGAGAATGGACAGCCCCTCCCCCACCTCCCCTGTTCTTAAATTTTTCCACTTTTTCCCATTCCACCCCGATACCTCGGTCGGTGACATGGCGTCTTACCTTAATGGTTTACGTAAGGCATCATATACGGTGCATAGAATCAAGCCCAAGGAGGGAAGTTCCTATGTATCGTTCAAGATTGGAATACCGAGTTCGGTTGTCTCGGAGGTCCTGGAGCCTAAACACTGGCCACGCCGTTCTTTCATCAAGGAGTGGCGGGCGGGTGTTGCGGCTCCGCGACTTCCGAGAGCGAGCTGACTTGGTTCCTCCAATTCTTTGTCTTTCCTATATCAGAATGTTCGTGGATTGAGGACAAAATGCTCGAAATTCTTCTCCAATGTCTCGGTGAGTGACGCTAACATAATCGCTCTCACTGAGACTTGGCTGAATTCGAGCGTCCTCTCCTCTGAGCTTTTTGATATAGAGAACTTTAATGTGTTTCGCAGAGATCGAGCAGGCGACAGTGGCCACAGTCGCGGTGGCGGCTGCTTGTTGGCGGTCGGGAGGGGGGATGCGCTGAGGGCTGAGCGCGTCCCCAATCTTGAATCAGTCAATGAGGATCTCTGGGTAAAACTTATGTATGGGGTAAATCATGTAACATATATATGTGTTACATACATACCACCGGGGTCTAATTGGGAAATTTATAACCGATTATTTGATGCGATGCATACGAGCTTCAATCTGATCGGAGGTAGAAATGTCATTGTGATGGGCGACTTTAACCTGCACTCTGCTCATGGGATCGACAATGTCCAGCGTGACTTGGAGTACCTATGCGCAGTTTTTGGGCTTGCCCAGCACAATGTCGTTTTGAACTCAGATTCCAGAACCTTGGACTTGATTTTGAGCAACATAAAGTTGCAAGTTTCCAGATCAATGTCCCCATTAGTTTCTGAAGATGATTACCATCCCGCGCTAGAATTTGAGTACTCTGGTAAAGATAATCCTGGTGTTACCAGAGTGCCGCGACATAACACAGAAATCTTCAGAGGATGGAACTTCAGTCAGGGTGATTTTCTGAAGCTGTACCAGCTGATGACTCAACTTGACTGGAGCGACATGTGTAACTTGACCACCGTAAATGATGCCTTACAGTATTTTTACAGTGAAATTTATAAATTGTTTGATTTGTGCTTTCCCAGAAAACGCATAAGCAATGGTGGACGGAGATATCCGAGGTGGTTTTCCAGGGAAATCATCGCGGACATTAAGACCAAACATGCCCATCATGTGAGGTGGAAGGCTACTGGTTGTCGGAGTGAGTACGAACTTTTCAGTCTGTACCGCTCGGTGGTGAGACGCAATGTTCGATCAGCCTTTCGAACATATGTGGGCACCATTGAGGGCAATCTTATGGATGACCCTGGATCCTTCTGGAACTACGTAAAAAGTCTACGAAAGGATGGGGGCATCCTAAACACTATGATGCATGGGGATAGGGAGGTTGAGGGTGTAGATATAGTGAATGCATTCGCTAAACACTTTCAATCTGTCTATAGCAATGTTCCCCCGCGGCTAAATTTCAATTCAGCGACTGAGTTAAGTGCCAATTGTTGTGGTCATGGCTTTGTCATATCGCAGATAGAAGCGAATGATATTATATCCTCCATTAAAGCTATGAAGAATTCGCACTCGGTTGGTCCTGATTTTCTTCCCATTTACTTCTTAAAAGGCTGCTCTGAGCTCCTAATATCTCCGCTGTATTTTTATTTAACCTATCGTTAAGTACAAATACTTTTCCTGATCTCTGGAAACTTTCCAGAATCAGTCCTATTTTCAAGAGCGGCGCAAAAGAGTCGGTCGAAAACTACAGACCTGTAGCGATACTGTCGGCTCCAGCCAAACTATTTGAATCAATTTTACACAAATTGATATTTCCCAAAGTCGACCCCTATATTATAACAGAACAACATGGATTCAGGAAGGGGCGCTCGACTGAAACTAATCTCATGGTATTCACAGATTACATTGCAAGGGCCTTGGATGATGGTCACCAAGTTGACTGTTCATATAATGATTTCTCAAAGGCCTTTGACACTGTGAACCACGACATTCTGATAGCAAAGCTATCTCAAATTGGATTCTCTTCTCAGTTGATTATGTTTTTCATTAGTTATCTCGAGGGGAGAAAACAATACGTCTCATACGGAATTTTTCAATCGGAACCTTTTCTTGTAAATTCAGGGGTGCCACAAGGTTCAAACTTAGGGCCACTCCTCTTCACCATCTTCATAAATGATATTGCGAAGGTGATAAACTTCTCGCGATTTCTTTTATTTGCCGATGATCTGAAATTATTCCTGGAAATTAAAAATCCTGGAGACTGTCTTCGCCTCCAGTCGGACATCAATAATATTGTCAACTGGAGTCACAGTAATCAAATGCAATTCAATGTCTCTAAATGCGTTATGCTATCTTTTACTAGAGCATTGAGAACTGTGTATTATAGATACACAATGAACAACCAGCAACTAGCACATGTATCTACGATGAGAGATCTCGGGATCATCTATGAGAGTAGGCTGACTTTTCGTGCACATGTTGAGAGGATTTGTGGCACTGCACTGAAGATGTTGGGCTTTATCGTCCGGACCGGCAGAGTTTTCAGGGATCCCAATGTGCTCAGAGTCCTATACAACGCATTGGTTCGGAGCAGACTCGAAAGTGGTTCTGTGATATGGAGTCCTCACGAGGCGAGATATTCCATTATGCTGGAGAGGGTTCAGAAAAAATTTCTGAGGTATCTCTACATGAGGGAGTATGGTAGCTATCCTTGGCTCTATCCCACGGCATTTCTTTTGGGAATGCTCGGAACCAATTCTCTACAGCTTCGAAGAGATGGACATCTAATTACCCATTTCTTTAGATTAATTAGGGGATACTTCGAGAACTCGGCCGTACTGGAGGGTGTTCGGCTTTTTGTCCCCGATAGATATCTCCGACAGCGACAGCACAGATTGTTTTACCTACCGGCTGCCAGAACCAATCTGCCTCTGGTAACACCGGTGGGAAGAGCAATTAGTCTGCTGAACGCGGTCTCCTCGGAGATCGACGTCTTTCATGTTAGTGAAAGTACGTTCAGAAGGCAAATACTCTTAATTCTGGAGAGTATCCTGTCTTCCTAATGTTGAACCATCTCTTATGCGTTTCTGGTAGTATACTATATATAATATATTATTTTACCTGTTCTCAATAGATGCCTTAAAAATAAATTTTGTAATGTCTGTTGATGAAATAAACTGATTTGATTTGATTTGATTTGATTTGATTAATAAATTACAGCGGCCATATTTGTAGTCGGAAAAATCGACGAGCGTGCATTTTACGATGTATGAATCTCGAGATCTATGTCAGAACAAAGCAGTATGGCGGTCCATCGTATCTGCCTACCTCTCCGGGTAACGACGTGATGGTTAGTTAGTTAATTAGACAATTTTCATAGCAATTCTCTTGTGGGATGACATTACGCTTACGATATTTCGAATGCCAATAGTTTTATTAACTGTAAAAATTTATAACACTGCTACTTATTATTTCTCTTCTTCTTCTTCGGCGTTACAACCCTTGGTGGGTCTAAGTCTCCTCCAAGAAACGTCTCCATCCCATCCTGTCTCTGGCTGCCACCTCCAAGTCATGCTTCTCCAGAATCCGACAGTCTGCCACGGCACCATCCAACCATCGCAGTCTCGGCCTGTCAACGCTTCTTCGCCCTTCTGGATTCTTAGAAAACACTCTTTTGGACAGCTCCAGATCCCCCATGTGGTGCAAGTACCCTAGTCAGGGCAGTCTGTTAATCTTTATAAACTTGACCACGCTGACATCCTGGTATATATCGTAGAGCTCTGTGTTGTATCTCCTTCTCTACGCCGAGGATTCTGTGGAGGATTTTCCATTCCAAGCAGTTCACCTTAACTTCATCACGATCAGTGAGTGTTCAAGTCTCCAAGGCATATGTTAGAACTTAATAACACTGCTATAATATCCCAATTTTTATTTATCACTTTTTAAAAGTCATTATTGCAAATAGAAATATATCCACAGAAGCAAAGATGGGCAGTACACAATGGAATTCTAGTGCCAACCCTCATGTATGGAAGCGAAGCTTGGAGCTGTCAAAATAAGGATGAAAGCAGGATAAACGCCGTAGAAATGAGATCACTAAGGAGAATGTGCGGAAAAACGTTGTATGGTAGAATACCGAACGACGAAATAAGATAGAAATGAAAGGCAGATGACTGCATCATGGATAAAATTAAAAAAGGATCCCTGAGATGGTTTGGACATATGGAACGAATGAATGAGAGTAGAATGGTTAAAAAGTTGTACACAAGCAGCGTGAGTGGACAAAGAAGCCGAGGAAAACATGGCACGACAAAATTAATCAATTACTAAAAGGCGGCCACATTCGAAGTCGGAATAATCGACGTGCGTGCATGGTACGATGTATAAAAGTAGAGGAATCCCGAGAGGTATGCCAGGACAGAGCATTGTGGTGATTCATCCTCTCTGCTTACTCCTTCGGGGAAATGGTGAGATGGTTAGTTAGTTAGTTATCATCAGGTGTTATAAACAACTGAATATGAGCAATAGTTTTAATTAGAATATAAAAATAAGTATATTTGGATTCAGCGTACAGGAAAATATTAATTCTCGCTCGATTTTCCGGCGGAGGAAACATGTGGACAATAGAGGGTCGCCGTGTTGTGGTATGAATTTTAATGAAATAAACACGAATACACCACTAGTCGCCTACAGCGGGATAGCGGGAGCACGCTCCCCGGGAAACTGGGATATTCTGGGGAATGAATTGGTCCGGGAATCGCACGCAGTATGGAGGAATGTACAATTAAGCGCAGAGTACTGTATACGAATAATTAATTATAACTAACCAACTGGCTCACGCCGTTTCATCGGAGGAATAGGCAGAAATGATCCAAAGCATCATTTTTAAGTCGTGATACAGTAACGAATTCTTCAAGGATAATTGTCAGTTTATACGACACCGAAGATGACTTGCTTTTGATAATGCCTTAGACAGACGAAACATGTCACGTTTTTTTTTTTTTTTTTTTTTTTATGTACACAACAGGTCGTTTGGACCCAATTACTGTGTACGATTTTGATTTTTTTAGCTATTATATTGATTCTTGTGACATGTAATAGGTAGCCAATCTATCGCCATTAGTGACACGTGAATTCTACACCAGACCAAAGACAGTGTGACATTCACACTGCCATCGCCGGGAATCGAACTCAGGACCTTCGGCGTGGAAGTCAGAGCTCTTACCACTCTGCCACGAAGGTCGTCATCATCAGCTGTCTGTCATCCACTGCTGAATGTAGGCCTCTCACAACGCACGCCACCGCCCCCTATCCATTGCCGCTTCCATCCATCCGTGTCCAGCAATCCTCTTCAGATCGTCGGTTCAGCGGGCAGGGGGACGTCCAACTCTGCGGAATCCTGTACGCGGTCTCCACTCCAGAACTCGTCTCCACCATCGACCGTCGGTTCTCCGACAGACATGGCCAGTCCATCGCCACTTCAGCCCGCCCATCCTCAGAGCCACCTCAGTCACCTTGATTTGTTGTCGAAAAAATTCGTTTCTAAATCTATCCCTCAAGGTTATTCCGAGCATGTCTCTTTCTATGGCACGTTGGGCGATCTGGAATCTGTGGACTAGACCTTTTGTCAGTGTCCACGTCTGGGCTCCGTACGTCATCACTGGCAAGACGCACTGGTTGAAGACTTTAGTCTTGAGGCATTGTGGTATTTTAGAGAACATGTCAATCCCATAAATTATAATAAAACTTCTAGATAATAAACGTTTTCATTCGTATTATTTATTTTATATGGAAATTAACGTCATTGCTGAGGAGACAATCAATAGGCTCACACGTGGTTTTTTGTTGATTGAGTACTTTAAGTTATAAGTAGTTAATATATGTATTTAAAAAAATGCGATTCTTCTACCATATCCTATAATACGTCTCATTCATTATATTGTGCTGAACTCAGTAAAGTTGATATACAACCCCTCAAGAAATAAATCTTTATAAGTTTTCTCATACTGGAAATATTTTTTCAAAGAAAAATTAACGCGGATTTACCCTCTGAATCCTGTGGATTATGAAACTTCCTTACATTTTTCATAAAAATGTTAGTATGCTTTTATCCTTATGAAAGTTTTGCTCTCTTAATTTCTTAAGTACGAATAAGTAGTTGCAAAATCTTCGATTGTTTTAATTCCTTTGAATTAAAGTATCTATCTAGGACTGAAAATTTCTCTAGTCATCACTTCAAATAATTAAAATAATTAAACATTCAAAACTAACATTATTCTTATATATTTTTAATCGAACCGCAACTTAATAAGAATTGAGCAGAGGTAAACAAACATAAATTATCAATTCGAAATTCGAATTCAAAAATAGATTTTTTGAAGTCGGAAAAATCTACGAGCATGCAAATCATAGCTAGATATGAAATCATAGCTAGAAAGGTGGAATGGGGAATGTTGTAATTACATAAAGCGTGCGCTTAACCCAATCAATGACAGGTCATAAGTCCTGTAAGCACCTTGATCATCCATGTTCAGTTTCCAGTTTACGTCTTCGTCTCTATTGAGATACAATTAAAATAGCTAGATATGTTTACGTAGGTACTGTATGTTAGTACGGAATAGCGTGGCGGTACAGAGTTTCTCCTAACCTCTATGTTAGTTAGAAGTTTAAATGGCTTTCCTTCAAGTAAAATTAGTATTATAAAAAAACAAATGTGGCATCCAACAAATATTGTTTAAATAAAATCAAATACATGCTTCCAAATGCTTTACAAAAAAAAACATTTGAAAGGAGAGTTTTAAACAATATTGTATCCACACAATTTATGAAATATTTTTACAAATGTTACTATTTCATATGCAATGTTTCAGATGACTAATATAGATTTAAATTATACGTTAACTTTATAAATCTCTCATTAGTTTTAGATTAGTTATATTAACATATGAGGGAGAAAGGTGGTCACCTTCGAAACATGTCTGAAAATATTGATTTTAAATAGTCCATTGTTTTGGCCGAAACACTATGATACTTCAACACTGTTAAAATTTAAAACAGTGTTATGATATCACAATTTCTTTTTGTTCACTGAGAGTGTCGCGGCAGCTGTTTCGCCAACCGATGTTGGCATCATCAGGTGTTACAATAAACTATACAGTTTGTTGTAACACCCGATGATGTCAACATCGGTTGGCGAAACAGCTGCCGCGACACTCTCAGTGAACAAAAAGAAATTGTGATATTATTAAAGTTTTTTTTTAAGATAATCAAATGATTTTACTGAAATCTCTTGATGGAAGTTCATTTTAAATAATAATTAAATAAAACGATGTTTTTTAACTACTTCCACTTTTGTCTTTATTTAATCTTTTTTTTTAATCTTAATAGTAATTATATTAATTTTGTTATTTGAAATTTCATTGTAGAAGTTCATTGTAAAAAAATAAAATAGAATAAAATGTAGAAAGGATGGAAGAAAAACAGAAAATGGTAGCGAGCTGCCAAAACCGGTCGAAGACACAAACACTAGACACAAACAAAACTAACCATCACGCTGTTTTCCCTGGATGGACTGCCACACTTTTCTTTCCTGGCATATTCTCTCGATTCTTCAACATTCATACACAGTGTCATGCACGCGCGTCGATTTCTCTGACTCCTCCCGTGGCCGACATTCAATATTTGATGTATTTGATCGGGCCACGTTTTCCTCGGTCTTCCTCTATTTCTAGTTCCATTGACATCGTTAACATATACTTTTTTACCAATATTTCTTCATTCATTCTTTCCATGTGTCCAAATCATCTTACTGATATTTTCAATATTTTGTTCATAACACCATTACTCGCACCGCATTCACTTTATTCGACGCATACACAATAAATAAATATTAAAATAAAAGTACAATCTGTTTTTTTATTATCATTATCTCAAGACACAAGGTTTGGTAGGGTCACGGAGATGCATATTTTGTTGGGAAATATGTATCACTTAAATGCCGTGAAATGCCACAGTTGCATTCCATCAGCAACACTACCAATAGTCCTACTCCTAGCGTCCACGAGTGGTCTCTTAGGCCCCGCAAGCCCCGGGCAATGTGGCCACTGGCAATACCATCAGCCATAGCAGATAGGAGAGGATGAATGGCGAGCTTCTGGCGCCATAAAACCGGAACCACCCAGCTAAGGGAAGGAAATCCCCATCAGAACCCTGGTCATCCTGGTAAGGGGTTAATAACTTCTCCCAATAAAAAAGCAATGATTACGAAACCAGTCGCGGAGCCTCGGAGTTGGAGGCGAAGAATACTGGAGGCTAAGGCTCGATACGGGCTGTAAGGCCATCGAAGAAGAAGAATAGTCATTATTTGACTATATTATAATTTTATAAATATTTCATAAAGAAAGTGAATAAAACATTGCTAAAAATTCTCCTTCATAATTAACAATGAAATTCCACTGTGTTATTTGTGTTTACAATTTAAGATCCTTACATGTGATTTTGTAAATATTTTAAAACGTTACACAAATTCTCCTACATTGAATGCATCGTATCAAACAATTACATGCATTGATGTGAAAACAAATACAGAAATGAAATTGCTTGCTTACATGGTTAAACGATTAAAGCGTAATTGTATCAATTGTAAGCCGGATGCATGCGTAATGAATTGGGAATGATTTCGCAATCGATTAAGCATGGCTTTTCTCATTTGGTTCGTTTAATATCAACATATTCTGTGTAATTTAATACAGAAAGAAATAATCGTCTGTTTGATGTTTTGTACAATATTAAATAACGTAAAATCGTCATCTGAGAGTTAGAGGGTTCCAACAACAACAACAACAACAACAAACCATCACGCCGTTTCCCCGCAGGGGTAGGCAGAGAGAATGGACCGCCACACTACTCTATCCTGGCAAACCTCTCTAGCTTCCTCCACATTCATACAACGAGTCATACACGCACGTCGATTCTTCAGACTTCTAACATGACCAACCTTTAAAATTTGATTAATTTGGACATGCCATGTTTTCCTCGGTTTGCCTCGACTTCGTACCCCATTTACATCATAAACGTATACTTTCTTAACCATTCTTTCTCCATCCATGCGTTCCATATGTCCGAACCAACGCAGCGATCCTTTCATAATTTTGTTCATTATACCTTCTTCCGCTCTACATTCCTTTCTTATATCAGCATTCACTACATTATATAAGAGGGTTCCAACTAACAAAATTTCACATTTAGCTTTACATAAACTACCTAAACTACCCTGAAGAAGACTACCCTGCTACTGCATAAATTATACTACTACTACTACATAAACTACCCTGAAGCAGAACACTTAGTGTTCGAAACTAGTAGTACTGGTGTCTCAGAATAAAAGTGTTGTTATACAAAAAAAAAAAAGTTTTTTTTAAAAACATTATTTTTATAATGTCAGCACAAAGTAAACTTCAAGAAGAATAATTCTTCAATAATATGGCTTTTTTTCGTGAAAAGGGTTCTTACTAACCTTATCTATACGTACAATTAAAAAAAACATGTAATAGTATCGTCATTTTGATGTTACGAAAATAATCAAGTTCCATCTGATCATTCAAAACACATGATTCACTGAAGAAGGATTCATTTACACTTAGAACTTTATTATTCCAACTGTCGCCAGAGAAAATTTACACGCTTCTCGGTAAAAGAGTTTAATCTTTTTCAGATGGAACCCTTTTATTTCAAGATACACACCCGAAACCAGCAAAACTTTGTCTTCATTTTTCTCAGCTTTTTACTTTTGACAGTTGGTTCGTTTAATATCAACATATTATGTGTATTTAATACAGAAAGAAATAATCGCCTGATTGATGTTTTGTGCAATATTAAATAACGTAAAATCGTCATCTGAGAGTAAGTGGGTTCTTACTCACCTTATCTATACGTACAATTAAAAAAAAACATGTAATAGTATCGTCATTTTGATGTTACGAAAATAATCAAGTTCCATCTGATCATTCAAAACCCATGATTCACTGAAGAAGGATTTATTTACACTTAGAACTTTATTATTCCAACTGTCGGCAGAGAAAATTTACCCTTTTATTTCAAGATATACACCCGAAACCAACAAAACTTTGACTTCATTTTTCTCAGCTTCTTACTTTTGACAGTTGGAAACTTCTTACTCTCAGGTGACGAAATAGAGTAGCACTTTACCTGTAATACTCTGCCCGCTGGACCAACGATTTGTGAGGATTGCTGGACTGGATGGATGAGAGTGGCAATGAATATAGCTTCTTTCAGCAGTGGACCACAGATGGCTGATAAGAAGACGTGGCGATTTGCACTTAAACATTCTAATTTTCACTTTTTGTTTTCGTAACATTAATATGTATTTGGTTGATGTTGTTCTGTCATGGATACGTAAATATAAGACACCATTCTGCTGCAAATGCTGCAACCACGAGCTGCACACCAAATTTGACAATTTCACAACGTTGTGAAATATCCCTAACATGTATAATGTACTAATGATTAATAGTACTATGGGCCATGGGCCGGCTCTGCAAGTGGCCGGCCGATTGATGCCGAGAATTGCCGAGGATTCCCGAGCGGGCCATTCGGCTCTTGCACCAGCTCTGTGTAATAACGCGTTGCTACACGTGCACATCAACAGCTAGAATTCTTTATTTTCCAAATATTATTAACAAATATAATCACGTATAGCAGTTTGATCGATCTCCAATCATCACCAGAGGCTGGTTGGTTCTGAATGTTCGGAGATAAAACGCTGTCGAACACAAAGAAAGATACCCTCCAAGATGGCGAAGTTCTCCAAGAAGCCCCAATAAGTCTGAAGAAATGCATGTAAGTGTGAATTTTTTATCTGCAACCTATTAGCAACCATCCTTGAATCTAATCGTCTCGGATTTGGACATTTTCAGTGTCAGTAGAGGCAGTGTTCATAAACAAATATATTACAAATTCTGGAAAGAGTACTCTGCCTTTCTGACGTCGTCATATTTAGGTTCCTTCTGATATAATATGTATGATTTTTTGGTTTCATCTCGTTGTTTTATATTTGTTACACCGTTTTGTGTCCAAATGAGTCACTTAAATGTTTGTTATGTCTCATTTGTGTATTATGTATAAATAAATAAATAAACAAACTGGTCCTCAGCATACACAAGAGAAATGTGATCTGATAAAGTCACGGATAGCTACCAAACTCCCTCGTGTAGAAATATCTCAGAAATATTTTCTGAACCCTCTCTAACATGAGCGAGTATTTCGCCTCGTGAGGACTGCATATCACTGAATCATACTCGAGCTGGCTCCAGACCAATGAGTTGTACAGTATTCACTAAACATAGGGATTCCTGAAAACTCTTCCAGTTCGGTGAATAAATCCAAACATTTTTAGTGCATTTCCGCATATTCCCTCGATGTGAGCATGGAAAGTCAGCTTACTTTCATAAACTTCAAAATCGATGGTTGTTGTTTTCATTTTGTAAAACTTCATAACATGTAAACGCGATTGTTTTGAAGATTTAACAGATTTTATTTACTTAATAAGTACTTGTGACTAATTCCACGTATTCACCGTTTTTTTTGCACCATTGTATTTTAGATTATTTGTTTTAGATTTATTTTGTGGACCATGGAAGATTGAAATGTGCGCGGGAGATTCCAATTGGTGGCGATGAGGTTCGCGACCCATCACACCGCGTCTCCCGCGGGGGCGAAAAGAGAAGGATGGAGTGCAGCATCGGTTAAAGTGTAACAGTCCATTCTTTCTGCCCTACCCCTTCGGGAAGATAGCGTGATGGTTTGTTAGTTAGTTTTCTAGTGACAAATTAGTTTCGCCTTTCGAAGGCATTCTCAAACAATTTTGAAGTTTGATAATGCCCTCTCAAGGCGAAATAAATTTGACACTCGTATTAATATTTCTATGCAAATAAAAAATCTCTCTGAAACCAACAAAACAATAGCGTTTACATAAGAAATCATAGATAGTTAAGGGGGATGTGGTCATTATTGGAAAATGTCTTATTTAAGGTATGTCTGCTGCAAAGAGGTCCAAGGAACCGTGTACTGTCAACCGATGACCATGCTGAGATGAGTTCAACCCAGTGTTTTTTCAAATTTATAATATTTTAACGATGACCGATTCGTATCCATTATGTAAGTGATTATTTATTTTGTTTAAAATTTTTAAAACTCACGTTTCCTTGTTTTTCAATAAGTTATTTCTCAATGTCATTTTAATAATTGTTTCTTATTATTAATTATTTGAATAAATATAACTACTATTCGTATTTTTACAGACATGTTTCACACGATGCACAGACAGTTTATTTTATTGTTAAAATTTTGTACATTGAAAAAGGTTGGGTCACAACAGAAACATGTCTGAAAAGTGTTGTAAAGATACGAAGTGTAGTTATATTTATTTAAATATGGATCCATAACACAAAGTAAAGGCGAATATGGAAGAAATTCAAAATAATTATTCATTGCAATAATACATGAAAAACATAATATTATTTGACGGGCGATTTCGGATGGCCAATTGCACAATCTCTATTTTTGAAGCACTAGAAGTACAAACATTAATATATTTAAAATGTTGTATATCAATGCCTATACCTCCTTTTTATGATTTTTTCTTTCTGATATTTGTTAACTTTTTCAGATTGACACTTACACATTTTTTTTTGAATGACAATTTGAATAAATTCTTCAATATTATTTTAAAGTTCTTGCTGGTGTCGGTTTGTTAAAAAGACAAGTCATTTCTCAATGTCATCTTAATAATCGTTTCTAATTATTAATCATTTGAATAAATATGACTACTTTTAACTCAAAATGTAAAAAAAAGAATTAAACATTAAATATATGGTATTAAGAAATATTTAAGAGCTGCAGTGAAAAACAACAACATGTCACAATCAAAAATTATGACACTCTGACAAACGCAAAACAACACCCTTATAACGGAATTATGACCTGTGTATTTTGGACAACATTTCACAGGCAGTTGGCGCTGGCCCCCGGCAATAAGTTAAACAAACTCGACGGACAATGGACTAATTATTTAACAACGTTTAGTCCTAAAAGCACACGTCCGATTTTTCGCGTGTGGCAACCCTGTTGACATGATGTTTAAACAGGTACCGAAATTCTTTTATCATACAATTCTTTCCCAGCCCTGTTGTTTGTTTAGTGGACATTTTAGATGATTTAATAAAATATACGCGGTTTAAAAAAAAAAATAAACGTTTACATATATTTTGTATTGCGTATATGATAGAATAAATTTAGTTAGGCTTTTATGTATTAAAAGCATTATCTAAAAAAAATTGATTTTAATACGCAAAAAAAACAAGTTGCCTCAAGGAAATCGTATCTGACGATCTTCGGGGCCGAGTGGTAAGTGCTTTGACTGCCACCCCGAAGGTCCGTCTCGGGTTCGATTCCCGGCGATGGTAGTGTGATTGTCACATTGATACACACATTTTTATTAAATAGTCCACTGTTTTGGCCGAAACAGTATGATACTTTAACATTATAATCTGTTAAATCAAAAAAAGTCGTTTTATGTATCAAAATTGTATTTTTATTTTTCGCGACAGCCGTTTCGTCAATCTTTGTTGACATTATCAGATTGTGAAACTTCATGATGTCAACATAGGTTGACGAAACAGCTGTCGCGTAAAATAAAATACAATTGTGATACATAAAACAAAGTTATTTAAATTAACAGTTTACATATGTTTATTTATTTTCAGATACTATTTTAGCAATTCAAAGTGCTAATTTTTTTTTTATTGTTTCTTGAACAGTGATGTAAAACTCCATTTTATAATGCATGTTTATTATGAATGAAAACGCTTGAATTCTAGAAGTTTTAATATATTTTATGGAAATAATAATGATAATGCCTTAAGAAGGTGTCATTTCCAAAAAAATATAATAATATTACTAGAAAATAGACATTTTCATTTATGTTATTCTTCTTCTTCCGGTGCTGTGTCAGGTCCCCCCAACGTCGGCGACCACTAAAGCAAAAGCATGGTAGTATTCGCCACAGTGATTCCTGGGAAAATATGACCAGAGTGGTTTCCCGTTGCCTTCTCTGGTCCCTTCCTTCTTCTCTTCGTTCATTACTTTTTTAAATATCTGTTAAGTGCATTTTTCGACATAACCAAGTACTAGCCACCCTGTTAGTGAACTTAAATTACATAAACAAGTACCAGCCACCCTGTGTGTGAACTTAAATTACATCTTGAATCTCCAATTTACGAGTAAGCCCTATGCTCCCTACACAGATCATATTAAAAAACGCGCGCAGCCCAGCCGTATATCTCAATCTTGGTGCGAACGCGATAAAAAACGACTAAAAGATTAAAGGGCTGGAATCTCTCTTATATTTCATTATTTCCCCTATAAAATCAAAGTAAACGCTTATTTTCACCCGACAAAACAATGTGTTGGAGGGGACGCCGAATGCGGCGTGTCAGAGACACCCTCTCGGCTCTTCACACACCCCATTATCGGGGTGTCGTGTGACAGGGAGAGATATACCCACTTACGTACGTACTAACATAACAACACGAGCCACATGTGCTTGTAACGCCTGTCTTCAGACGGCGCGATGATGGTACTGAAGCTCTTCATGTTTCGTATTAATTCTGATTTGCACTCGAATGAGTTCATTTGTTCTGTTCTCTGCTTTATGCTCTTATTTAAATAATGTCCCTCGGCTCGTTACTGCTTACACATCTCCATATCATATTTCATACATGTAGAATTTAGACGACATGTAATTGTACGACATTTTTTTTGTACCGTGCGCACTGCCTCAACCGTGGAGGTATTAAATATATGAACACATAGCGTATTGCCCCATGCTTGGGGCTCAATTATAAGTTCTTGAATATTATCAAATTATGCCAAAATTTGGACAAGTAGTGAAACCTTATGTAATACACAAAATTAAATAATTTATCAGCTAGTTACATGTTTTATAAACTAAAAAATGATGTCAGTTATATCTAATAATACTCAAGATTATTTGATAATGCCTTAACTATATAATGAACGCTCTGTCCAAAAGTAATGTTAAGGATATAGGTGTAAGTGGGGCATTACGGGGTCTCGGGGCCAGGGTTGTTTATTTTCCACCCTAATATTAAATTGTTATTATTATTATTATTATTATTATTATTATTATTATTTTGTAATGGTGTTCTTGTGACGACCCTTATGTATGGAAGTGAAGCATGGAACTGGCAAAAGAAGGATGAAAGTAGAATAAATGCAGTAGAAATGAGATCTCTAAGACTAATGGGTAGCAAATCTGTATATCATAGAGTGACAAATGCAAGTATAAGAAGTGAATGTGGTGCGAATGAAAGTGTTATGAACAAAAAGAGGAAAGGATCATTAAGATGGTTTGGACACATGGAAATAATGAGTGAAGACAGAATGGTAAAGAAGGTTTATGTAAACGGCGTAAACGAAGCTAGAAATAGAAGAAGGCCGAGGAAAACGTGGCACGATCAAATCAATCAAATATTGAATGTCGGTCACGTGAGGAGTCGGAGAAATCGACGTGCGTGCATGACAAGATGTATGAATGTAGAGGAAGCGAGAGAAGTATGTCAGGACAGAACAGTGTGGCGTTCTATTCTTTTTGCCTACCCCTCCGGGGAGACGGCGTGATGGTTAGTTAGTTTTTTAAGTTATTTTGTTGAGTCGCACATTACATCATTACAGCGCGAGCCAAATCGATGTAAAGGATTAAACTTTCATAATGATTCTCGTGACATGTGACAGGTAGCTAATCTATCGCCATTTTATTGTCATGTGAATTTTGCACCAGACCAACGACAGTGTGACAATCACACTGCAATCGCCAGGAATCTAACCCGGGACCTTTGGGGTGGCAGTTAAATAACTTACCACTCGGCCACGAAGGTTGTAAATAACACCACATGGGTATTACAATGAAATCCCATAGTGTTAATGCCTTAACATTTTTTAAATAAATCGTTGTTTTGATTTACCATTAATAGTATACCCCACTTTGCCCCACACTACCCCACTTTGCCACACTTTACCCCACTGGAGCAAAGTGGGGCAAATGCCACTTTTAATATTATTGCTCATTAGGCCCGACTTGAAAATATTAAAATAAATGTTAATATGCAAAATCATGAATCAGATATTAAATAGGTTCAGAGAGACTGTGTAGATCTTCTTTGTCCGATTTTAAGAGTCATCAAACCTCAAGGACCCCACAAATCCCCCTTTTCTTCCCTACCCGAATATTAATTTCAGATCTGAATGGGGTTATTCAAAAAAGAAAATTGTATATATTTTTATTGTTCTTGAATAATGATGTAAAACTCCATATTATTATACATTTTTATTAGAATGAAAACGTTTCTCTTCTAGAATATTTAATCGCTTGAATGAAATAACTGCTGACATCAGTCTCGGATGGAGTGGGAAGGGGCCTAAGAAGCGAACGAGTAAGGCTGACGAAAGGGCGCCGCTGCGCCCAATAAATCCCTCGGGTAAGTGATTTGTACCCTTCTATACTTAAAGGTTGAGATTAAGAGCTTTCTAGGCGAAGCACCGTCGAAAAATATCTCTCTAGGAAAAATTGCTACATAAAGTATCACCATTACTTTCTTACTGTTGGTTATCAACTGTCCAGAAAACGGGTATTTCCTGCGGGTGTTTATACACTTCTTCTTCTTCCTCCTCAGCCTATTCCCGTCTTCCCCTGGACAAAGGCCTCCTCCATTCGTTTCCATGTCATTCTGTCTTGTGCAGACTTCATCTAGGTTATTCCGACGTGTCTGTTCAGATCATCCTTCCATCGTAATTGAAAGCTGCCCAGCCTGGTCCAATTCTTCTGTTTAGCTCTGCGGTTTGGTTATTTCGGCCCAATCGAATATTGGACATTCTCAATTTTGTTGCCATCCATGTTCATACACAGATTCCTATAATAATATGTTTTTGTATACTACAGGTCGTTTGAACCGAATTACTGTATACATTTTGAATTTTTTAGCTGTTCTATTGATTCTTATGACATGTGTTAGACAGCTAATCTATCACTATTTTATCGTCACGTGAATTCTACACTAAACCAAATAAGTTTTAGAATCTCACTTCCAATGCCGGGAATCGAACCTAGAATTTTTGGTTCACCAGTTATATCTATTGTCACCCTACCACGAGGGTCGTCTTCATTTATAAGAATGAAAACATTTGTTTTCTAGAAGTTATATTATATTTTATGGGAATGACATGTTTCGCTTTACTTAGACATTATCAAATATATAAAATATATAAACATTTCTAGAAAATATACGTTTTCATTCGTATTAATCATTTATATGGAATTTGACATCATTGTTAAAGAAAAAATAAATGGGTATTATTATTTATTTTCCTTTAGGCCAATGTATTAATACAGATTTTTATAATAATCAAAGCACTATTCACGTTTTTTTTAAATAATTTTGCGAATAAGGAATCATATTTATAGCCGGTTTATTTAAACAATTCTCCGCTGTATGGTAAGTTTTACGATTGCGTTGGCCAAAAGCCGGGTTTTGTTCTCGTGGACAAAAGCTTCGCTCAGCTTTCGTGGGCAGATAAACTAAATAAATAATAAAGCACATCGAGGCATCGGGGTCACGGCGAGCATCAAGTCAATTGTGAGGTAATGCGTGCTCATATTATGATGCCTCTAAATTCAGGACATGAAAAGACGGAGTGAGATAGCGGCATCGTAAATTCTTTTGTGTTTCACTAGAGGGAAATATGAAACATAAAAGCAAGAAACAAGAAATATATTTCGAATGACTGAGATTATAATGTACCATAAAACGTTTGGTCCCACGGTATCTAACCCACGAATAGTAATACCGAACAAAATAATTGAATATAAAGTAACATTTATTTATTTATACAATAACAATAATATGTCAGGACCTTCAAGTATCTAGGCATAGACTTGGTGGGGGGAGCTGATCTGCGGGAAGAAATACAAGCCCAAATAAACAAGGTTACGGCAATCTCTGGTGCTCTAAAATTCACAAAATGGAAAAACAAAGACATGACCATTAAGAGTAAGATGAGAATTAATAAAGCATGCGTAAGACAAATAATAATATATGGCGTCGAACCAAGGGCAGACACAGTAAGGACCAAACAAGTTTTGAGGACTTCCGAGATGACGACACTGAAGACGATAGCAGGCAAGACACTGAGAGATCGCGTGAGGAACACCAGAATTAGAGAGGTATGTGAGGTTGAGGATATTATAAGAGGGAGCTGAGAGCTAAGAAGGGACTGGTACGGTCATGTCCAAAGAATGGACATACATAATCAGTCTCATGTGACTCTTCCTCATGGAAGACCTCCTAAAATATGGACAACTGTGAATCTACATCACAGGAGGAGAAACTCTCTGGAAAACAGACCACATAGGTCTACAAAAAGGAAGAAGAAGAAGAAGACATTAACAATAACAACACCAAAGTACCGAATTCATTTATTTAGAATGTATGTTAACAAGGGATGGAAAAATAGAAAAAGACATTCAAAGAAGGGTCGGTGCTGAGAACAAAATAAATGGCGCTCTCAAAGTCTTCACTGCAAATAGAAATATATTCACTAAACCAAATATGGCACTACTTAATGGAGTTCTTGTGATCACGGCAGAAAAATATTACACATACGATACCCATACACATACATGGCACACGTTCCAATGAGAACCTTTAAATTAAAATACATCTATTTATAGGTCAAAAAATTAAATGGTCGATGTGTATACTCAATTTTATTATAAATCTCTTCATATATAATATTATAATTCCTAACTTCCCTCTAAACACCATCGTAATATAACTTTTATATAATCCAACTATCTAATAGCCAAAGTAGGTAAAGAGGATTAACCGCCAAACTATTATATCCTGACATAACATCATACGAATAATTTAGTCATGCCATGTTTTCTTTGGCCTTCCTCGACTTGTTTCCCATTCGCGCTACTTGTATATACATTATTAACAATTCTTCTCTCTTCCAATTGTCCCGTATGTCCAAATCATCTTAGTGATACTTTCTTAATTTCATTTAGGACGCATTCATATGCCTTACATTCATTTCATTTTCTTCGTTCAGTATTCCATCACACATTGTTAGATAGATATTTATTTAATGGTTAGATAGAAAATCATTTAATGGCGAAATTATAAAAAAAACAACATATTTTAGATATCGATCGGTTTCGTTACTATTTGTATCATCGTTAGGGTGATCAATGCAATAACTTATATTCGTTAAATTGTTATGCGTATATTGTCAGGGTTGGTTGAATTATATTTTTAAGGATCTCGTATTGCCCTTTTCAATTGACGTTTCGAAGATGGTTGCAGATTCCATTTTCTGTCTGCAACGATTTCCTGAATGCCGCAGAAAAGAGGAACTCCACGAGAGAGGGAGAATCCTTCATCCCATGAAATACATTAAAAACTATAGTTTTTTGTTACAATTCATTGAATTATAAACCTACGCACGAAGCTTTACTATGAAATAGAAAATTCCAAATTCAAATAATTTTAACAACAAATAGAAAATAAGCATTCATATCACATGTACATGTGTAGTAATTTTGTATAGTATGTAAAAAAAAATCAAAGTAAAAAGGTTCTATTGCGTCAGGTGAATTCGTGTACAATTGTATTAAAATATCAGTAAGTTTTCCAGACATTTGTATTCCGTGCCTTTAATTTGAATGAGCTTTTCCGGATTTTCGAGACGTTCGGATCGTCTCTCGTTCGTTTGATTCCGTTGTACTGTTGCTACTGATCGCGTTCAGTACTACTTCTAGTCAGTTTCCTTCTGACTTCGGAGCGGTGCGGTCGTGTGGCGAAGCTCCGGACTTGTATCATACTGTGCCATTTCGTAATTCTGCAGAACTCTAAAGCGGACATTCTTGTTGTGGTTTCGAAATAATCGAATTTAGAATTTCTAATTCTAAATACGAATACTTGAAATTATTCTTAGACAATTTATTGAATCAAATTTTATATTTTTAATCGTGGTACAGACATTCAAAATCTACGTAAATTAAAATATTTAAGACACTATCAATTAATATTTTAAATAATACATATAAATTTATATTATACTTTGATTATTATGGATATATAACAGAACTATTAATAGGGTACATGTTTAATTTTTTTAAAATTAAGTGAGAATGTGAAAAAAATCTTATGATAAATTTAAATAACTTTAATATCGTTATTCAAGTGTTGGACGAAAATAATGAGTGAATCTGTTAGTTGACAGCCACTGTTGACATAAATTTTTTTGATTGTTGACATGAATACTGTCAACTATGTGTCCTTATCACATTCATGTTTTCCTGCTCCTTTTTATATTTTTAACAGGTAAGGACAATTTTTTTAAATTTAATTAATATTTTCACATTATTACACCGTATTTAAGAGGAAAAACATTTTTCCTTAAAATGAAGATGAATTACAAAGATATACAGGTTCATAATTAAGGCATATGCATCAGGAAGAGATCATCGGAATTTGTTTTTTATAACACATGTATAAATAATATAGTATTTAAACTATTAGATACCAAATAATAAAACACCTTTTATATTATTATAACTATACAGAAGAATGAAGAAAGAATGTTAAAAATAATTATATGTAAACGATGTAAATTGAAGTAGAAATAGAGGAAGACCGAGGAAAACGGGCGCGATCAAATTAATCAAAATTTGAATGTAACCACGTGACAGGTCAGAAAATTCGACACGTGTGCATAACACTATATATCAATGTTGAGGAAGCCAGAGAAATATGTCAGGAAAGAAAAGTGTGAAAGTCCATTCTTTCTGCCTACCCCTTCAGTAAGACGGCGTGATGGTTAGTTAGTTTAACCATAAAGTGGTTTAATACAAAGTGTTTTATTATTTTAAATCTATAAGTAAAATGTTTTACCACAAAGTGAGAGCTTCGTATGAAACATTAATATAATTATGTTTGCAATAAATACCATTTTAAGAATTATTATATCTGTCAATTGCAACATTAATCTTTTATAAAATCTAAGTAAAAAAATATTATCTCAGAGGCAGACGGATGCAAATAAAATTCATCATAAATGACTTTTTAAGGTAATAATAGTGGTAAATACGTGTTTTTTTAGTGGTAGAAATTTGGGAGATCCACATGTTGTAGTTAGAAGTTTAGAAATTTAAAATAGGATGCATATACCTGAATGATTATAGAATTCATCGCTATTTGTGCCCTTAAAAATATTTGGTTTGCATATTTTTTGTATGTTATCGACGTCGCTTTAACCATGGTATCAGAGTGTATAAAAATCTGGTCTCGAGGAACAAACACATGTGTATTGACAGCAAGGTCAGAATTTAAAATGATTTATGCTGTAGCGACGCTGGCCGATATTGTATGAACTGAAGGGCTTCTAAGAACATCCGAGATGACGTTTCTAAGATCCCCTACTGGAAAAACTCTCCGAGATCGTGTTAGCAACGTAAAAATAAATAAAAAAAATGCGAAATATCGGACATCGTTCGGTGGAGTATATTTAGTAGAAAATATTGAAATGACTATAAAGCTATAATGGATAGTGACAGACTCGCATATATAGATGCTAACGAAATCCACCCTGGGTACCGTCCACCTGGAAGACCACTTAAAAGATGGAGATACAGTTGGACTTCATCACCACAGGAGACATTAATTCTGTGTCACATGTTGTCAGATCTGTTAAAAGGAAAAGAACAAGAATATTTTCTAAATCTTTAAGATTTTTATTTTATGATATAAAATGTTAAAACCCAAGCAGTAAGAGATTACCAAGCGATGGAGAGATGGCTATACATCATCATCCCAGGACAGCCCACCTTCACAAACAGGTCATACGACCTAAACTAACAGGAAGAAGAAGAAGAAGAAGATATAAAAAATAAACTGTTTGAAATAAGGATCGAATTCGTTTTATTATGAATAAGAGATTTCTACTCTTACAATATCATTGAATTTTCTTGTAGAATTATAAAATATCTTCTAAGATGAGAATGTAATATTGTTTAACCAATTTTTGGAGAGGTAGGCAACGTGGATACAAGGCCATTTTCTATTGTGTTATGGAACATAATCCAACATTAAGCTGGATTTATTCCATTCATTCTCCGTACAATGCAGGATATCTTGGTTCACTTCTTTAATATGATTGAATGTCGAATATTGCATTTTTTCTCAGGCTTGAAACATAAAAAAAGAATTACGGAACAAAAGCTCCGGGATTAAGATGGATGATTCATTCTGAAGCTTTTGTTAAAAAAAATCAATATCGAATTCTAAAAGGGTAAAATATTTTCAGAATTTGTGAAATAATTAATTTTACACAATTTTTGGAAATTATTTAACATGTTCACTTGCAAGAACGATTCAGCAAGTGGCTTTCACTGCGCTAATATCTGCTGAAAGTTTATACGCGTAACTAGCTAACTAACTAACCATCACGCCATTTCCCCGGAGGGGTAAGCAGAGAGGGTGGATCGCCACAATGCTCTGTCCTGGTATACCTCTCGGGATTCCTCTACATTCATAAATCGTACCATGCACGCACGTCGATTATTCCGACTTCGAATGTGACCGCCTTTTAGTAATTGATTAATTTGGTCATGCCATATTTTCCTCGGTCGTCCTCGGCTTTTTTTTCCACTCACGCTGCTTGTGTACATCTTTTTAACCATTCTACTCTCATCCATTTGTTCCATATACCATCTCAGGGATCCTTTTTTAATTTTATCCATGATGCATTCATCTGCCTTACTTTTCTCTCTTATTTCTTCGTTCGGTATTCTATCATACAAATTTTTCCCGCACATTCTTCTTAATGATCTCATTTCTACGGCGTTTATCCTACTTTCATCCTTCTTTTGCCAGCTCCAAGCTTCATTTCCATACACGAGGCTTGGCACTAGAACTCCATTGTGTATTGCCATCTTTGCTTCTGTGGATATATTTCTATTTGCAGTAATAACTTTGGGTGCTCCATTTATTTTATTCCCAGCACCAACCCTTATTTTTCAGGATTTGAACTTGCCGGGAGTGTTTAACCAACAAAAGACACTTGCAGAAGTGCACTGGTCGACCTTTTGGTGAAAATGAAATATTTTTATAACATAAGTTATTTTTCGTTTAAAAAATAATATTGTTGAGTTTTTTTTTTAAACACAGAGGATGGATTGCCGTCCCCTTCAATCTTGTGAAAACTCATCAATCATTTTGCACGTTCAATCAACGTGTCGTACACGCACGATTGTTTCAACTCCGAATATGACCGACTATGAGTTTGATTGATTTGATAGCGCCATGTTTTCTTTAGTCTTCCTCGATTTGGTAGTTTATTTATATCTACCATCTATGCTTTAAGCATCATTCATTTATCCCTTATTAATTCATACTATGAATAAAAATATAAGAAGTGAATGCGGTGAGAATGATGGTGTTATGAACAAATTAATGGAAGGATCATTTAGATGGTTCGGAAATATGGAAAGAATGAATGAAGAAAGAATGGTAAAAAAATCATGTAACCGAAAGCATGTAACCGAATTTATTATCTGGGAAGCATGTTTGCTAGAGATGGAAAAATGGAGAAAATAATCAAAAGAAGGGTTGGAGCTGGAAAAAAATAAATGGTGCACTCAAAGTCATTACCGCAATTAGAAAAATATCAGCTGAATGGAGTTCTTGTGCCGACGCTTATATATGGAAGTGAAGCTCGAAGTTCTCAGAAGAATGATGAAAGTAGGATAAATGACGTTGAAATGAGGTCACTTAAGAATAATGTAAAAAAATGCGGAAAAACAATATGTGATAATATATCTAATGATAAAATAAGAAAAGAATGTAAGGCAGATGAATGCGTCCTAAATAAAATTAAGAAAGGGTCACTTAGATGGTTTGGACAAGTTGTATGAATGCAAAAAGGTCGAGGAGGGCTTAAAAAAAAATTGCATGAGCAAATACTCGTAAATCAATTACTGAAAGGCGGCCATGTTCTAAGTGGAACAATCGACGAGCGTGTATGTCACTGTGTGTGAATGTAGAAGAGACGCGAGAGTCATGTCAGGATAGAACAGTGAGGCGGTTTATCGTCTCTGCCTACCCCTTCGTGAAAACGGCCTTATTGTTAGTCAGTTAATTTATAAGAATTATATGATCAACTCTCTAGGACATTTTCGGATACTAGACTTGTTTTGCACAGCAAGGCAAAACATGTCACATTATATATTATATAATATATCATCGCCATCTTGAATACGTCCACTCCTGGGCGTAGGCCTCCTGCTGCTTCCATGTCTAATTATTCAGGTCATCACGTATTCATGTCATGCCGGTGGTATATTTTGAGTTTCCCCCCATCCAAGTTGGGGATGACTTGGGTTTCTGGACACACTTCTAGAACATCGGCAAAGAAGGCGTTTTGTCCATCTTTCGTTAGAGCTGCGAGGGATATGGCCTGTCCAGTCCTGTCCATATTAGCGCTGCCATTCTTCCGATAATATCCGACACTCCTGTTCTGGCTCTAATAGTGGTGTTTCTCACCTTGTTCATTATCATCTTCTTCTTTCGGTGCCGTGTCAGGTCCCCTCAACGTTGGCGATCACTGCAACAAAAGCATCTCTATCCTGCGCCACTTGGAACAGGTTATTCCTGTCCACTCTTCCTGTCCACTCCTATGTTCCGCAGCCAGGATTGCTACCTACTACCAACTCCTCGACATCCCTCCACTTTAATCATTAGTAACAGTCGAAGGAGGTAGTATTTTTCTCCCCTTAGCACATGACAAAAATATGAGACCTTTCTTATTTTAACACTCGTCAATAGTTTTCTATTGGCTCTGGCTCTCTGTAGTACGTCTGCATTACTGACCCTATCGGTCCACGGAGCATTCTGCGGTATATCCACATCTCAAACACTTATATTATTCATTATATTGATCCATAACATTGCTCTTTCTATAGTTTTTAATTTATTGGTGGTTTCCTGGGACAATGTTATATTTTCAAACCCATAAGTAAACACCGGTACAACGCAGCATTCAAACGCCTTCCGTTCGTTGATTTTCCAATGTAAAATATTATATGTAAAAAAAACATTTACAACATGGTTGTCTTCATAAATATTTAAAACCCAATATGGAGAGATCAAGAAATATGAAATAAAACGAGCTATTTTTTTAATTCGTTAAAACAAACAAATAAAAATACGCAAAATAATATAAGGTTTGAAAACACTTTGTCTCGGTAGATCAACCTCCCCGAGCTTAAAGAGGAATCCTTAAACATGAATTTCAAAGAAAACATACTCCCGCATTTGTTATCTTTGGGATACAAATACCATTAGTGTTTTTCTCTCAGGATATTATTTGTCTTACATACATTTACTTGAACGGTAAACAAAGTCTCTTAAATCTCGCACGGCTTATAATGAAAGGGGGCGTTTGTAAAGCTGCAGAAAAAATTGAAAGCTTTTTGGATCTGAAATGCATTACGTGAATTTATAACGAAATTGAAAAGCTATTCTTGTACACGATATTGGCGTACAGGCAATTTCTACCATAAATTTGAAATGATAATTCTTATTATTAATAACATAAATTAAAAAAAAATTAAACACCGTTTTTCTATTTTAATTGAATTTTTCTCTGCATGTTTCAAAGGTTTTACAATTTTCATCACCAGGAGAACGAAATAAATAATTTATATTGTTCTACCGATGATGAGAGTACAGTAGACTTCCAATTTTCCCGGATGGATGGCGAAAAAAATCCCGTATAATCGATTTTCCGGTTAATGAAAACATGAAAAAATGTAAACAAAGGTAAATTGTACTCGTATATGTATACCTACTTGATAAGTAAGACAAACGTGTTGACAGCGTCACACTTTTTAACTGGCGGTTCAATAAGATATAATTTTTTTGAAATATTTCGAGTTTTTGTTCAATTGAAAGTACGACTAGTTTGCGTTGATTACGTTTTATGAGTATGAACTACGCTGCGGGTGCTTACTTGCAAACTCGAAACTTTATGATACGACTATAAAGGTACAAACGTATGTTGGCGGTGGCACAAATGTCAAGTAAACGTCCAATGTCTTTGTGACAGATTTGAGTATTTTTTTGCATTATAAGTGCTATTGTGATATATTTTAATTTTTATGAAATATTTTGTTAATGACTCAAGTGTCCCAGATAATTAACTACCCGGTTAATTCGACCCCGAAAATCGGGAGTGTACTGTAAAACAATTTCGAAACATTTTAAGCAAAATAATTTCCAATGTGGAAATTTTTAAATTTAAAACAGCATCAATATGAAATTTAACAGTATTGACGTCATACGTAAGTCGGTGTCAGAGACTTTAATAAATATCAAGGAAAACGAATGTTTTTTTAATGTAAGAAGTGCCTTCCTTTTTTAAGGCATTATTACTGCGTAGATTTTTATGGTTGAAAGCATTAGATCTTTTGGGATTTATCTTGGTATCCACTTCAACGGACGAATGAATATGGAGACTGAAACGATCATCGATACGTCAAACTGGGGAGGATACCACGACATTTCAGAAAACATGAAATGTATATTTTTAACAGTCTCATACATATTTACTATATTTCTTCTTCTTAAAGTGCCCCGTCAGGTCCCCCCGACGTTGGCGATCACTCTGGTAAACTCTGATTTCTCTCCATAGTGATTTCCTGGGAAAATATAACACTAACGAGTAGGACTAGCTAGTAGTTTTGCTGGTGTTATGCAAGGGAGCGTTACGCAGCATTTTATAGACTTACATCCTACAGCATAGATGTAAATCACTGCGGCTCCTACAAGCCATTGAACCCCTATATTTAATGGCTATGAAAATACATAAATTGTCAATGATAGCGAAAATGGTCGTTCACATTGGATGTTTGAATTTATCCCTTATTCTTTTTTAATTGTTATTTTGAATCGATTTAAAGGGTATGGCTATCATATTGATTCTTGTAACATGTGATAGTAGCTTATATATCGCCATTTTATTGTCAAGTAAATTCTATACCAGAAAAAAACAGTGTGACAAACACACTGCCATCGCCGGGAATCGAGTACGGGACCTTCGGTGTGGCATTTACAAACACTCACCACTCGGCCACGAATGTCGTCATGTATGAATGAGTGAAGCATGGATGACGAGACTAGAATACTTGTAAATATGGTAAAGCTTAGATCTCTTAGACGTATGTGTGGGGGTTATGTAATTGTAGTACGGAGTCGAGGAAGATCGAAGAAATCATAGGCAAGACCAAATTAATCCAATTGAATTTAATTTCATTAACGACAAGTTTCGATTTTCTAAATTTTAGAAAAGCGAAACATGTCATTCATTAATTTTTTATAACCATATTTAATAATTATTATCATTACTTTTTAAACATATTTGTTGTTTTCTTTATAAAAATTTCCTTCGATTTCAAACCAATGTTCCCAATCTCTATTCTCAAAGTTTGTCATTAAAGCTACGTAAATTTAACGCGAAGAAAATACGAAATTATCTCTAAATTGGGCACCGTTTCTACATTTACTTCTTAATTACTTTAACGTTCATACTTAAAAACTAGTCCAGACACTGCTACTCCCAACGCGGCTGCAAACGACGCGCCTTTACAAGTTCGAGCTTTTTTTTACATTTCTCTATTACGAAAACGAATCACATTTTGTGTAGAGTTATTTTAAGTAGAAAAGCTTCGCTATGTACACACTTCCCTCGGTTAACAATTCAAACTTGATTGGAGAGGTTGACGTTGTCAGATTAAATTCATCTAACTCATTCAGCCCCAACGATGCGAAATATTTATTAGGTCTTTACATATGAAATTGGCGTTTTGTATGGGAGGAACATAAAGTTGATTTTTTTTAAATATAATATATTTATTTAATCAAAGTATACGAGTATACCATTGCTATCTATGCACTTTTGCCATCTCATAGGTAATTCATAGATCCCTTTACTAAAAAAAACATTCGGACGGGAATCAGTAAAATCTTTGAAGTCGGTTTGGACTGCCCCATCGGAGTTGAATTTTTTCCCTTGCAAGAAGTTATCCAAATTTCGAAAAAAATAGTAATCTGTTGGGGCAAGGTCCGGAGAGTACGGTGGATGTCTTAGACATTCCAATTGAAGCTCTTCTAATTTGGTAGCCGTCTGTTGTGCAGTGTGTGGTCTAGCGTTATCATGAAGCAGCAGTGGCCTAAAGCGATTAACCAGCCTCGGTTATTTAGCAGCTAGCTTTTCCATCGTGGTTTGCAGTTGCTGACAATAGACATCTGTCATAATCGTCTGGCCAGATTTAAGAAAGCTGTAGTGGACGACACCAGAACTAGTCCACCAAACGCTCACCAGTAACTTTTTTGGAGTCAATTTTCGCTTGGGGCCTGGTTTGGCTGGTTCGGCAGGGTTCAGCCATTGCGATGAGCACTTCCGATTATCATACAGGATAGACTTTTCATCACAGGTAAGGATTCGATTCAAAATCCCTTAATTATTGTGCCGGTTGAGTTGAGGTTGCCCGACATTCCAATTGAAGCTCTTCTAATTTGGTAGCCGTCTGTTGTGCAGTGTGTGGTCTAGCGTTATCATGAAGCAGCAGTGGCCTAGAGCGATTAACCAGCCTCGGTTGTTTAGCAACTAGCTTTTCCATCATGGTTTGCAGTTGCTGACAATAGACATCTGCCGTAATCGTCTGGCCAGATTTAAGAAAGCTGTAGTGAAGGACACCAGCACTAGTCCACCAAACGCTCACAAGTAACTTTTTTGTATGTATGTATGTATGTATGTATGTATGTATGTATGCATATATATAAATAAATATATAATATATATATATATATATATATATATATATATATATATATATATATATATATATATATTTACTATATATATATATATATATATATATATATGTATATATATATATATATATATATATGAATATATATATATATATATATATATATATATATATATATATATATATATATATATATATATATATATATATATATATATATGTTATATATATATATATATATATATATATATATATATATATATATATATATATATATATATATATATATATATATATATATATATATATATATATATATATATATATATATATATATATATATATATATATATATATATATATATATATATATATATATATATATATATATATATATATATATATATATATATATATATATATATATATATATATATATATATATATTATATGGGCAAAAAATTTTTTTTTTGGATTATTGAAACGCATACCCCCTAATTATGTTTAATAGTCTACTAGTTACCCAAATACAGAATTTCAACTTCCTACGTTAATTCTAACCCGTGCCGACTTGCCCTCAAAGTTTTAGAAAATAGGTGATTTAAGTGTCTCTTAAATGTAGTTGTAGATGATCACATAAAACCACTATGTTAGATAAATATTGATGAAAACACATATTTATATAATGTTCTTCTTGTAATCATCAAAAAAGATCCAAATTTATATTTATTTACTTGGATATTTCCTCTTCAAAATCTCTTATTTTACAGTCTGGGTAAATTTTTCTATGTTCTTGCACACAACATAATATGAACTGCTTATGTTCTTCATCTGCGGTAGTCTAACCATGAAAGTCTGTCATGAGATTAACAGCTCTTTCAGCTGTGTCATTTACTGCTTTTAAGCTAGTAACCTTCTTTTTAACTTCCACAAACGCCGCGCTGTCTTTCTATGAAGATACAATTTCTTTAAGGAAATTACTATCATGTTTTAGTTGTGAAAATAAATCTTTTCTCTTTACAGAAACAAAATCACTCAAAGATTTCCATAAAACAAGATAACAAATACTTGTAGTACCTATAAATAAAACAAATTAGTTCTAAATTAAATACCAGATTAAACACTACTTACGTACCATATAGAGAGCCAGACATCTGTTCCTTCGATGGAACATATCTCTTTCCCGATTCACCAAAACTTTATTTTTGTAAGTTTTCTACAATGTTTCCTTTGGTCTGCTCATCAACGTTGTCATCAAAAATTAAAAGGACGGCTATTTCCTCTGACAAGTACCACAAATGTTGACTGAACTTGTTTAAAGCCGCTTTGGAAATCGTCAACTTCTTCGTAATCTTTTAAGGTCTTTAAAAAACAAAAATCTTCATTTGGAGCTTTTATCGCCAAACTACATTCAAGCCAGGGCTTTACATAAACTGACACAATAAATAAACAAACATCCGGTAAAGCTTGTTTGTTCTTAGCGCACATTTTAAACTGGGACTGCAGCAAACGTATTTTTATTGCAGTAAATAGCTCTTGCCATCCATCGTGCTTGATGCATTGGGCCAGCAGGTCTGTTTATTTTATTTTCATTGCCTCCACCCAAAAAAACAATAGCATGCTCAATATGAGTTCCCTATAATCATCTCGTACAATCGATTTTGCGATTCAAACGCACTTTAGAGCATCAGTTCTTATATACGAGTATGATGGCGGCCAGCAAAGAATAACAAACCTCCTTCTAGTTTTTGCACACAAGCTCCGTTCAAGTATCCTGTATATGATGCTGTCGTATCATAGCACATTCAAAAGCATCAGGGTGTGCAGTATCGAATAAGTTATCTAATTCAAGATGAAAGTTCTCTTCGCGGCGCCTATGTAAGCCCTGAATCTTCTTGCTATTTTTTGCAGTTCTCGTCAGACCTGATAAAGATCCACTAACTTCTTAACATAATTACGAACAGCTCTGGTAGGTATTCTAGCCTTTTTTCAGAATATATTGGACTCCAGAATGACAAGATTTGCGCTTTCATTAAAAGTCAAATTAACTTCACGTATTTTGAAAAAAAAGAACTGCGAGAACTTAAAGATTAGATAGTTGTTTGCACCTGTTATTTGATGATTTACTTCACCAACCAAGAAAATAATTTTTAAATTGCTTCTTAGTTCTACTGACATCTTCGAAATATAAAACAATCCATGGTTCCTACCCGATAAGCCGTAACTAAATGCTAATAACAACGACAGCGCGCCGCTCCTGTGACGCAATTTGTATGGGACATCTTTGCGCGCAAGTCGGCACGGGTTACACTGTTCCGAATAAGGAAAAAATTTGGTTTCGGATGTTTTAGGCCCAAATGAATAAAACAATAGCCTATGCATTGTAAAATTAAAACTTTGAAAAATAAGGGACAATATATATATATATATATATATATATATATATATATATATATATATATATATATATATATATATATATATATATATATATATATATATATATATATATATATATATATATATATATATATATATATATATATATATGTTATTGCTATATATATATATATATATATATATATATATATATATATATATATATATATATATATATATATATATATATATATATATATATATACAGCTCTAAATATATATACTATTGCTCGGCGCCGCGTATTTCGCATTTGGCGGGAGATTAGATTGACATTTTTCGAAACGTGTTGTCGCGTCGACACTTCTCAACGTACTGACCTCGAACCGGTCTCGTTGCGGAGGGGAAGGATCATATGGCTACACTTCCGTATAGCCACATGTCAAAAATAAAATCCATCCGGTCGTGAGAGCCTCAGTATATTTACTTTCTAGATATGCCTCGTATTTTTGCTCCTTGTGTTCACTCACGTTGTACTCACGAGCAACGGGCATTATTATTATAATGATTCTGAGAATAGGTTTGTGGCCAATAAATCTTTGTCAGCAGTTTTATTAACCAAACTAATTGGGAAACCGGGCTCCAAGGAGTTAGCAAACATCTCGTTTTCCAGCTATGTCAGACTTCACAAGTTTATCGCCGAAAGGCCATCTGTTTCTTTGGAGAGAGAAAAAATGCCGATGTGAGCAAGATTTGAAAACTGGCTTTTGTACCGGGAAAATAAGGGGTGTTTTCAGTATTTAAGATAAGGGGACCGAAGCAATACGATTTTTCATTATTTTGTCTCTACGACTTTTGAAATATTTGTTGAAAGCAACGAATTCTTTTCCGAGAAATGTTGTTCGGTATTTGTATCATGAACAATTTTTGTCATATTTGACTCGCAAAATTGTTGATTGAACTTCTGAAAAAAGACGTATTTTCTGGTTTTTTGTTTATATTTCGTATAATATTACAAATTAAGTTACGATGTTACGATTTAGTTACGATTTAGATTCGTTTATTACAAAATAGGGGCGTTAGAAAATTGTATTTTTTTATTGTTATTTTTATTAAACGTCGAAAGTTTTAATACTAGGTATTAGTTTGCAGCAAAGCCTAACATCTTTGATGGTTCTTGGGATGCCACTTGGACATTTGATTTGATTAGTCACAGGTTGCTGAGAAGCCCGTCATTCGTGATGTGGTCTCTCCAGGAAATTAATAAAATTCTTCTGTAGCACCTCATATCGACTGATTTTATTTCTTTCGGTTAAGCACCATGTCTCATAGCAGTACATTAAACACACGAAAAGTAAATTATCGGAAAATATAATAATAAATATTTGAAGTACAAAATCAAGCTGTGAAATGTTGTAAAAAAAAAACACACGTTCACAACTCCCATGATCCCATTACGAATTTGACATTTCCAAAACCGAAAATGAGAAATAACTTTCTTAACCCTTAACGTACCGTGTTCAAAACAAAACGCTTGCTCCCATGTGGTAAGTTCAGTTTACCGCTAACTTTATCTAAATATCAAGCATATGACTAGATGAATCAAAATTTAATTTATGTCATCTTGTAGGGAATTTCATTAGGAATAGATCGATATCTATAACATACATGGATTATTTGAAAAACATATCATTATTAATTTTTTTCTGGAACCATGCGATTTCTGATATGTAATGCGTCATAGCATACGAATGACTGGACACGCAAGTAAAGACAAGCGCCGCGCGGCGGCCGGCGCGGCTAGACTTTACGAGATTTTACGTATGATAAAGGCACCTAGGCAAAATGTATAGTACGTTCAAGACAACGAGTACGTATTAATATTTGTCCCTTTTGGTAAAGTGTTAATATTTTCACAGTTCTGATATTATTAAGTTGCGTCCTGCGTTTCCGTCTACAGTCGGTATTATTACGTACATATTGAAAAAGCCAAAGATATAATTTATAATACGTTCAAAACAGCGAGTAAGTATTTGTCACTTTTGATAAAGTTGTAAATATTAGCAAAACAAATTCTACCTTAACACGAATGAAGGTGAGGGCAGTCTTAGAAAATATTTTTTTTTGGGATGAAGGAAGTAATTTTTTGCTTTTTTTTTATTACGAAATATTGAGAACACTTCAATGGAGGATTACAATTTTTTTTATAATATTAGGGTCCATAGGTTTTAAGAAAATCAACTTTAAATTGGCAGTGGAAACTCAATTTACCACATGGCAACGCGACGGTTAATAAAAGTTTTCGATATTTACTATCTGTACTAAATTGGTAATCTCCCGTACAATCTGTACGGCAAGATGAGATTTCTCGAGTATTCTGTGAAACCAACACGCGCAAACGTGATAAAGGCAAGATATGTTTTATATAATATATAGACACAAATCAGTCACACATGCATAGGTATGATATAAGTACGTTATGTGCTATTAGTCTTCTTCTTCTTTTAGACCTTTGGTCTGTTCCTGTAATCAGGTTGGCCTCTCTTGGGAGGTCAACTCCCAGCTATCCCTCTATCTCTTTGGTAACTCCTTGCTATTAGTCGTTGAGAATAAATGAGAGAGACATAATTATCATAAGGTAAAACTAAACTAACTTCCATAATCAAGGGATAAGTAGAAAGCATGGACTGGCACACTGTTCTTTCATGACATATAGGGTGTTTTTTTAGAGGTTTGGTTTGGAACTAGCAACATTATTTCTACAGACTGTCAATTTGCTAGTTGAGATTTGATTTTTAGTCAATACGTTTTACCATTTTACCCAATTACTCAATAAAGGTGTCGAAAATTGGACTTCACAATTGCGCTTCATTCGAGCAAGCCGTGTCGCTCGTATGCCCGAAATCATATTTAAACAATAGTGGTAAAAAATTATCTATTAATTAGAGCCAATATCATAGGCATTAACATTATTTTAAAGTATTTTTTTTCATTTTGAATTTTTATACCTCTAAAAAAACATCCTTACACACATTGTTACATAACATCGCTTCCTCAGCATTCACATATCGTATCATGCAAGCACGTCGATTTCTCCGACTCTTCACGTGTCTTATATTTAATATTTAATTGATTTGATTATGCCACGTTTTTTATTAATTATTTTGGTATTTTGATTTATGATTTATGATGATATAATTTATTTACTATTATTTCTTCATTCATGAGTTGAGTGAGTTGGTACGCGTGATTTGTGCGGCCGTTATGTCTTATTGATAGCTAACTTCATCATGTCGCACTTTCGTAACAGGGTGCGCGCGCAGCCCTCAATTTTACCCTCTTATAAACGAGCCAAAACACGTTTAACTTAAAAAAGAAATATCCAATTTTATTATATTCTAAATGAGCGAAAAGCACTAAAGGAAACTGTTTTTCAAAATATTTAAATGTTTATGCGATAGACAGTTATTTTTAGAAGTTAATGTATTATAATAATTTTCCTTTTCTTTATATTTCCGAACAAGAGAACATTAAACTTTGTTTTGAGATAAAAGCATACTAAAATGGAGCTGAAATAACCCAGAATCCGATTCATACCGTGACGTATGCAAATGCAATTCATTAAATTCTAGCGGAGAGCGGGTAGCTGGAAAAACACACGTTTTATCGCCAAACACATCCAGAAACGGAATAAATTAGCTCGTACAAATAGTTTTATTGCTTGTTAAATTAGGAATGGTGCCTCGGCGCTAGTCGCGTCTTGTTTTGACAGTAAGTGATTTATGCCCGCGGCGCTGAACAGAGATGTCGCATTACCGAAGTTTACGGATACTCCCCAAGATTAACTGAAACGAACGTCGGGAATTACCGTTCCTTTTTTGAAAACAACTGGTACCTAATTCTACGAGCTATAAATATTTCTTTCCAATTTGAAAGTTTAACGGTCTCTTTAAATTTCATAAAAGTTTCTATCAAAATGGGATGCATGATGATGATGAAGTGCTCTCACTGCGAGGGTTTTCTGTAATACCTTGGTCGTATTTCATATTCGCGTGTCGGAAAGTTTGTTAGAAATTTAGAATCTTTGTTTTCTTATAAAACATGGACAGATATTTACTTTATGCAATTTAGAAGCGTATCTTCGGCGCCAACAAACTGAGACATTTAAAAAATATATTGTATGTACGAGTATACAACACAGACACTGAAGTTTACCCATCGCTTACATGAAGCTGTTATAGGACGCAGCGGCACTATTTCGTCTTCTTTTCTTCTTCTTCAGCCGTCTCTCCACTGCTGGATGTAGGCCTCTTCCAACCTCTTCCATTCTTCTCTTCTTTGGGCTTCTCTTATCCACCTGCTACCCGCGACAGGGACAATATCATCGGCCCAACGTTTCTGAGGCCGGCCTATTCTTCTTTTCATGTCCCATGGTCTCCATCCTAGGACTCTGGGTGCTCATCTGTCTGTTCCCTGTCTGGCAACATGACCTGCCCATTGCCACTTTAGCCTGGCAATACGATCCACCACGTCGACAACCTTTGTCCGGCGTCTGATTTCTTCATTTCTGATTCTATCTCTCAGACTTATGCCTAACATTTGTCTCTCCATAGATCGCTGTGTACATTTTAATTTATATATGGTCCTCGCAGTTAAGGTGATAGTTTCCAGACCATATGTAAGCACAGGGAGGATACATGTTTCTACTATTTCGTCAGCTTCCCTAATTCCTAGGCCCGTCTCCTAATCATGCTGACTTATGTTTTTCTTTTTTTTTTTATGTACACAACAGGTCGTTTGGACCCAATTACAGTAATTTTTATATTTTAGCTATTATATTGATTCTCGTGACATGTGATAGGTAGCCAATCTATCGCCATTTTATTGTCACGTGAATTCTACACCAGACCAAAGACAGTGTGACAATCACACTGCCATCGCCGGGAATCGAACCCAGGACCTTCGGCATGGAAGTCAGAGCTCGTAACCACTCTGCCACGAAGGTCGTTAACTGGGTAATGCAATATTCCAACAAAAGCAAAAGGAACTTCAGGCCTCAATTAATATCATCAATTAACAGGTCGTTTTAATCCAATTACTGTATACAATATGCATATACTTCTCTTTCTAAGATGGACGCCCCTCCCCACTCTTCTTTTTAAATCTGTATTTAGTTTGAGTTAAGTTTGAAACCGGTTGGCGCAGTTAACTCAATAAAGTGGGTTTTACTAAGAGAATGTGCTAAGATGAATTGTTTGTCAGTCAGCTGTTTGTTATATGCAGACGATGCTGTGTTAATCGTTGACAGTAAAGAAAATTTGCAAGTCTTAGTGTCAAGGATGTATGAGGCATGCAAAAAGAGTGACTTGGTGATGAATGTGTCTAAATCTTAAATGATGGTTTTCGAGAAAGAAGAATGTATGACGATTTGTGATATAAGTGCGATGGGCGAGAAATTGGAGCTAGTTACTGAATTAACGTATCTGGGAAGCATGTTTACAAGAGACGGAAAAATGGAGAAAGACATCGAAAGGAGGGTTGGTGCTTGGAATAAAATAAATGGCGCACTCAAAGTCATTACTGCAAATAGAAATATATCCATAGAAGCAAAGATGGCAATACACAATGGAGTTCTAGTTCCAACCCTCATGTATGGAAGTGAAGCTTGGAGCTGAGAAAAGAAGAATGAAAGCAGGATAAACGCCGTAGAAATGAGATCACTAAGAATAATGTGCGGGAAAACGTTGTATGATAGAATACCGAACGATGAAATAAGAAAGAAATGTAAGGCAGATGACTGCATCATGAATAAAATTAAAAAAGGATCCCTGAGATGGTTCGGACATACGGAATGAATGGATTAGAGTAGAATGGTTAAAAAGTTGTACACAAGCAGCGTGAGTGGGAAAAGAAGCCGAGGACGACCGAGGAAAACATGGCATGACCAAATTAATCAATTACTAAAAGGCGGCCACATTCGAAGTCGAAACAGTCGACGAGCGTGCATGGTAAGATGTATGAATGTAGATAAAAGCCCGAGAGGTATGCCAGGACAGGCCAGTGTGGCGATCCATCCCCTCTGCCTACCCCTCCGGGGAAATGGCGAGATGGTTAGTTAGTTAGTTAGTTAGAAAGTATTTAATTTTATTATAAAATCAATAAAATAATGCAATGAGATATTTTGTTTGTTTTCAAAAAGTAACGTTTCAATAGACAATCATTTTTGAACGCACTGTATCACAATGTTATTTGAATCCTTAGAAATAACCTCACATTTCTATTATGACTCGCGCCATGCAGAATTTTCTATTCACATCTGTGAGGTGGCGATAAATCACACAACTAGACTGAACTTAATTTAATCTTTTTGAAATGAGCTGCGAAGACTATTCAGTTTAAAAATATAGAATGAGAGATATTCTTAAATAGCGAAACAGTAATATTAACAGCGATAATAATTCAATCAAAATAATATTCTTCTTCTTCTTCACTTTTGGTAAACCCAGGAGTCTGTTATTTCAGGCGGGTCCTCTTGAGTCTCTGAACTCCAGCTTTCTTTGCACCGTTTCGGAGAATTTATCAATGAAAGCGAAAATGGCCGTTCACAATGGAGTTCTGGTCCCAACCCTTATGTATGGAAGCGAAGCATGGAACTGGCAGAAGAAAGATGAGAGCAGAATAAATGCGGTAGAGATGAGGTCCCTAAGACGTATGTGTGGTAGAACGATGTACGACAGAATCTCAAATGCTGATATTAGGGAGGAATGTAGAGCGAAAGGAGGTATTATGAACAAAATTATGAAAGGTTCGCTGCGTTGGTTCGGAAAAATGGAGCGCATGGGTGAAGAAAGAATGGTTAAAAAAGTATACGTTAACGATATAAATGGAGTACGGAGTCGAGGTAGACCGAGGAAAACACGGCATGACCAAATTAATCAAATTTTAAAGGTTGGTCATGTCAGAAGCCGGATGAATTCACGTAGTGTATGACTCACTGTATGAATGTGGAGGAAGCTAGAGAGGTATGTCAGGTTAGAGTAGTGTGGCGGTCCATTCTCTCTGCCTACCCCTGCGGAGAAACGGCGTGGTGGTTTGTTGTTGTTGTTGTTAACAATAGTTAAAAAAAATGTTTCGCCTAGCTTGGGCATTCTCAGAATTGTTTGTGAATCATGTTTGAGAATGCCCTCGCAAGCTGAAAGAAATTTGTAAGTATTGTTTATACATTTTTATATATAAATAAATCAATGTAAAACTGAAAAAGCAATAGCGCTTTCAATCTAAATTAATTATATAATGACTCCAAATTAAAACCGCAATTCAAAATAATTACAATAATAAGAAGGTAAAGGCGTTTGAGATGTTGATATAACGCAGAATGCTTTGTATCCTGTGGGTCAATAAGATCAGTATATACAGACGTAGGTACTACAAAAAAATGGAGCCAATTGAGAGCTGTTATCAAGTGTGAATGTTAAAAGTAACTCATATTTCTGTATCGGGTTCAGAGGAGAAAGATATAATTTCATAATCATGGAGAGACAGAGGGACGTCGCGGAATTGACAGTAGTTAGTTGTCCTGGCTGCGGAATAGGGTATACCGATAAGGGTTTGGACAAGATTGAGGAGAGATGAGAAGCTGTTCCAAGTAGAGCAGGATAGAGATGCTTTTGCTGAAGTAATCGGCAACGTTGAGAGGACCTACCAACAGTGCCAGAAGAAGAAGAGTTAAAATTCAGAATGCAAAATATTTTAAAATCAGACTATCATTTTTTCCATAAATTGTAAATACATTTTTGTGTCGTCAAACTTGGTTAATATCAAATTTAAGTAATTAATTAAGGAAGCTACACAGTATTGCGTGCATTTTATAACCAAATCTAATTTTAAGGTGGGGTACATTTTTACGACATAACACTGATATTAAAGTCAGATAGCAGTATGTATGCTTCTACGCGAGCATTACACGAACAGGGTTAATGAAAATTATTAATAAATCTAAAGCAGTCATTCTCAAAGTGGTGTATATCGACCCCCAGAGGTTTATCCTAATAATCTTAATTACATTTAAAAATAAAAGGGGTGTATGAGATATAAATGGGGGTCCACAAGAGGTCCACATTTAGGTAGATTGTCGCCAAAATATTTTTTTTTTCGCGAATGTAATAATACGGAATACTATTATATCTTAAAATATATGAAAATTTCCTAATTATATGTACATTTCATAAAATGGTGTAAGTAATATTATTCACTTTGTGATCGTAGAATGACTTGGAAAAAGGTAGTGTCAACTTCGAAAACAAATTTATAGTTAGGTTACTTTTTCTTCTTCTTCAAGTGCCCTGTCGGGTCCCCCCAGCGTTGGCGATCACCTCGGCAAACCTGTCTCTGTCCTGCGCCGCTCGGAACAGCTCCTCCACACTTCGGATGCCGGTCCAGTCCCTCACGTTTCGCAGCCAGGACATTTGTCTCCTTCTGGGCCCTCGGCGTCCCTAAATTTTCCCCTTATCAGTTTGAGAAGGTGGTACTTTTCCCCACGCAGTATATAACCCATATGTGAGATCTTTCGAACTTTGATAGTTGATAACAGTTCCCTGTCAACTCTAGCTCGCCTCAGGACTTCGGTATTGGTAATCATGTCTGTCCAGGGAACTCTGAGCATTCGGCGATGGAGCCACATTTCAAATGCTTTCAGATTACTATTATTGTAATACTAATGAAAACGACTGTTTTCTATAAGCTTTATTAAAATGTATCGGAATTGCTTATTCTTCAGTTGTTATTGTCTATAAATTGTACAAAACTAATTAATATAAGGTTTTGTTTCAAAATACATATGATTTTTATTTATTTTCGTGTCATTTGTTGGATGGACATTGGATTATGTCTTGGAAAGGCGAAATATGTCATTCCCATAAATTGTAATAAAACAGACGTTTTGATTCGTATTAATTATTTATTATGCTGTTTTACATCTTTGTTCAAGAAATAATAAATTTATAGTATTGTTAACTCTGAGTTATACGAATTTGTTAAAAAAATATATATTAACAAATAAAAAATAAAACAGAAAAAATCGGCATGTGGTCTACGCGATAAAAAAGTTTGTGGACTTCTGATCTAAAGCATACATAATTTTAATGAAGGTCCCTTGAGGTAGTATTAATAACCATAAATTTAATTTGGTCTTCCTTAAGGCGCCGAACAAAATCATTAACAGGCTCGTATCGGGATCACTTTGTATTCCGGGGATCCGTATAATTCGGTTCGAATTGAGAGAGCATGTTCAATTTTCCGAATTATCCGATATCTATTTGAATTTGCCTAATCTGAGTATGATGGCTTTCGGAAAACTCAGTGGCGGCTCTAGAAATCGAACTAATTATCTAACTCCATTACGTTAAGCTGCACAAAATCAGCGAGGGAAATATTGATGGGAAATGTTGACTTCAATTTGTTTAACTAACTAACTCCCCAGTGGGGTAATCAGAAAGAATAGAAAATATGGCATTGTTCTGTTTTGACATTCTTCTCTCGCTTCCTCTACATTCATACATCGTGTCATGCACGCACTCGATTTCTCCGACTCCATAGGTGATCAAAAATTCATATTTGATTGATTTAATCGTACCATGTTTTCCTCGGTCTTCCGCTATGTTATTTACATATACTTTTTCCACCATCCTATCTTTATTCATTTTATTCCGTGTATCCAAACCTTCTTATTTGACCCTTTCATTATGTTGTTTGAAAAAAATAATTTACACTGCATTTACTTATTATATTTGTATTTGATGGTCTATCAAATACAAGTTAATCATACATTCGTCTAAGAGATTTCATTAATACTGCATTCATTATATTTTCATCATTCTTACAACAACAACAAAACCATCACGCCGTTTCCCCGCAGGGGTAGGCAGAGAGAATGGACCGCCACACTACTCTATCCTGGCACACCTCTCTAGCTTCCTCCACATTCATACATCGAGTCATACACGCACGTCGATTCTTCCGGCTTCTGACATGACCAACTTTTAATATTTGATTAATTTGGTCATGCCATGTTTTCCTCGGTCTACCTCGACTCCTTACTCCATTTACATTGTTAACGTATACTTTTTAACCATTCTTTCTTCACCCATGCGCTCCATATGTCCGAACCAACGAAGCGAACCTTTCATAATTTTGTTCATAATACCTTCTTTCGCTCTACACTCTTTCCTAATATCAGCATTTGAGATTCTGTCGTACATCGTTCTACCGCACATACGTCTTAGGGACCTCATCTCTACCGCATTTATTCTGCTCTCATCTTTCTTCTGCCAGTTCCATGCTTCGCTTCCATACATAAGGGTTGGAACCAGAACTCCATTGTGAACGGCCATTTTCGCTTTCATTGATAAATTCTTGTTTCCAATAACTACTTTTAAAGCTCCATTCACTTTGTTACCCGCACCAACCCTTCTTTCAATATCACTGTCCGTTCGGCCATCCGCTGTGAACATGCTACCTAAATACACAAATTCGCTCACCTGTTCCAAGTTCTCTTCATTTACACTTATATTACAAACTGTCATTTGCTCTTCCCTTTCAAAAACTAACACCTTTGACTTTCCGACATTCATCATTAAATCGTTCGACTTGCATACCTCATACATTCTCGACACCAAGACTTGTAATTCGTCCGCACTATCCGCAACGAGAACGGCGTCGTCCGCGTAAAGCAGACAGTTTACAGACAGATCACAGATCATTCATCATTCTTTTGCCAGGTTATTTCCATTTCACTTTAATACATAAGGGTCGGCACAAGAACACCATCGGCCTTATTTATCATAATCGCATATTGTTTATTGTCGCTTTGGGCATAGCAATAATAAACACTCCAAATTCTATAACTTCTGATTGCACTACAGCCCATATCGAACCTTGACCTCCGTCAATTTTCGCTTCCAGTAGTCTTTGTCCTCAGCAGTCGTCCTCCTGTTCGGCATCCGAAGAAGTTGTGCTGTATCCCTCTTTAGTTCGTCTTCCCACCTCAGCGTTGGTCTTCCCACCCTTCTCCTTCCGTCCAGGTGCCCAGTTATAATGCGTTTGGGGACCCGTGTTTTCGGCATTCTCTGTACATGTATAGAAAACCACGGTCGGTTCCCACCACAAAACCTGAGGTTGTTATAGGGCGCAGCGTAGCCCTTTCGTCAGCACATTCGTCTTATAAATCTAAAAGAAAACTCTTAGTACGAACGTAAATAGAGAAACCGGTCATTAAATAAATATAAAAAAAACGTATACAGTACTGCAAAAACAAGTATGTATGTAGTACATGTACATGAAAAGGCTGACGTTACTCTACAGTATTGGAAAAATAATCGGAGAATTTTTATTAAACAAGATTTACTCTCCTTTTTTGCAGCTAAATCGCGGATTCGTTTTAATAAAAGCAATTGAGTTGAGCTGCTTTCCTCTTGCTCTTCAAATGCTGTAAAGGCTTCTCCATGACTGATTCGTTCTCCTTCATCATCCTCATTTGAGCTTTCATTATTATCTTCATCCTCGCTCTCTTTTCGTACCAGAAAAATAATTTCATACAACAACAACAACAAAACCATCACGCCGTTTCCCCGCAGGGGTAGGCAGAGAGAATGGACCGCCACACTACTCTATCCTGGCAAACCTCTCTAGCTTCCTCCACATTCATACAACGAGTCATACACGCACGTCGATTCCTCCGACTTCTAACATGACCAACCTTTAAAATTTGATTAATTTGGTCATGCCATGTTTTCCTCGGTCTGCCTCGACTTCGTACCCCATTAACATCATTAACGTATACTTTCTTAACCATTCTTTCTCCATCCATGCGTTCCATATGTCCGAACCAACGCAGCGATCCTTTCATAATTTTGTTCATAATACCTTCTTCCGCTCTACATTCCTTTCTTATATCAGCATTTGAGATTCTGTCGTATATCGTTCTACCACACATACGTCTTAGGGACCTCATCTCTACCGCATTTATTCTACTCTCATCCTTCTTTTGCCAGTTCCATGCTTCGCTTCCATACATTAAGGTTGGGACCAGAACTCCATTGTGAACGGCCGTTTTCGCTTTCATTGATAAATTCTTGTTTCCAATAACTATTTTTAAAGCTCCATTCACTTTGTTACCCGCACCAACCCTTCTTTCGACGTCACTATCCGTTCGGGCATCTGCTGTGAACATACTACCTAAATACACAAATTCCCTCACCTGTTCCAAGTTCTCTTCGTTCACACTTATATTACAAACTGTCATTTGCTCTTCCCTTTCGAAAACCATCACCTTTGACTTTCCGACATTCATCATTAAATCATTTGACTTGCATACCTCATTCATTCTCGACACCAAGATTTGTAATTCGTCCGCACTATCCGCAACGAGAACGGCATCGTCCGCGTAAAGCAGACAGTTTACAGATAAATCACTCATCTTAGCACCAGCATTTATACCTTTAAGTTCTTTCATACACTTGTCCATATACAGATTGAACAACCAAATAATTTCATCATCGTTAAAAATTTGGAAACCTGAGTCATCCTGACTTATCCTTACTTTTATGGGCCTGTTTCCCACCTATCCGGGATTTACATTTAATATATATCAATCGCAAGGGGCTACCAGACCGCATTTAATCTAATATGTTTTTTTCCCCATTATATGTCCCGTTCACTTACACATGTAAACTTACACTATATTTATTTTAGCAAACATTTAGTTAACTTACCTAGGTATCACAGTAAAGATAAACTTTTGTACATGCATTATACATACATTATATTTTAACGGTGTGACATACACTTCTATACGATATAATAATCTAGGAAATAGACTTTTTCGTCAATTAAAATAATACTGTACGAGACAGGAAGTGCTCTGCCTCGAAACAATAATTATTTATTTAGGTGCCGACTGCTGCTTGCTTCACGAGATGTTGCGTCTTCCGGAAAACGGCGTAATGATACACTGGGTAGTGCAAATCGGTGCGGAGTCCGGGGAAGTGGTGGCCAAGGTCCAAATAAAAGCAAACTGTAGATGAAATGGCGACGGTAGCAGGCTGATACGGGCGAGTCTTGACAAAGACTCTCGAAGTGCGTGAACGTGATGTAACTTGGGCGACTGTAGAACGATCTCTGTTTGGTCGGAGAGTCGGCACGGCTTTTATCTCGCGCGGCCGTCTCACAGCGCCGCCTCGCAGACGGAGGCTGCGCCGCGAGCCGGTCCGCGGACAAATTGCGCAACTCTCTGAGTTTTACATCACGTTTCACGCACCTCCAGTCTTTCTCGCCTCGCCCTGTCGCTATCTAACGCCTGCGACCGTCTTATTTATTTAATCTAATAACATTACATATTTCCACATATTTCTACGAATAAATCTCGAGATTCGGACATACGGGGCGGGAGTAACATAAATTCGTAGGCCCGTGGCGGGAGCGACCGAAATTTCGCGGCCATCGAAGCGAATGGGAGAATCTCAAGCTGTGACCCTAGAGATTCTCCATCTCGCTCGGCTCGCTCGGTCCGCCGGCCTGCTCTACGAATGTACGAACAGTTACTCTCTCCCCATAGACATCTCATCGCAGGTTTCTTAATATGTTTATTTTAGTAAAATAACGTCTTAATATTAAATTCGGCGGCGGGGCATCGAATGCCCGCGAGCTGTCCGCTACAAATACGTTTCGATAATTCAATAATTCGTTTTCCGAAACAAGTTTCCATATTACCCCTATGTAATCTCATGTTGTTAAATTAATCAAACGTATTTTATTTTTTATTTAAAACAATCTTATTTTGATTATATTATGTGAAAAACGCTTAATCAAAATACATACCTTATGTACGGGACAGATTGCTCCCCCCGTACTATTAATATTTATTTTGGCCGCTAACTGCTGCTCGTCTCCGATGTGGTGTGGATGGTAAAACGGAGAATACGACGTGATGATGATTGTATAATAAAACAAAGTTTTATTATATGCGGCAATCGGTGCAGGATAGAAGCGAAGAGAAGTGTGCAGTAGCTCAAATATTGGTTTTCACGTAGCTAAGAGCGCCAAGCCTCTTTACGCGCAGCGTGTCTACGCGTGTCAGAATTTGAAGGAAGAGTGAGGGCCGAGTCCTTACAAGACCCGCTTATATAGCCTCCACAAAACTAGCGATAACGGTTATTAACGTATTTTTTAGCTTCGGAGAATTTCAGTCGCAGCTGCTGTGTTACTACGGCGTCTATGATTGGCTGTTAAAAACGCGCGAGCAACCGCAAATAAATTCCGAGAATAATCTCGATTGAGCTACTGCAAATCTCGTTGCTATGCGCTTTCACGCGACTACCGACTGCCTTATTTATTTTAACAAAACATAAACAAATTAAACTTAAATTAATACAAAATAACAAACATTAATTAAATAATAAAATTAGCATAGTTAAAAATAATAAAAAATTAATAATATAATAAAAAATTTAATCAAATTAAAAATAACTCGCATACGTCCGATACACCTTAAATTAAATAACGTTTTTAAAACACATGTATGTATTTTAACAAAAAATAGATATTGGAAACAAGAATTGGGAATTATTAGCAATAAAAGCAAAAATGGAGTTCTGGTCACAACCTCCTTATGTATCGAAGCGAAGCATGGAACTGGCAGAAGAAAGATGAGAGCAGAATAAATACAGTAGAAATGAGGTCCCTAAGACGTACGCTGATATAAGAAAGGAATGTAGAGCGGAAGAAGGTATAATGAACAAAATTATGAAAGGATCGCTGCGTTGGTTTGGACATATGGAGCGCATGGATGGGAAAGAATGGTTAAAAAAGTAAACATCAACGATGTGAACGGAGTACGGAGTCGAGATAGATCGAGAAAAACATGGCATGACCAAATTAATCAAATTTAAAAGCTTGGTGTGTATGACGTGCATATATAACTCGTTGTATGAATGTGGAGGAAACTAGAGAGGTGTGTCAGGATAGAGTAGTTTGGCGGTCGATTATCTCTGCCTATCCCTGGGGAGAAACGGCGTGATGGCATGTTGTTGTTGTTGTTTCATTTTAACACCACTTTATTTTTGTCAAATCCAACCGGTTTCGCTCCCGCCGGAGTTTCGTCAGGGTTCCAAAATAAAATCGTTTATTTTGTTGCCCTAAAGAAGCTCCAATAAGAGTGAAACCGGTTGTTTGGACAAAATTAAATTAAAAAAATATTTTTCATTATGCCATATCAAAAAAATAATTGATTCATACGTTTTTGTTCTTTTGATGTTATTAAATTTGCTTTTAAGCTTAAAATATTTGTAAATGACAGTTTATAAGTTTTCATACATTCTTTGGTTAATTTTAAACTAAGACACATATAAAATATATTCTAAAAAAGATTTAAATTCTTACAAATGTGATTATATTATTCGTATTTAATTGTATCTCAATAGAGACGAAGACGCAAACTGGAAACTGAATATGGATGATCAAGGTGTTTACAGGACTTATGACCTGTCATTGGTTGGGTTAAGCGCACGCTTTATGTAATTACAACACCTTACATTCCACCTTTTGTTATTATGATCATGCATGATAAATTTTGGTAGTTGTATATATACTCCAAATCCATACTTATCTTCACGTGTTAGTTTTAATTGGCCATATATGTAGTCTTGTCAATCTTTTTAAGATTAACCTTTATAATCCACCCACTAACGCCATCTTTGTATTACTAAAAAATGTTTAAAAAAGATCTTCTTAATGTGTCAGTTTTTGTTAGAGGCTAAATCTATAATAAGGTTAATAAAATAACAAGTTTCCTTAAAATCCCCTGTTTGTTTAATACATTTTTCTTATATATTTTTTGTTTTAATATAAACAGTTTTAAATAAATTGGATTCAGGGTTTTTTCATTACCTGAAAATTCTTCGTAATACAATTTATTAGTGTTTTTAAAAATAAAAACGAATCAAAAGATTTGCGTATGCTTATTAAAAGGTCACAAAAACTTCTACGAAATTATACTTTATAATATCTCGTATTTGAATTATTGTGATTCATTATGAATAAATAAAAAAAATCTAAAATATACAGGTAAAGATAAAACACCATACTTTTGTTTTGCAACAGTTTTGGTGGATACATATTAATATTTCAATATTATTAAATGTTAAAAATTGACAACACTGATATTTGTACGTATTGCAATTTATTTTTATGAGTTGGTCGCTACAGCTGTTTTGCCAACCTATGGCAGTATCATTAGATGTTAAAATCCACTAAAGGAAATACTTTAGTTGTTTGTAACACCTGACGATGCCAAAAAGTTCGGCGAAATAGTTGCCGCGACAAAATCATAAAAATAAATTCTCTTGCCTATAAATAACAGTGTTTCTAATTTAAACAATTCATATGTTGTTTTAAAAAAGTAATAAGACCCGTTGAATAATATTTATTATATTACACATATTTGAAAATAATTTTAAATTTGGTTGTCTAACGATTTAAAAAGAAGAAGATAAATAAAACATTGCACAGATGTAGAGTATTTTAGTTTTTATGTCTAATATAAGTTTGTATAATGTTTTTTTTTGTTTGCTGAACAATTATGTAAAACTCAAAATAACTTACTAACTAACCATCACGCCGTCTCCCCGAAAGGGTAGGCAGTAAGAATGGACTGTCACACTTTAACCGATGCGGCACTCCATCCTTCCCTTTTCGCCCCCGTGGGAGACGCGGTGTAATGGGTTTGCGAACCTCATCGCGCACCAATAGGTATCTCCCGCGCACACTTCGATCGTAAAACATCCACAAGATAAATCTAAAACAAATAATATAAAATACAATGATACAAAATGTTTAAAACACTATATTAAATAATTAGTACGAATAAAAACGTTTGTTTTCTACAAGACTTAATCTTCTTCTTCTTCTTCTTCTCCTTATAGACCTTTGGTCTGTTCCTGAAATCAGGCTGGCCTCTTTTGGGAGGTTGACTCCCAGCTATCTCTCCATCTCTTCGGCGGTCTTCCGGGGGGACGGCAGCCGGCAGGAATCTGATGCGCCACAGCGTGTGAGATTCTGGTGGGATCCATCCTCTGCACGTGCGCATTCCAGTATCTTCTGCGTTGTCTGCCCCATCTTACGACATCCTCCACCTTGCAGATCTCGCGGATGACCGTATTCCCCACCCTATTGCGAATAGTCTTTCCTGCTATCATCCTCAGCTTCCTCATCTCTGCCACCCGTACTTTAGCCTTCGTCCTTGTGGTATCCGCTCTGATCTCAATGCTGCAGAAGACTTAATATATTATATTATATATTATGTGAATGACATTTTATAATACGTTAGACGTTATTCAAATAAAACATAATAAAACTACTAGAATACAGAAATTTTCTTTCATATTAATTATTGTATAATGTAGATTTCAACATTTCAGTTTTTTTTGGGTAAAAAAAACTCTAAAGCCGCCTCTGATGAAACGTATTACGGAAATCTGGAATCAGAGTGTTATCGCTTCAGACTGTTAAGAGGAGACGTGTTCCAGCATCCCTAAGATATTACTGTACCAGATAATCGAATTTAGAAATGGGGAAAAATAAAAACGGGATATGTATCCTATCCCAAAATTATTACTGTTTGTATGGAAGCAGGACGAAGATAGCGAAAAAACCTTTTCTTATCTGTTCCTCGCTAAATCTCCTTCTATGTCCTTTCTACCCGTTAAAAATGCTCTTTTTCGTATCGCTGTTTTTTCGATACTAAATTTGCATAGGTTCTTGAAAAGGTAGGTATAGTCCGACCGAAAATTTAAAAAAACAAATTAAAAAAAGTACAAACGAAAAATAAATTTTAATATTATATATATAATTAATGAAAAGGTCCATTGATTTGGGCGAACATTGTAATACTTTAATATTATTAACTGTTAAAATATAAAACCACAATCATTTTTTTTTATTTCTTCTTCTTCTTTTAATAGATCTGACGATCTGTGACAAATCAATCATGTATCGTGGGATGATGAGGTCCATCTGTCTCTCCATCTCTTAGGCGGTCTTCAAGGTGGGCGGTGTCCGGAGGGGATTTTATTAGCGGCGGTATATACGAGTCTGTCACTATTAGTTCGGGCTACATGGTTCCTCCAGTATCTTCTTCTAGATCTACTCGATATCCTCTATTTCGCAAGTTTTTCTTATATTTGCGTCGCGAACACGATCTCGGAGAGTTTTTCTAGTAATTGATTTTAGGACCTTCATTTCAGATGTTCTTAGTAGACTCTTGGTTCGTACATCGGCCCGCGTCTGTACAACGTACGTCATGATAGGTCGCAGGCATTTCTTATAAATTCTGATCTTGCTGTCGATACGCATGTGCTTCTTTTTCCAGACTAGATTTTTCTGACACCCTGATACGGCAGAGGCTTTACTGACTTGTTTTCGTACTTTGATATAAAGATCATACATCATCAACAGTCAGCATTCATCTTGTAAGTTGTCTAGAAATAGTGAGACCTTTTGTCATGCTGACTTTTTTTATCATTATTTATTTATTTTTTACGAAAGCAATACAAATGAAAATATCTGTTCCATAAAACTTTTATAAAACAGATATTATCATTTGTATTAAAGATTTATATCAGTACAAATAAAAACGTTGTTTCCTATAAATTTCAATAGAAGCAAGATAAATGCAGTAGAAATGAAAGAAGAATGTGCAGAAAAACAATGTATGATAGATTATCCAATGAAAAAGTTAGAAAGAAATGTAACCCGCTAAATACGTTATAAATAAAATTAAGAAATGGTCACTATAATGGTGTGGACATATGGAATTAATGGATGAGAAAAGAAGAATGGTCAAAAAGATATATACAAATTGTGTGAATGGTAAAAGAAGTCGAGGAAGTCCATGGAAGACATGGTACGACCAAATTCAAATACAGAATGATGGCAATGTTTGAAGCAAGAACAATCGACGAGCGTGTGTATCATAGTGTGTGAATGTGAAGAAGGCGCGAGAGTTCTGTCAGAATATAACAGTATGGCGGTCCATCCTTTCTGCCTACTCCTCCGGAGAAACCGTGTGATTGTTAGTTAGTTTAATATAGTTTATGGAAATGACATGTTTGGTCTTTTTAAGGGATAAGGCATTTCCATTTATAATAAAACTTTTAGGAAACATACATTTTTATTCGTATAAATAATTTAATATGGAGTTTTACACTCTCTGCGAGAAACATTAAAAAAATTTCATTATGGTTACGACATACAAAAGCAGCAATATATGACTGATAACTACTGATAAAAACTAAACAGTAATAATTAATAATATCATTAAAATAGTGCTAATTGCTTTTGATATGCTAAATTAATAATCAAAGAGTTATGATTTTGCTCTAAATGCTGAATGATCTTTCGTTTCAGAATTGTTTTCTTCTTTATTCATCTGCTTCGATCTCTACACAGTTGGATAAAGGTCTATTCCAAACGTTTTCACCCCTTCCTGTCGCTCATTTTCGAATTATTGAAAATAATTTATATATTCAGAAACAAATAAAATATTCCATGAATTCGATTTTTCTCTCAATCTTCTAATATTGATGATAAGTGGCGATGACAGTGTGATTGTCACATTATCTTTAGCCTGAAAGATTCACGTGACAATGAAATGGCGATAGATTAGCTACCTATCACATGTCACGAGAATAAATATGATTGTTATACCCATTACATCGATTTGGCACCGCGCTGTAGTAAAGAGCGATTCAACAAAATATAGAGAAAGCATGGTGTGTTAATTATCACGCAAGCTGAGGATAAATAATTATGTATGAAGAAATAAAAATGAATTATAATAAACTAGATAAAGTAAGATAACTTGCGGTCGAACTATACCTGTACATGGAGGCTTCCGAAGATTTGTTTTTGTAAATATTTTTTTATGTAAATTACTCGAATGGAAAAAAACGTAATCTTTTTTTTCGTTTTACATCAATATTCGTATTTTTTTTCTTTGTATTATGTTGTACTGAATAATTTTGTTTTATTATTACATTCAATTATTTATTGTTTCATGAAAAATGGTGTAAAATTCCACATGAAATCACCATCCACAACAATTAATACGAATGAAAACTTTTAGATAACAGACGTTTTTATTAATATTAATATTTTATGAACATTTTATAATGTTCATGGTCTCTTACAATTTTAATATTACATTTATTTATTTATTGTTTCTTGAAAATTTATGTTAAACTCCAAATTAAATAATTAATACGAATGAAAACGTCAGTTTTGTAGAAGTTGTATTATATTTTATGGAAATTACATGTTTCGCTCTTCTAAGGCATTATCAAATGTTAAAATGTGACATAATATTATCATCATGATCATCAGTCATTAGTCATCCAGTGTTGGATATAAGCCACCCTTATTGAAAGCCGTGCCACACTGTTTTAAACAAGCTCTCCACATCGGTCTCCACCGGCGGTTCAAAACTGTGTAGACACTTGTTTGAAACCAAAATTCGTTTGACCTTCAACAAACTTTGTGGACGGACGCGCATAGTATGCGTGTGGATCCACCGTTTAAACACGCATTCCACATGTGGAGAGCTTGTTTACAACAGTATGTGGACGCTACACCAACCGTGGGCTCCACAGCTTCAAACAATTTCAAACAGTGCGGCACGGCCTTGACTTCCACAACTCTCTATTCCTCGCCAGTCTGGGTCACTGATCTAATGCCACTCGTCTGATGTCATCAGACTATCTTGTTTGTAGTCTGCCCGTTTTCCAGCGGCCGGTTCTCAGTCGCCACTCCAGGTGCGTCTGGTCCATATATAACATAAATAACTCTTCATTGCATTTTTTGTGTTTTCATAATACTTTTATTGCATTTTTCATAAACATGTTTCTGGCTACAGATACCCTTCCACAGTAAAGAAAAAAATCTACACTGAGAAAAGACAACTGTGGCCCGAAATATCTATGTGAAAAGTGTAAAAAAGCGTTGTAAAAATGCAATGTTTTTAAACGTTATCCAAATATGAATCCACCGCAGGAAGCGAAGGCGAATATATTGTATAAGAAAGTATCAAACATATTATTTTCTTCATATTTTATTTCCATAAGATGGTGTTGAACTCTTATTGATTGGTGGGTGGGTCACCACACAATCGGGTGGTGGTCTAGGGGATAGAACGCTTGACTTCTGATCCAGAGGACTTGGGTTCGAGCCTGGACACGACCAGATTCCTTCTTCATAATAATGAGCTATTTTCTGCTCATATTCAAGATTGTAAAATTAATTCTAATATCATTGATTGAAATCTTTTTTATTAGTTAAAAAAAAAACAAAGTATAATGATAAAAATAATATATTTTTTTTCGGTAGTGTAATGTGTGTATAATGTGTATAGTGTAATGTAGAAAATACATTTATTCATCATTATTACTAACTAACTATCACACAGTTTTCCCGAAGAGCTTGATAATGGATAACCTTTTTAAAGAAATAAAAATTACACTTAGGAAATTGAAAATAATTTTGTTAATTATCCACAAAACATTTGGATAATAAACAAAATTATATCACAAAATATTTCGGAGGATACCTCCATCTCCAGGTGTTAATATACAATAAATATATTATATATTTACATGTGAAGATGGAGGTTTCCTCCGAAACATGACGTGTTTTTATAAAAAAAATATTTTGTGGATTATAAACAAAATTATTTTCAATTTTCTAAGTGTATTACTATGGAATTCCACAGCGTTATTGCCTTAGCTTTCAATTAGTTAAATTAAAATTAAGTGGAATATAACAAAGTAATGTATACACCATATTATAAAGTTATATTTTATGTGATATACTCGTATATGTTTTTTACGATTTTTTCATGAACATAAAAATGTTTTTTCCACAAAAGAAAAGTGGTAAAAATACAATTTTAATTAAATTAAATCGTCGTTATGAAAATCCTTAGTGTTTTGTACAATATTTATATTTTTACTCTTTACAATTAACTTTCTACAAAGAAAATTCATTAAACTCCAAAAAACATTTATACCGTGCTAAATTTTCTTATCAGATAACTCTATAGATATCTCATTTTGATTGCAATTTATTGTTTGCTTTCCGAGTTCCGTCATTTACAGAAGTAAAGGAATGAATATCAAATTAAACGGGTATATAAGAACTATATACGAGTATGTATCGTAAATTATAAATAGCTTTAAAATTAGATGTATTTTAGTTGAATTAACAAAGTACAACAATCTCCGAGGGTACTGCATTCGTTAGGAGTTCCGAAGAGAGATATTCTTGGCAGAAGTCCAATAGAGTGTAGTTGTCAAAGGTGTCTTCCAATGTCTGGCGGTATTTCAGCTCCAGCCGGACAGGGTTGTGCCAAACTTAAGTAATAAATGCACTATATATATTTTTTTGGACTTATATGGTAAATGGAACTAAATCGAGTATACAAATGACTCATTTGTCATCATCTTTTTTAAATGTATAATACCATTTCCCTAACCTTGTTTTTTATTATATACTCGTACATAAATAATAAGAACTATCTTGTTAAATGTTAAAATTTATAAAACTGTTATGATATCAAAATTTTTATTATTCACTGTTTGAGTGTCGCGACAGCTGTTTCGCCTACAAATGTTGGCATCATCAGGTGTTCCAAACAACAGTGTTATAAATTTCAACAGTTAATAATGTTGAAGTATTATAGAGTTTCGGTCAAAACAATGGACTATTTAATAAGAAATATTTAAATGGCGCTGCAAAGGCTAAGACGGTCCCGAGTTCGATTCCCGGCGATGGCAGTGTGAGTAAAATCTCAAGCTGTATTGGTGCGGTAGGATTCAAGTGACAATGAAATAAAATAGTGATTTATTAACTATCAACAATGAAAAAAAAACGTTATTTAAAATGTATATTCAGTGAAAAATCTACGAATGTTTGGGTCTTTGACCGGTTTCGGCAGCTCGCTGCCATCTTTTGATAGCGAGCTGCCGAAACTGGCCGAAGACACAAACATTGTTAACTTTTAACTTAAACTATGCATTTAAACAAAAAAATACAAAGTGTTCTTATTTTTAATTTTTTATAATGAACTTCTACCATGCAATTTCAAATAACAAAATTTAAGATTAACTATCTATTTTAAGTCCACTTTAGTATTTAAAATAACGCATATGCTTACTTTCTAGAAGTTTTTGGTATGAACTCGTAATATGAATGATACGTTTCACCTTGCTAAAGCAATATTTTACTCTTTAATCTGTATTTTTGATACCATATTTTGTGTATTTTGAATTAAATTATTTTACAAGTACATATATAACACCCCATATCAAATATTTAATAATTATGAAAACGTTGGTTTTCTCGCAGTTTTATTATATTTTATGGTAGAATATGTTTCAACTTGCTGGAGTTCTATGTTTTTTACTTAAAAAGGCAGTTATATCAATATTTAAAAATATCGTATTTTTTTTTAACAAACATCAACAAAACAAACCATCACGCCGTTTCTCCGCAGGGGTAGGCAGAGAGAATGGACCGCCACACTACTCTATCCTGACATACCTCTCTAGCTTCCTCCACATTCATACAGCCAGTCATACACGCACGTTGATTCTTCCGGCTTCTGACATGACCAACCTTTGTTTTCACTTAAATGTTTAATATATATATATATTTTAATTATAAAAAGCAAACAGCAATTACAGTATATGAATATAAACACACAGAGACAACAAAACAAGGCCAATTACATGCTACCACAAATATTTTATAACAACTGACATAAGGTTAAATATATAAGAAGGATAAAGTAACACTTTGATAAGTTAAAGAGAAAACTAGTAGTATTAGTAATAATGAATAATTAAAGATGAAATGTAATTTAAAAATGTAAAAAAAAGAAAGACAAGAAAAGAAAAAGTAAAGTAACTAGTTTCATTCGCCCCGAAGGGTTGCTCCAACATTTTTTTAAAATCACATTCATTAAGATGGAACACATCGATGTTATTAAAGCACTTATTGTACATGTCGCACGTCCGGTACACCGCCGCACTCTGAGCGTAGTTAGTCCGATAAGCAGGAAGGTGGAATATTTGGTTCGCAGTGTGTCTTGTGCGAAGCATAGGGGTATTCAGTAATAATTTACTAAGAAGTTCGGAGTTGTCTATTTTGAAGTGAATGATTTTGTGAAGCAAACAAAGCATCTTGGAGCTGGAAAGGATCCAGAAACGATTTTTAAGGTATTTATACCTCAGGGAGTAAAACTGTTATCCTTTTATGTACCCCTCACTGTTTCTCTCAGGAGTGTTGGGTTTCAACACTCTTGAAGCTCGTCGAATGATCTTTCTGGGAAAGCATTTTTTTAAACTGTTATCCGGAGGTATTTTCAATCCAGGAGTACTGAAAGAGCTAAATCTGTACGTTCCTCATAGTTATAGCAGAGCAAGGGGGCATATATTATTTTATGCCCCAAATTGCCGCACAGAGGCCCTTCGAAGTTCTCCTGTATTGAAAGCGATTCGTCTCTTAAATGAGGTTGCAGAAGAGATAGACCTCTTTGGATGCAATTATGGCGAATTCGTAAATACCCTTATGATAAAGGCAGCAAGCAAATAACTGGCTTTTCCTATTCATAAGGTTCTACGTATATTTCCTTTTATATTATTTTTTTTCACCCTTTACATCGATTTGGCTTGCGCTGTAAGGAGTTTTTTCAACAAAATAATAATAATAATAATAATATACTGTACAGCAATATACTCGTAAATAAGGAAACGTTCATCATAATAAAATTAATAAGCATTGCGTGTGTTACCATCCTGTTTCATTTTTGTAGATAAACAATCCCACACCTTCGAAATATTATGATTAATATAGATTTATATTGTTGTTAGTTGAGAGCATTAAAACCCCCTTGTAAAACGCCAGCCCTTGCGTGTTCCGAGGGTGTTGATACCGCGCCCTTGAGTGTTCGTTTCACGGTGCCCTCACTTTGCCGTCTACCCCAAAAGGCGGACGATTAAACGCTGCAACCCCATTTTTAATTATGCCCACCTGAATACCTCGCGCTAAAATATATGAATGAATAACACATTTATTCAACTGTAGTCTAACTGATATTCGTGGTTAGCTGCTACCTCAGAATCGACTATTCAACATGCCTTTAGATATGAGATCACTTAGAACTGTGTGTAAAACGACGTCTAATAGAATTCCAAATGCTTCTATCAGTAAGTAAGATAGAGCGGAAGAAAGCATTATGAATAATTGAATGCATTTAAAAAATATATAATATTTTTTGGAAATGACACGGGAAAATAAATCTTTGAATAATGTAGTGTCGATCTGTGAATGTGGCGCAAATGAAAGTGTTACGAACATTAAAATGGTTTGTACACATGGAAAAAAATAAATTAAGAAATAATATTAAAGAGAGTATATGTTTACAATGTAAACGAAACCAGAAATAGAAAAGGCCGAGGAAAACGTGGCATGATCAAATAAATCAAATATTGAATGTCAGCCACGTGAGGACTCGGAAAAATCGTTGTGAGTGCATGATACGATCAATGATTGTTGAGGAAACGAGAGAACTGAGTCAGGAAAGAACAATGCGGCTGTACATTATTTCTGCGTGATGGTAAGTTAGCGTGTTATACACGCACGTCGATTTCTTTAACATTTGTTTTTTTTATTTTATTTAAAAAAAGACAAATCCTTAGGGCTTATATCAATGGAACTTATTTTATAATCTTCAAAACGAGCAGAAAATAATTCATCGTGAATAAAGAATCTGGTAGTGTCCAGGATCGAACCTAAGCCTCCTGGACCTGTTTTGTCCCCTAGACCAGTGCTCCGCAACCGGTGTGCCGCGGCATACCGGCGTGCCGTGAGCCGGATGCAGGTGTGCCGCGGTCAAATACATAATAAAAAAAAATATATAAGCGGAAGTCGTGAATTGCGAAAGAGTCGACTCTTTCGTAAATCAGCCCAGGAGACGTTGGTGATCTTTTTTTATGTTTGTTTTTTAGCTCATTCAGCTTTTTAGTGAAAATCGACCTTATTTTATTTTATATAGCGACCTTATTTTAGGCCATTCGTCAAAAATCGAACGTTCAATTTTCTCGAATGGGGTAAAAAAAAAGTCACCAACATCTCTGCTGAGCTGCCTATGCAGAGATGCCTCTGAGATGATCTCTGCCCACGCCCGATCGAATTTTAGTTTAGGTGTGCCGCGGAATTCTAGGAAGAACTTAGTTGTGCCGCGGAATTCTAGGAAGAACTTAGGTGGTTCCGGAGCACTACCCTAGACTACCACCCGATTTCTATAACAGGGGTTTTATTGTATTTTTCCATAAGAACGCACTTTTCACTCTAAAAATTAGATAAAAAAATTGGGGTGCGTCTTATGGTCTGATGTGTATTATAGTCTGGATATTACGATAATTTAATTTTTTAAATATTTTTTTTAAGGTTAGGACGCTTTGCCAGAAAGTGGCACGCACCCATGGCACAGCCCTGCGTGCTCTTTCGGAGATACAAAATAATGCACGCACTGTGCGATTAATAATTCAGTGCCACGCACGCATGTCCCGCTCACCTCCACGCGCTGTGCTCGCGTCATTATTATTTAGGATTTATTTACCGAAGAGATTCGGAAAGAAAATGGTTTGTTTGGAGAATGTGTATTACAATATGTATGAATGTTGATGAAGCGAGAATTGTCCGTCTGATTCTATTTTTAATACGCAGACACCTTGGGCAGGGGCGGTAGAATATTATAATAAAACGCATAATAAAATATAAATTAATATGGAAAACTGATATTGATATTAATGTACATAATTAAAGTGAATTCAGTGTGAATAAAAATGTTCTGTACAAAATTATAAAAGGCTTTTTGGTATGGTTTGGACGTGCAGAAAAAATGAATCTAGAAATAATGATAAAGAAAGCATATGTTAACGATGTAAACGAAACAATAAATAAAGGATTATTAAATCAATCAAATATTCATTGTAGGCCAAATGAGAAATTAACGAGCGTGCTTGAAACGATGCATGAATGTTGAGCGAAAGATGTTATTCCCAATAAATATAATAAACCTTCTAGAAAACAGACTTTTTCATTCGTATAAGGCAATAGGTACATATTTACTTTATTAAATAATTTTTGTTTGAAGTTAATAAATTGTTTACGATTTTTCAAGTTAATTCTAATTATATAAAAATCTAATTTCACTATAAAATAAATGTTTTCGATAAACTACGGTGACGTTAGTAAGTACATCGTTAAATATCGTTAAATAAATATATACGATAAAATAATATAAATATCGTTAAATAAACATATATGATAAAATAATATAAATAAATATATACAATAAAATAATTTAAATATCGTTAAATAAATTTATACGAGAACAAGTCAGTAAAGCCTCTGCCGTGTCAGGATGTCTAAAGAATCTGGTCTGAAAGAACAAGCAACAACGTATCGACAACAAGATCAGAATTTATAAAACATGCGTGTGACCTATCATGACGTACGTCGTAGAGACGTGGGCCGACACTGTGCGAACCAAGGGACTACTAAGAACATCGGAGATGAAGGTCAAGAAACACGATAAACACACAGATGAAGATCATTTTTTGTAAAAACTCTCCAAGATCGTGTCCGCAACGTAGACATAAGAAAAAAATGTAAAATAGAGGATATCTTTCAGTGGAGTAGATCCAGAAGGAGATACTGGAGGGACCATGTAGCCTGAATGGATGATGACAGACTTGCATATACAGGCGCTAGTGAAATCCCTTCCGGACACCGCCCATCTTTAAGATTGCCTAAGAGATGGAAGGACAGCTGGATCTCATCATCCGACGTGACATGATTTCTGTGTCAAGGATCGTCAGATCTATTAAAAGAAGAAGAAGATTTATTATTATTTTTATTTGTTTAAGTATATATTTACGACTATATACAAAATATTGTTTATTTGACCCATACGCTATGAACGGGTTAGTCTGACATCTCCTTAATTTAGATTTGCCTCTGACTGCAAAGTGCATTGGTGTGAAATATTTTCTTTTGCTATCCATGTATTAGCATTCACTCAAGCGTCAAGTTGAGTGCATATTTATGTTCAAACATCAAGTATCTCCGCATATTTACAGTGTTTTACGAAGTATTTACAGTGCATACTCGTATCCTAACCATCTCAAAAGGGCAACCGCATTATAATTTGCTGCATATTAAATTGGTCAGTGTGTATTTTAGGGTACGAAAAAAAACCGATATTAACTATCATTATTATAGATGTTTTGGACATTATGGAAAGAGTAAATGGTAAATAATTAATATTGTAACGATAAAAACGTATCATAAAATTGAGGAAAAACGTGTCACGGTGAAATCAATAAAAAACCATGTTGGCCATGTGAACTTAAAAATCAACACACGTGTATGAGACAAGGCATGAATGTCGAGGAAGCGAGAGAAATATGTCAGGAAATAACAGTGTGACGGCCCATTCTTTCTGCCTACCAATTTGGATTTTGAGGAAGATATTTTTATTTTATTGGAACAACATGTTACGCATTATCAAATGTGCACATAAATTATAATAAAACTTCTAAAAAAGCAAACGTTTTAATTCTTATTTATTAGTTACTATGTACTTCAAAAAATTAAGAATACTTTTGTAATGAACAATATACAAGCTGTCCCAAAAAAAAGTTTATATTTAGTGGATCGATTAATAAAAAGGAAGCCATTTATCGAAAAAGTGTTAATTAATTATTTAAGTAAAAGATTTGGGAATTTGTTTGTTAAAGATAATATTTTCCAAAAATAAACACTCGCGTCCGCGGAAATCATTTAGTCAAACAGTAAAATTCCGCAAAACTGAGTAATCACGCACGCTTATAAACCATCTACCCACCAAATCACCTTCCAACAATCTTTTCATCTGATGTAAGAGGAATAGCCACAAGCGCTGAACCTCTGAAAGCCAAAAGAGGTTCTGATTCAAAATTTCTTACGCATGCCGGGCTTCTGGGCTTCTATGGGAGTACCGCCAATGACGGCTCGGTAGGTAGACTCCGTGGTGGCTGCCATTTCTTATATTTTCTTTCAAATGCACCAAGGAACTTGTTTATTTTTGCGTAAATTTCAGATTTGAGATAACCTCCCGGGAAAAAGTTCATAAAAGTCCATTTACACTGGACAGTTGTCAGCCGATACCGACACGTCACGCGTTTGCGTTGAGCAAATAATCGTTTTGTTTGTTTTGATAGTGTCTTGTTACTTTTAATTCATGCCAATTCTGTTCGTATTATTTTTAGTAGCCGAGATAATCACCTTCTCCACGCCAAATTTAAATGGTAGTAAAAACGGTATTCTGTAAAAAAGAAACTGTAGGAAACACATCTTGAAAAATATTGATCATTTTTATTAAGTGTAAATTATATTATAGGTAGGTGCTTTCTTCGGCAACCCTCACATCGTCAGATTGGTGAGATTCAAGGCTATTTTTATCGTGATGTGTCGGTATCGACTGAAAACTGTCCAGTGTAAATGGACCTTAAGTGTTAAATCAGGACTACATGGAGGCCAATTTATGTCACCCCTCCTGGAGATCAATTTGCCAGAGAAAAATTCACGAACTCGTATCAGAGACTGCTCCGTGTTGCTCTGTCCTTCTGGAACCATATTTTTTGGTTATAGCCAAGAAAGTTTTGCAGGCACTAAGAAGTCGTCTAACTTCTCCGCATATTGAACGATATAAACTTATTTTGATAATAATAATAAATTGGATAATTTATAAAGCGCCATTTTTATGAATTGCTCATCTCAAGGGCGTTGTAAAGTTACCCTGTAGTCTGTTCTGGTAATTAACTAACTAACTAACTAACTAACGAAAGAATTTCTTTCCATGTGTCCAAACCATCTTAATGACCCTTTCATTATTTTGTTTATAACACTTTCAGTCGCACCATATTCACTTCTTATACTTGCATTTGTCACTCTATCATATACCGATTTGCTACACATTCGTCTTAGAGATCTCATTTCTACTGCATTTATTCTACTTTCATCCTTCTTTTTCCAGTTCCATGCTTCACTTAAATACATAAGGGTCGGCATAAGAACACCATTATGCACTGCCATTTTAGCTTTTTTGGATAGGCTTTTGTTTGCGATGACAACTTTAAGTGCACCATTTATTCTGTTGCCTGCCCCAACCCTTCTTTCAATATCCTTCTCCACCCTCCCATCCTTTGTAAACATACTTCTTTGTAATTAAACAAGGGTAAAAAAGGTTAAGCCAGACCAGTTTATTCCAGAGCATTTTTAAGCGTACTTACCCAATTGTGTTATACGTATTCGATCGCTTATTTTGTTCGGAATTTAAATGGGAACTGTTCCAACGCTGTCTCACGTGACGGGAGGCCCATGTCAAAGTTATGTTTGTTTAGTCTCCCGTGATTAGTCCTGGACCGTGAAGATTAGTATGAACATGATTATTAATACTGTTTCTATAAGGATATACCTTACATTATTTATACGCATTTGAATTGAATTCTGGAGAGAATCAAAGTTTTAAATATGGTGTATAACAGTTTTATATTACAACACCTGTAACCAAGTAGGTAGTCGTCGAAATAACATACAACCACAAGTAGTTTATAACGTTTGGAGAATTTTCCGTTTGAACATTGTTTCATCAATAAGAAAAATGTCGATCTCTGGTCTCTCGAATTTAATATTTGATTTATTTATTTATTTATTTATTAAGGGTACATTTACATATGCTTTCTAAAGAAAGCATATGTAAATGTAAAGGTAAACCTTTACTTTTTCATTAATTCTTTCCATGTGTCGAAACCATATTAATGATCAATTCATTATCTTGTTCATAACACTTTCATTCGCATTGCATTCACTTCTTATATTTTCATTCGACACTCTATCATCTTCTTCTTCTTTTTCTTCTTCTTCTGATTGTAGATCTTGCGATCTGTTTATGCAGGATATCAACTTTCTTCCTGTGATGAAGACGACCAGCCTACTCTCCATCTCTTTGGTGGTCGTCCTGTTGGTTGACGGCCCTCTGGAGTCTCATGCATCACGATATTAGGAATTCTTGCTGGATCCACTCTCTCGATGTGGTCCCTTCAGAATTGTCTTTTCTGCCTACTCCATCTCACTATGTCTTAAATTTTGCAGGATTTGCGAATTTCTTCATTGGGTATCCAATCTCTAAGGATTCTCCCCATAATAGGTCGCAATGTTGTCATTTCTGCTACTCTATCATACATACTGTTATTCTTCTTCTTCTTCTCCGGCATTTCAACCCTTGGTGGATCTTGGCCTCCTTCCAAGAAACGTCCCCATCCCGTCCTGTCTCTGGCCGCCACCTCCCAGTCTTGCTGCTCCAGGACCCAACAATCTGCCACGGCACCATCCAGCCATCGCAGTCTCGGCCTACCGATGCTTCTTCGCCCTGCTGGATTGTCATACAACACTCTTTTTGGGGGCTCCAGATCTCCCATACGGTGCAAGTGCCCTAGCCAGCGCAGTCTGTTAATCTTTATAAACTTGACCACGCTGACGTCCTGGTATAGATCGTAGAGCTCTGTGTTGTATCTCATTCTCCACGTCTGACCATCCTTAATGGGTCCGAAGATTCAGCGGAGCATTTTCCTTTCGAAGCAGTTTATTTTGTTTTCATCATACTGTTATTAGGTTTTGTTTTCATCATACTGTTATTATGTCTGTCTTATTCGTTTTCAAAAGTTGACAACAATTCAAATGAACACTTTCAGACGAGCACTCGTCTCATTGTTACATGACGTCATTTAATAATAGCACAGCGGCAGACTTCTCATCTCGGGGAGACGTTTGTCCCCTGTAAAGTTTGCTGCTAAGATATTCACGTATGTCGGGCTGTCGACACTACCCAGGAACAGTCCAAAGTTAGTTGTATGTTATATTGTACCATATGTACCTGTAAATAGTGATGGCCTATCTGAATACTGCGCCGGTCGCATTTAACCGGTTTAACCGCCCTACCTTCGGGTTATTTTCCGAGTAACGTGCAAAAAAAGCAGGTTTTTTTTATCAATGAAATTTAATTATATATTAATTTTATTTTTTTAAATTACGAAACGTCATATACTCGGCCGCACACTTCGCCTGCCTCTTGTAAAACTATCATATTTATGAAGACTTGTGCTCAAGTTTTGATGGCATAGCGCGTATCCCTAAAACTTTGTACGTTTTAGGTACATCACTTTTTCTCAAGCGCGTATGTGATACGGGATAGCGCAGAATGGTATAGTCAAAGTGAACGTATCACGTACGTTCAAATAGGTAGGGTGGTTAAAACTGGAAACTGCGATTTGAGCTGTCATAATATACACAATGGGGGTGGTTCTTATTATTTTATTTACTTTTCGCGGATATGTTTCGGTTGTGACACAACTTTTTTCGTTATACAACTAAAACAATCTAGTAAAACCAAATCGCCGTATACATTCTAATTAAAATAGGTGTAGTTATGTAGGGGTGAAGGAAATTTTTATTCGACTATATACTCGTCAATTTAAACAATCTAGTAAAACCAAATCACCGTATATATTCTACTAAAATAGGTGGAGTTATGTAGGGGTGAAGGAAATTTTTATTCGACTACATACTCGTCGATTTTTACGACTCCTAATGTGGCCGCCTTTCAGTATTTTATTAATTTGGTCATGCCATTCTTTCCTTGGTCTTCCACGACTTCTATTTCCACTCACACCCCTTGTATACAACATTTTAACCATTATTTTCTCGTTCATTTGATCCATACAAAATTTTTAATTTTATATATAATGCAATCATCTGCCTTACATTTTTTCCTTATTTCGTCGTTCGGTATTATATTATATATCGTTTTCCTCACATTATTCTCAGTGATCTTATTTCTACGGCATTATCGGCATTGTCTTCCTAATGTCGAACCATCTCTAATGCGTTCCTGGTACTTTGTTGTAATATTTTTGTGATATTTTACCTGTACTTAATAGATGCCTTAAACATTTTCCTGTTTGTAATGTCTATTAATTTAATAAACTGATTTGATTTGATTTGATTTGATCCCTATATTCATCATTTTTGCCAGCTCCAAGATTCACTTCCATACGTTAAGGGCTGGCACTAGAAATCCATTATGTACTGCCATCTTTGCTTCAGTTGAAATATTTCTATGTGATTTGATTTAATGTCTGTATACAGGAAAGTGAATAAAAAAAAGAAAAGTTAACATTTTGAATGTATACTAATTCTTGTAGACAAATTCCTAATGCTTCCCAATCTTAATACATGACGCTAGTGTAGAGTGAACTTAAAAATGTAAAGATAAGCGTGGGATTGCATATATACAAGTTTCAAAAATTTGTCAGACGTGGTGGTCATAAGAAAGGCGGAATGGGGTATGTTGTTAAACATAAGTCCTGTAAGCACCTCGGCCACCATATTCTGTTCCCAGAAAACAATTTACATCTTCGTCTCTATTGAGATAAAATTAATCCTTATAAAAGAAAAGTTAAGTCCGGGGCAATTAAAAGCCATTAAATTATTCCCGTCCAGCCGGTTGATATCGTATTCCGGAGGCACGTCTCTAGTGAAGCGATCCTTTGTTTAGGCAGAACATTTAAATTGAGTTAAACTGTTTGTACCATTATCTTCGCTGTATTGAGCAGCCACTCATTCGGCAGTTCGATGGATGGAGTTGGAAAACTTTAACGTAATAATAGTTACTTATAAAGACCGTTCACGGATACTTCTTGTGTAATGATTGCAAGAAACTAATTATGTATTTGGTTAAGGGTAAATTTGTTGTCCAAGTTTGAAGCGCTCGCTACACCTTGCCCCAGAATATTACCATATCGAACTAACGAACTTACCTAACTGTTTCTAAGGGTAGGGGCAGGATTTGTGGACCGAACTAATGCGGTAGTTATAGGCACACGCTTATATTATTTTGTATTGTTATACACGGAAATTATATGAGGCATGTACTATTTTCATCTCTTTTGAAGTATCACCATTTTGTAATTAACGATAGTCAACAATATACTATACATGAAAATAATAAAAAATGCGTAAATAAAAAAAAAACTTTCTTCTACATTCGACATACTTTGTGTTGTAGATGCTCATTTCTCTTTTTTTCGTACACTTTGTTTATACGACACTTACATTAAATTTTTTTTATTACATAGACATGTTTCGGACAACCAGTCCTTCTTCAGTGATACATATTATAAAGCTACATATTTATGGCGATAGATTGGCTACCTATCACATGTCATGTGGATCATCAATATAATAGCTAAAAATAATGTGTATACAGTAATTGGGTTTAAGCGACCTGTTGTATACAAGAATTTTTATTTATTTTTAAATTGTTTACATGATCTGACAGATGTTATAAAGATTTAACGAAGTATTATAATATTTTTGCCTATATGTATTATGATATATTCAATTTGTCTCACAAACATGATTTCTTATTCCAGATATATGGTGTCTGCGCGTGTCTCTTGTATCCGTAATATGTATAATATTTTTGCCTCTTTGTATAATGATATATTTAATCTGTCTCACCACATGATTTCTTGTTCCAGAGATATGGTGTCTGCGCGTGACGGAGCTGCGCGTGTCCCCGCCGGCCGTGGAGCGCGGGGGCTCCGTGAGCCTGCAGTGCGTGTACGACCTGCAGGGGGCGCCCCTCTACTGCGTCAAGTGGTACCGCGGCCGGCACGAGTTCTACCGCTACTCGCCGGCCGAGAAACCCAACGCCAAGATATTCCCTTTCTCAGGGATCAATGTTGATGTAAGATTTTTTAATATTTTAAAATATTTTTCTGTACAACAGGTCTCTTGAACATTTATTCATTCTAACTAATTAACTAACCATCACGCCGTCTCCCCGAAGGGGTAAGCAGAAATAATGGACTGCCACACTTTTCTTTCCTGACATATTTCTCTCGCTTCCTCAACATTCATACATCGTGTCATGCACGCGCGTCGATTTCTCTGACTCCTCACATGGCCGACATTCAATATTTGATTTATTTGATCGTGCGCCGTTTTCCTCGGTCTTCCTCTATTTCTGGTTCCATTTACATCATTAACGTATAATTTTTTTACCATTCTTTCTTCATTCATTCTTTCCATATATCCAAACCATCTTAATGATCCTTTCATTATTTTGTTCATGACAGCATCATTCGCACCGCATTCACTTCTTATATTTTCATTCGACACTATCATACACAGAGTATCCACACATTCGTCTAAGAGATGTCATTTCTACTGAATTTATTCTACTTTTATCTTTCTTTATTTATTCAATTTGTTTAAAACTATTTTATAACCCCGTGGTTATTTAATCTATATATGGACAAGTGTATGAAAAAGCTTAAAGGATTGGATGTACGTACCAAAATGAGTCTTAGTAAGCTGTCTCTTGTATGTAGATGACGCTGTCCTACTTGCAAACAACGAGCATGAACTACAAGTCCTGGTGAATAGTATGTATGAGGTATGCATGCGAAATGATCTGATGATGAATGTGAATAAGTCCAAGTTAATGATTTTTGAAAAATAAGAAACAATGACAGTCTGCAATTTTAGCGTGATGTTGAAAATTTGGAGCAAGTAGATGAGTTCGTGCATTTAGGAAGTATGTTAACAAAAGACGGGGGAGTGGAGAGGGATATAGTTCACGGTAATGCTGCATTCTGTCATGCTTTCTACTTTTGACTTATTCACATTCATAATCAAATTATATCGCATGTACTTCATACATTCTAGACACTAGGACTTGTTCATGCTCATTGTTTGCTAGTAGCACGCCGTCATCCACATACAACAGACAGTTTCCTGACACTTCGTTCATTTTTGCACCGCATCCAACCCTTTCAGCTCTTTCATACACTTGTACATATATAGATTAAACATTAACCTTTGGAGTAATATTTTAATTCTGTAATAAATTTATATTACTACACATTTTTGTATTTGTTCATGCTTTCTCTTTAAATACAAAAATAGAAGTGAAACATTATTATTAGTCAGAATCGTGAGGAAGCATATATGGTATGTGATATGTATGTTTACATATAGGATAATTTGAGAATATAGAACAATATAGAAGAGTTCTATAGTTTATTGCATAGTATCCTTGGTGGAAACAGCTTTATGGGTAGTTTGTTCGTTAGATTTGGCTTTATTATAACACTTATGTTAGCCCGGGGCATAAAAGCCGAGGACTTTTACAATTCTGTGTATAGATTTCAAGGACTTATCGATCATAAAAATATAGCGTTAAATCCTCTTATAACTTTTCCGCTTTGATCTGATTCATTACAGGCTTCGGACTCGTGATTTATTTATTCCTGGTGGGCTTTAGCAATTTTGAAACAAATACCCTTGTGCTTGTTTGAACAGTAAATGTATTTGAAAAATGCCTACGTGAGTAATTTAAATTCGCTTGCTTGTTGTGGTTAGTCAGTTAAGTAGCCAAATACAAGCAAAACGTTTACGTAACAAAATAAAGGATTTATTTTACTTAGCGGTTGGACTCTCCAAAAGTTACATTAAATATAGACATCGGAATACTAAGTATTTGTATGACGCGTATTTTTGGTACAAAATATTCGATAAATACAGGGAGACCACCAGACTTATGATCAGATAGACAGACAGAGAGACATACAAAGCAGGCAGATGGGCAAGCAGGAAGGCAGACAGATAAGCAGGCAGTCAAACAAGCAGACGGATAGGCAGACAGATAGACAGACAGACAGACATACAGAGCTCCTTCCTCTACCACCGCCGTCATGTCAGTTCAAGTGGAAGTCGTGTTTATATTATTCACTTCCTCAATTATTCTTATTTAATTATTCAGGAACAGATCGATGTATAATTGACAGTAATTAATATAGACAGCAAACAAACAAATCATCTGGTGACTGACAAGATCTAAGGCAATTAAGATCCGTAAAAAGAAATATTCCCTTTGACAGTTTTATAACATTAATCAATTCCTTCGTCGTATCACGACTACTGCAATGGAATCTACGCCAACATCCCCAAACAGCAAGCTTATAAATTCAAGTCTGCTTTCAACGCAGCAGCAAGACTGATAAGAGGTATGCCGAAGAATTGTCACATAACACAGCATCTTAAGGAGCTCCATTGGCTGAAATGTCTAGAAAGGATATAATGCAAGCTCTGCTGGACAGTCTTTAAGACGTTGCACGGTATGTCACCAGCTTATATATCTGAATTCTACATCAATCAGAAACTGAATCAACCTACGATCGATAGATTGACTGTGCCAAAACGCTGTCCTTGCACAAACTTTGGCGACCGAGCCTTCGAAGTAGCCGGCCCTTCAGCCTGGACAATCTTTCAGCAGACCTTAAGTGCATTGAGAATCAGTCAGAGTTCAAATCGAGACTTAAAACGCACCTTTTCAAATTATCCTTTCCTGATAAGAAGGGTTGATCGGCTGCGTTGGGTGCAGCCCTCATACTAAATATGTTTATTTTTTTAACTTGTTCATAAACGGAGCATTTTCTACAGCGCCCTTGAGATGAATAATTCATAAAAATGGCGCTCTATGAATTGTACAATTTATGAGAACTCTTATTATTTTTATTATAATATTATATTATAACAAAACAGACATTAAAGTATACACTAAAATAGATAAAGATAGATATAATCTCAGATCTATACACTTGCTTACGGCTACTTGAATATAAAAACAAATAACAATACACAAAGATAGAAAAATATACACAAACTAACAGATTTGAATGTAAAAATATGTACAGTAAAACATTTTGATACAAAATATCTAGCATTTGAAAACAATAGTAAAACTCCAATACTTGTATATTAAAATAAACAAACGAATTATTGAATAAAAACAGCTTTTAAGCAAGGAAACTTCTTAACATGATTATATAACACCAAGTGAAGGTTTATACAGCTCTCTGCAGCTTCGAAGAGATGGATATTTCATTACCCATTTCTTTAGATTACTCCAGGGATATTTTGAGAACTCGGTCGTGCTGGAGGATGTTCGGCTTTTTGTCCCTGATAAATATCTCCAACAGCGACAGTATGGATTGTTTTATCCTGGCTCTGGTGATACCGGTGGGAAGAGCAATAAATATTCTGAACGCGGTCTCCTCGGAGATCGATGTCTCATATTAGTGAACCATCTCTCACCGGCTTCGGTAAGAAATTTTGAATCAAAACCTTTTCTGGCTTACAGAGGTTCAGGTCTTGTGGCTATTCCTCTAACGTCTGATGAAAATATTGTTGGAAGGTGATTTGGTGGGTTTTTGGTTTATGCGGGGGCATTATTACTTAGATTCGGGGGTTTTGATTCAAAATTTCTTATGCAAGTCGGGACTTCTATGGGAGTATCGCCACTGTCTCTCACGCGTTCCTGGTATTATTTTGTATATATGTAATATTTTACCTGTACTCAATAGATGCATTAAACATTTATGTTGTTTTTAATGTCTGTTGTTTTTAAGCTAATTTGATTTGATTTGATTGAGGGACAAAAACTAGGATTTGATTAACCAAGTAATCGCCACATTTAAAAAAATAATTTTTATGCTTGCAGCTCTCGGAGTCGAACTCCTCGCAAGTGATGCTGCAGAAAGTGGGCTTCGCACTCTCCGGAAACTTCAGCTGTGAAGTGTCTGCTGATGCTCCCTCCTTCACCACCGCCGTCATGTCGGCTCACATGGAAGTCGTGTGTAAGTTATTCACCTCAATAACATTTTCAAGATTTTTACAAAATATAAGACACCAATTGTTACAAATGAAAACGTTTCTTTTCTAGAAGTCTTTTTTAGCATAGATGGCAGTGCACAATGGAGTTCATGTCCCGACCCTTATGTATGGAAGTGAATGGCAGAAGAAGGAGGAAAGTAGGATAAATGCCGACGAAATGAGGTCACTAAGAAGAATGTACGGGAAAACAATGTATGATAGAATATCTAATGATGAAGTAAGAAAGCAATGTAAGGCGGATGAATGCGTGATAAATATAATAAAGAAAGAATCACTAAGATGGTTTGGACATATGGAACGAATGGGTGAGGAAAGAATGGTTAAAAAGATATATACAAGTAGTGTGAATGGAAAAAGAAGTCGAGGAAGGCCAAGGAAGACATGGCATGACCAATGAGACGCGAGGATTATTCCATGGAAGAACAATGTTGCGATCCATCCTCTCTGCCTACCCCTTAGGAGAAACAGCGTGATGGTTAGTTAGTTAGTTGGTTATTAAGTTAGTAAGTTAGTCTTTTTATATTATATAATAATTTATTAGAAAAAAATATTTTGCCTTATCAAATGCTGTACATATAATATTGTCTTAGAAAGGCGAAATATGTCATTCCCATGAAATATTAAAAATTAACTTATAAAACTTCTTTCTTTGATATTCGCCTTCACTTTGTGTTGTGGATTCATATTTGAATAAATAAATTTAGAGTTGGTATTATAACACTTTATTTCACTCAATAGAGACATATTTCGGTTAGAATATAACCTTTATCAATGTACACAATGTTCAAACAGAAAACTTCTATAGAACAGACGTTTTCATTCGTATATTTTATTTTATATAGAGTTTTACATAATTGTATTTTTATTTATACACAACACAAACTTTTTAAATTAATTAAAGTTAAATATCAAACATGTTTAACCCGGTCCTTCCTCAGTGATATTTTAAAGATATTTAAAATATTATAAAATTGTTTACAAATATGATCAGTTTTGACAGATGTTATAACATAATGATAATGAATAATAATACGCCATTTTCACAGAGAGGCCCAAATATTTTATTAACCCTTCCTTCCCTATGATGGGTATCTTCTACACGTTGCTTCTAAAAACCATCAATATCTCTATAAATATAATAAAATTTATTATATTTATAGAGATATTGATGGTTTTTAGACTTTGATCTCTATAAATATAATAAATACAAGGTTAAGATTTTAGGTATTTCTCCATAATATATTTACGCATTGATTTAAAAAAATAATATTAATAATAATCAGATTTTATCGGGTACATATGAGGTATTTTGTGAAAATCGAAAACAAATTCGCTTATAAACAGCGCTTTGAATGTGTGACACTATATTCGCATCTCACTCTTGCGAAGTGCGAGGAGCTCTATGTTCTCACTCTAGCGGTCCCGCCGCGGCAGTAGCTCTCGGGCTTGCAACCAGAGTGGATCTATGCTTGTTCCGTGAGCGTTGCCAGATGGTTTTGTAATGTTTTTTAGCAAATAAATCTCAATTATTATAATTTTTGACTTCAATTATAATTAATTAAGAGGATAGGCTATGAATGTTCATATTTTTCCGATTTTAAGGCCGTGCCACACTGTTTGAAACAAACTCTCCACAGGGGTGACCTTGGTGGAGAGCTGTGGAGCCCACGGTTAGTGTAGCGTCCACACACTGTTATAAACCAGCTCTCCACACGTGGAATGCGCGTCCGTCCACAAAGTTTGTTGAAGGCCAAACGAATTTTGGTTTCAAACAAGTGTCTACACAGTTTTAAACCGCCGGTGGAGACCGATGTGGAGAGCTTGTTTAAAACAGTGTGGCCGCCTTTTATAATCGCGTAATTTTGGATTGGGTACTGACTACCCAACACAGGAACGCACGTTTTTATTTTAGCACCGTAAGGGAAAGGTTAATAACTTTACTTGGGTACCAATACAAAACAAGAATTACTGGTCAGATATAACTTAATTGCTTTGTGGAAAGTTCTTATAAGATAGGGGTCGCCGCTTCTCTGACATCCTCTAACACAGAACTTCCGTGCTCCCCTGTGATCAGGGTATAATTTAATCATTATGTACTCGGAAAGTTATTAACCTCAGAATAATCCCAGATTCGCATATTGACAGATGCTTAATAACACATTATCTTTTAATCCTATGAAGATAATATTATTACACTAAAACTTGCTAATTAATTAACCACCCCTGTCCGAAGGGGTTGGCAGAAATAATAGACAGCCACCCTCATCTTCGCCGACACATTTCTCTTACTTCTTCAATATTCATACATCGTCTTATATAATATATACACTATCTCCGATTTCGACAGATTTCCGTGGCCGACATTAAATATTTGATTGATTGGGTCGTGCCACGTTTTCCTCGATCTTCCTCTATTTTTTCTTCAGTTAACACATTTTTTAGATTTGACTAAAATCTCTTGATGGATGTTTATTTTAAATAATAATTAAATTCAACAATGAATTTTGTTAAAAATGACACTCACTTTTAGTCATTAAAAGGAAACCGTTTTATTTAATTATAAGTTGTATATACTATTATCATTCATTCTTTCCATATATTTCAACCATCCTAATGAACCTCTAATTTTTTTTTTAAATACTTGATTAAAAATCTTTATTACTTTAAATAGTTTTTGCACTGTTTATAAATCGAATTTTAAATAATAAAATAAGTTTTTTAACGTAATTTTTTCAGAGATTGTTGTGATTTGATTTTATTAATCTTACACGAATAATTTCCTAAAATCCATATAAAAAGGTTATATAGGTATTAGCACGAGACGAAATGGAAGAAATGTAAAGCAGATGATTGCATCCTAAGTAAAATGAAAAAGGACCACTTAGATGGTTTGGACAAATGAAAAGAATAAATGAGTAGAAAATGGTTAAAAATTTGTTTACATGCAGTGAGTATGGACAACGAAACCGAGTCAATTAATAATCAAATTAATCAATTGATAAAAGGGAGTCACGTTTCAAGTCGGAAAAATCAACGAGCGTGCGTGCTACGATGTACGAATGTAGCGAATGCTCGTGAGGGATGTAAGAACAGAGCAGAGTGGCGATCCATCCTCTGTGATGGTTTGCTGTAGTTTTATATCATAATATATACTCAAGAATACATTCAAAATTTTAAGTCATGGTGAATTCCACAACGTATTTTTTAAACTTACTCTATTTTGTAATACAACTCATTAATTCATACATAATTTACAATTCACATTTATTAATAAAAAGACGGTCCCCGCAGACAATGTGAGAGGTTTCTTGGTATTTTAAATACATACATGTAACTATATTGTAACACAATACAATAAGAAAGAGTCTATTTAATATCTGGCAGCATGGAATCAGTACCTTCGCCCAGAGACTTAACTCGAATTCAATACCGAAAAAAACGTATTCATTTGGGGCGTTAACACTCATACAATATTTCGCGTACTTTTGACCTTGATTATATAACAATAGAATGTTCTGTGCTCAGAGGTAAAATTAAATATAATAGAAAGGTTTGTTTTATAACAATTTAATAATTAATTCAACACATTGACGCGTATCGTTGTTTAGCAGTGAAAAAAATATTGGTTTCGATGTGCGACAGACTAAATTTGAAGTTTACATTTGAATGTATCTTTTCAATAATGAAATTTAAACAAAAACATTATAGTACATCTTCTTCTTCTTCTTCATCTTCTTCAGCCTGTCGTGGCCGTCCACTCCAGGACATAGGCCTCCCCTCGTATTTTCCACTCCTTTTTTTCCTGAGCTATCCGCATCCAGGCATTTGCCGGACTTTTCCGGATTTTTCCGGATATATCGTCGCGCCAACGTAACTCAATCAATATTTAGTTTAATTACACTTATTCTTTATCTTCTTCTTCAGCCGATTCCCGTCCACTCCTGGACAAAGGCCTCCTCCATTCGCTTCCATGTCGCTCTGTTCTGTGCAGACTGCATTCAGGTTATTCCGACGTGTCTGCTCAGATCATCCTTCCACCGTAGTTGCGGTAAAGTACAAAGAAGTAAAACACAGAGAAATATCTTCTTCTTCTTCTTCTTTGCTAGCCTTCTTCCCTCCACTGCTGGATATAGGCCTCTTCCAATGTCTTCCACTCGTCTCTATCTTGCCCCTTTTGTATCCAAGATTTTCCAACCCTTTTGATAATATTATCGGTCCATCTCATCGGTGGCCTTCCGACACTTCGTCTATTTTCCCATGGTCTCCAACTGAGTATCCTGGGTGCCCATCTGTTGCCACCCTGTCTAGCCAAGTGTCCAGCCCATTGCCATTTCAATTTTGCCACTCGGTCCATGACGTCAGCAACCCTGGTGCGGCGTCTGATTTCTTCATTTCTTATGCGGTCATGCAAGCTCACACCAAGTATCTGTCTTTCCATGAACCTCTGTGTACACTTGAGCCTGTGGACACAAGAGTTGTCGTCTCTAGTCCGTATGTCATCATGGGCACTATACACATATCGTAGACCTTTCTTTTGAGACAAACCGACAGATAAATATATTACAGAGAAATACATAACAATGAAGTACTTTCTTAGTCTTAACAATTTTAGTTTTTTATAGTTGATAATAAGGAAAATTTAAAATGAAATCTTTTTCTTGATGTTACACAACTGTCCCATTTTGAGATTACCTCATTTATTATTTTGCAACACTTCAACATTGCGAAATTCAGAAAAATTCCTCGAATTTGCTTCAAGAATCTTTGCGGTAATTTCACTAACAGCTAAAAAAACGTCACGAGGCTACGGGTATAGCGTTTTCTTAGGCTTTTCATTGTGTCACGTAAAAAATGTTGTTGGGCCAAATATGTAAGATATTTTAATCTCGCTCTGAGCGCACAATTTATAGAAGACGGTGAAATGTCGCCACACTCGAAAAATATAATTTCAAAGCAAACGACACTTTTATGGCGGGGTATTTTTGAAGAAGAGGTCGTAACGGAATAATTTGGAAGATTTTCATCCCCACTTAATCATGATTATGTAACCGTTATCGTTGCTAAATGTACATGTTGTTATTTTATTGTGATATTCCAAACATACAATTCCGCGATTACAGCGCCACGTGAGTTTAGTGGTATTCGATTTTTGAATGTATTACGTTTAAAGTTAGAACATAATAATGTGAGACCAACGGCATACAAACGAATCTTCTTCTTTCGTCGCCATGTCTGATCCAACCATCATTGGCGATCACTGCAGCAAAGGCATCTCTCTCCTACGCCACTTGAAACAGATTTTGAACTCTTGCAATTCCTGTCCATTCTTTTATGATCCGCAGCCAGGATAACTGTCTTCTAACAACTCCCCGACGTCCCTCCAATTTACCCAATCAGTAGAAGGAGCTGGTATTTTTCTCCCCTCAGGATAGAACAGTGTGGCGGTCCATTATTTCTGCCTACCCCTCCGGGCAGACGACGTGATGGTTAGTTAGTTAGTTATAAATGGAAGGGTTTTTTCAATGTGGTGTAAATATACATTTTAATACCTTCAGGTGAAATCTTTGTATTACTAAAAATGAGATTTGCATCAAAATCTTGTGCGTCTGTTTTCAAAAAGTTGTCTTGTGTCTATTGAAAATACTTTAGTAAGATTTGCCATTCCCGCAATAAAACAACTTTTTGAAAGACGTTTTCATTCAGAGTACTTAAACGAATTTATTGTTAACGGTGCTTACCCTAAAAACACTATGTTTTTCATTAACCTTTCAAAACTTTCTGATTTGGTTAATGCCTAATAATGTTTATATAGTTTTTTTTAATTATTTCAACGTTGTTTATGTAAGACGTCATGGAATAATATAATTGTTTCCATGAAGAACGTTTAAATATTTTTAATCTCTTTGCTCCTAATTATTGATAACAATGTATCAGTGTGCATTACTAAACTTAATTAGCTTTTATGCTTCCATTAGCTTGGGTATATATACACGTAGTAAACAGCTATGCTTTCGATTCTTGCTACATTTGATACTTCTTCTCCGGTCTCAATCTAACGATTGGTCTGCAGTAAAGGGGACGCATCTCCTCTTCCACTCCGCTCGGTCCTCGGCAACTCTCTTCAACTCCGCATAAGAGGTGCAGCCCATATTTCGGTAAATCTGGTCTAGGTACTCTTGGCGAGGTCGTCCTCTGCCAATCGATCCCTCGACCATACCCTCCAACACATTATGCAGGAAACATTCGTGTCGCAACACGTGACCAATCCATCTTGCGCGCCTCTCCGCTATGGTGTTCAACACGTGCCTACTCTCTTCAACTCTGCTGAGAACTTCTTCATTTGTAATGTGGTCCCTCCATGAAATATGGGCAACTCGTCGGTAGGTCCACATCTCAAATGCCTTCAGCCTTTTGCGCTCTCTTTCGCCCAGGCACCAAGTCTCGCAGCCGTACAGTAAAACACTTCACACCAATGTTTTTAAAAGTTGTTTTCGGAGGTTCAGGTCTATGTTGTTGGACTCGAAGATTTTAGACTTTTTGTTGAAGGCAAGTTTAGCCTGGTGGATACGACTATCGACATCTTTCTTAGATCGACCATTTCATGTAATACTACTCCCCAGGTAAACAAAAGTCTTTACCGATAAATTTTTGATACTGACTTCCATAAAATAAAATAAAAGTTTAAGGAAATATACGTGTTCATTCATATTAATTATAAAGTAAAAGAACCCATCAAAAAAGTTCCACGTTATGTATTTAAATAAAATGCTTTCGGATAATATGAGAAAATTGTTTAGATGTTCGGATTTTATCATAAAGTTTTTATAAACGTTGAAAAACAAGGGCAAAACGTTTTAGATTTCACTGAGTTACTTTGGTTAATTAGCACGCATTCTGCCTATTTACATCCCGGCCTATTTTTGAGGGGACCGGTTTACTAAGGGACGTTATCCTAATTTTTTTTCCTCGGCAAATTGTTGGTCAGGGGTGGCGTGGGCGGGGGTAGTGAGAAGTGTGACGCGCTCAGGTGGCCGAACCCCTAATTAGACCGATCCCTCGGGCGGCTCACCGTGGCCAGTGCGGTCCCTAGATTACAATAAATTATCAGTAATCCATGAAAAGGGTGTGCAATAGTGAAGGAGCAATCCCTTAAACCTCGATGCAAATATTTTTGAATTATTTATGAAATCTGGTGCCCTCCGAATAAAATAAAGAAATTCAAAAATAGTTACTGAGCTTTTCTGTCTTTGCGGAAAGCCATTCAGCTTTTATCTTTAACACAAAAGACGACTTACTCGAAGGATCTAAATCGATGATATTAAAATTTATTATAATTTAAAATTTCCAATGTGAGTAGGAAATAGTTAATTATTACGAAGAAAGAATCTAGTCGTGTCAAGACTTTAACCCAAATCCCCTGGATCTTGAGCCAAGCATTCTTATCCTTCTAGTTTAGCCTTGTTTAATACTGTTTAATGATGGCCATCGTTACAGAGTAGCAACAGATATGACTGCCACATCGAAGGTCCCGGGCTTGACTCCCGGCGATGACAGTGCGAAAAAAAAAATCACGGGATATTAAAATGGCAATAGACTACATACCTATCAAATGTTATGAAAATCAAAAGTTGTATAAAGTAATTGTATTCAAATAACTTATATACAAAAAATGTGGAAAGCAACGAGAAACTACCACATCAAAGGCCTAAGAGGCTCCCCAAGAACGAGTTAAGATGAAAGTGTTCTGAAAAAAATATAAAAAGGCGGAAGGATGATCTGAACAGACACGTCGGAATAACCTGGATACAGTCTGCACAAGATAGAGTGACATGGAAGCGAATGGAGAATGCCTTTTTCCAGGAGTGGATGGGAATAGGCTGAGGAAGAAGAAGAAGAAGAAATGCATAATTTAATGTTGGACACCTGGTTTCTGATCCAGGGGACTTGGATTCAATTCTGGACCCAGGTCCTTTTTCATAATAATAATTTCTTTTTCAGGTCCTTTTTCATAATAATAATTTCTGCGCACCTTGAACTTTTTTGATTCATTTTAATACAATCGGTGAATTGTGTCAGTGGTTTTTGTTTTTTCTCTCACCGTTTCGTTTCTGACTCTGTCTCTTAGGCTTATTCCTAACATATCTTTCCATGGCTCTTTGGGTCACTCGTAGTTTCTCAGCACTTTGTTTGGACAATGTTACAGACCATTAGTACCAACTGGCAGAACGCAGGCTTCATAGACTTTTAGTTTCAGATTGATCGGCATTTTACGGTTTTCAAGGATGTAACCCATGTTTCTGAAAGCTGCCCAGCTTAGTCCAATTCTTCTCTTGAGCTCTGCGGTTTGGTTATCTCGGCCCAATCGAATATTGTGTCCCAGGTATGGATATTCTTGGACATTCTCGAGTCTGTCAATTTACAAAAGTAATTTGTTGTCATGCATCAATGGTTTTTTCAAGGAAATTTTTTATATAGCATCTTATTAGCAATATTTTTTAAAAATGTTTTAATCAAGTTTTATTGTTTCGGATGTTTTAATTTTGAGGTTTGTTTGGTTTTTTCTTTTTGAAATAATATCCAGTTTTTGAAATAACATGCAGTTCCAAGACTGACTATTTAACGTGATTTTATTACTATAGTTAAGAAATTTTTCTAAAGAATAAAACAATTACATAATTGAAGAAAATATGTTTAAAATTTCATCCCTTCTTTAAGTAGTTGGGATTTTTCAGCTCTCTAAATATAATAAGAACATATTATTATAATTTACCAGTCGAATCAAAACTGTCAGTTTAAGGCCGTGCCACAATGTTTAAAACAAGCTCTCCACAAGGGTGACCTTGGTGGAATGTGGAGCCCAATATGTGGAATGCGTGTTTACAACAGTTTACAACACGCATCTATTCGCGTTGCTGAAGGTGCGTCCACAAAGGTTGCTGAAGTTCAAACGAATTTTGGTTTCAAACAAGTGTCTACACAGTTTTAAACCGCCGGTGGAGACCGATGTGGAGAGCTTGTTTAAAACAGTGTGGCACGGCTTTTACTCTCTCACCCTGAACCTCTCTCTCCGGTGGGAGCGAAACCGGGTGGTGTTACTAAATAATGTGGTTTAGTAAAATTTAAATTTGAGATATTTATTTTTGACTCTTTTTGTTTTATATTGATGACCCAGTTCGCATGCTTAATAGTGTCGGAGAAAAAGTTCCTGAAAATGCACTTCTAAGAGATGAAAACGCGGGATATGTAATTTAAATCTAAAGCTTTCAGTGAATTCTCACGAGACTGTACTGTTGAATAGGGAGAAGAGGGATTCAGAGGGAAGGGAAGTCTCCAAGGGGTCATCGCTGCTCTGCCGGTGGAGCAGGGTCGATACAAAGTGTCCGTCTCGATTAATATATACGTTCTTTTCTCTATAGAAATGCTGTCGACACGTTTCGCGATTTCACTGAATTAAACGGATTGTGCTGGAGCCTTTGCGTTTCATTGATTAAATTACTCCATGTTCGATTTTACTCGAATTCGTAAAATCACTTTTAAGAAACTGATGGATTTTTTTATTGAGTTTTGCAGTATTGATTAAATTCATTTGTGGCTTATGTGTGACATATTTTACCCTCATTAACGCCCACATTTCTTTTTAACACTACTATAATATCATCATCATCATCATCAGCCTGTTTCCGTCCACTTCTAGACGTAGGCCTCCTCCATCTGCTTCCATGTTTGTTCACATTATCATCTATATCATCATCATCATCATCAGCCGTCTGTCATCCACTGCTGAATGTAGGCCTCTCCCAAAGCCCTCCACCGCCCCCTATCCATTGCCGCTCCCATCCATCCATGTCCAGCAATCCTCTTCAGATCGTCGGTCCAGCGGGCAGGGGGACGTCCAACTCTACATGAACACATTCATGAAATCGTACTGGCGGTCTCTTTATAATATTAGAGATTAGAGATAGATTACTCAGGCGATATTTCCAGAACTCGGCCGTGCTGGAGGGTGTTTGGCTTTTTGTCCCTGATAGATATCTCCGACAGCGACAGCATAGATTGTTTTACCTACCGGCCGCCAGAACTAACATGCCTCTGGTGACACCGGTGGGAAGAGCAGTTAATCTGCTGACCGCGGTCTTCTCGGAGATCGACGTCTTTCATATTAGTGAAAGTACGTTCAGAAGGCAAATACTCCTTATTCTGGAGAGTATCTTGTCTTCCTAATGTCGAACCATCTCGCATGCATGTCGTCTTCATTTTGTGTTGTGGATTAATATTTGAATAAATATTATTCCACTTTGTATAATAACACTAATTATTTTCACTTAACACAGACATGTTTCGGTTACAAGTAACTTTTATTAGTCTATACAATTTTAACAATCAAATAAAACAGAGTGGTCACTTATATACAAAAAGGGGGTGGCGTTAAATATAATAGTGTAGGGGGTATCAAGAATTTTAGAGAGGGGAGATGTAACGGGAACATTTCAAACATCTATTTGATCATTCAAGAAATAATAAATACTCTTGATAGATAAAAATATAATCAAATATTTTATATACAATATTATAATGTTAATCGAAATTCTACTTCATACCCTGAATAGTGGTCAAGTTCCTAATTTATCAAGGCTCCCGGGATGGGTTGCCATGGGGTATAGAGTTACGGTACAAAGCAAGACCAATTTGAAGAGAAATTACTTACCTGTGATCGGGTCTGATGTGTTGTAAGGCCTGAATACTTCGGGCTTTTCCGTTTGAGCAGGTTTCGTAGCGAGAACGCAGGTTCATTGTACGCCAACGTGAAGGGATACAAGCACGTAAATTCGGGGTTTTCTGGATTTCCGTCATGTAACAATAGTAAAAATTATTTATCAAAATATAACAATGAATGTAAAATGTGAAACTTTACATTGAAAAGTAGGCCACGTTCCGTGCGAGCTTTTTCCACAACAATAGCTTTTATGTGTGTGAGCTATTTTAAAATGTTAGAAAACAGCTTTTTGTATTCAAGAAAGCCTTTGATTTCGCTCATTCTATAAATATATACTACTCACGTCATCCTTTTATTATAGAAAAGTTCAAAATTCAACACAAGAATATCAAATCTTCAGCCATATTTAAGAGAGTTTAAAATATGAAATTGTAACATAATCATGTAATAAATATTATTAGTCATATTTCAAATGATTTTTAATTAATAAAATTAACCCTTCTTTATATACAACAGGTCGTTTGAACCCAATAACATGACACGTGTGATAGGTAGCTAATCTATCGCCATTTTTATTGTCACGTGGATTCTACGCCTAATTGATGTTATAAGTCGCTACCCGGTGGATGATGGCAGTGACCTTTGTTTTTTCTCTCACGATATCGTTTCTGACTCTTTTTCGTAAGCTTATTCCTACCATGGCTCTTTCCATGGTTCTTTGGGTCACTCAAAGTTTCTCGGCACTAATTTTGAACAATTATAGTTTTGAAGCCATAAGTAACAACCGGTAGAACACACACTTCATAAACTTTTCTTTTTAGGTTGATCGGTATTTCCCAACCCTAATGTATGGAAGCGAAGTATGAAACTGGCAGAAGAAGGATGAGAGCAGAATAAATGCGGTAGAGATGAGGTCCTCAAGACGTATGTGTGATAGAACGATATATGACAGAATCTCAAATGCTGATATAAGAAAGGAATGTAGAGCGGAATAAGGTATTATGAACAAAATTATGAAAGAATCGCTGCGTTGGTTCGGACATATGGAGCGCATGGATGGAAAAAGAATGGTTAAGAAAGTATACGTTAACGATGTGCATGGAGTACGGAGTCGAGATAGACCGAGGAAAGCATGGTTTGACCAAATTAATCAAATTTTAAAGGTTGGTCATTTTAGAAGTTGGAAGAATCGAAGAGCGTGTGACTCTTTGTATGAATGTGGAGGAGCTTAGAGAGGTGTGTCTGGATAGAATAGTGAGGCGGTCCATTCTCTTTGCCTATCCTTGCGGAGAAACGGCGGGACGGTTTGTTTGTTTTAAAGTAAGTACTTTTGTTCATCTGTTGGAGGAATAATGCTTGAATAAAATTTTTTGTGACATTAAAAAAATATACAAACAGTAATCTGGCTGACAATATCTTTATAAATACATTAATAATTGCTTCCCGTTCATTATTTCCAAACGGTTCCTTTATGATGTTACTTCCATCTCATTATTTTCAATAACAACGATTCTTTTGTTAAATCACATAAAAATACAGCTATTTTATTTCTGCTACAGATAATTTTTATTCGAGACACAAATTATTTACGAGCGAACTCAAGTTATAAAGGAAATATAAGACGTTAGGTGTATTTCAGTGTTATGAAATTAACGCTACAAAGTTATTAGCTTTTTGAAAAAAATCCTCAAATAATTTTTACTCTCTGACTCCGTAAAATCTATATAATAGGGTATATTGCATTTAATTTTGTATTTTCCACACCACTTCTCTCTGGACTTAATATTTTCATTAAAGGTGCAACGTTATATGATATTCTTATGCATGTAGTAAAGGTAAAATGTTTCTTCTTCTTCTTCTTCTTTTAATAGATCCGACGATCTGTGAGACAGAAATCATATCTCGTCGGATGATGAGATCCAGCTGTCCCTATATCTCTTAGGCGGTCTTCCAGGTGGGCGGTGTCCGGAGAGGATTTCATAAGCGGCTGTATATGCAAGTCGATCACCATCCATTCGGGCTACATGGTCCCTCCAGTATCTTCTTCTGGATCTACTCCACTGAACGATATCCTCTATTTCGCAAGTTTTTCTTATGTCTACGTTGCGGACACGATCCCGGAGGGTTTTTCCAGTAATTGAACTTAGGACCTTCATCTCCGATGTTCTTATAATGCCACACACATAGTTTCACATTTTATAATGCCTTAGCAAAGCGATATATGTCATTCCATTTAATATAATAAAATGATTATTTTACTTTCTATGAAGCACTTAATTTATTGTGTTTAATTGTCAAAAAAAAATTAATCCGTAAAATTAAAAAATCTTTGTTTTATGTATCAAAATTGTGTTTTAATTTTTCGCGACAGCTGTTTTGTCAACCTGTGTTGAGATCATCAGGTGTTACAATAATATATCAAATGTCAAATTTTCGTGATTTTTCAAACTTTTATGTGTATTTGTTTCTATGTCAATTTGAATAATTTCTTTGATATAATTAGAAATTATTCAAATTGACATAGGAACATAAACACATAAAGGTTAAAAAAGTTATGAAAATTTGAAATTTGATTTATTATTGTAACACCTGATGATGTCAACATAGGTTGCCGCGAAAAATAATAAAAAAAAAACAATTGGGATACATAAAACAAAGATTTTTAATTTAACAGTTTATAATGTTAAAATATCATAGTGATTCGGTCAAAGCAATGGACTATTTAAAAATATTTTATACTTAAACCTATAGATATAAAATTATCAAACCCACGGTTTGGTTATAATAATTGATACCAACTAGCTTCGCTTGGATCCAACTTTGTCTTTTTTACTAATTACTACTTAAGTTATTATATTGCCCTGATAAAGCTTGGGTCCAAGCAACAAAATTATGAAAGGATCACTACGTTAGTTTGGACATTTGAAACGTATGTATGAAGGAAGAATGGTTTCGAAAGTATACTTTAACGTGTGAATAGAGTACAGAAAGAACGAGCGAAAAGTGTAATTGTGGGAGACCGAAGAAAACTTGGCGTGACCAGATTAATAAAATTTTAATGTTCGGCCATGTTATAAATCGGAAAAATCGGCGTGCGTATATGACTCGCTCTATGAATATGGAAGAAGTTTGAGACTTGTGTCAGGATCGAGTAGTGTAGCGGTCCAATTTCTTTACCTACCTAAATAAATTTTATTATTTACTTAATGAATTAACCAAGAGAAAAGCGGATTAAAATAAAATCCTCAATTGCGAAAATAAACATCAATTTTCATCAAGAAAATATGGCACGAAACACTTTACTGCGTACTTGCCCTTAAAATGTTTTACCCTTATTTAAATTCTTTGCTCATGATCAAACATTTTTAAGTGTACGTATATTTATCAAAATGTATTCTCGGCTATTAAATTTAAATTTAAGGCTTCAATTCACATGGATAAATCAAATAATATTGAGCATATAATTAAAATAATATAATTTTTCTTCTTATAATGACACACCCTGCATTAAAAATGGGTATTTTAGTTAAAAACTTACTTTAACATAGGGCTGGAGACGGAAACAAAATAAATACTGCGCTCAAAGTCATCAAAGGCACACAAATAGAAAAATCTACTAGATGGCAGTGCACAATAGAGATCTATTGCCGATTCTTATGTATGAAACAGTGAGGGCAGTGTGATTGTCCCACTGTCTTTAGTATGGTGTAGAATTCACGTGATAATAAAATGGCGATAGATTTACTACTTATCACATGTCACGAGAATCACTATGATAGGTAAATACCATTTAAATCGATTTCGTTCATGCTGTCATGATCAAATCAAATCAAATCAGTTTATTAACTTAAAAGAGATTACAAACAGGAAAATGTTTAAGGCATCTATTAAGTACAGGTAAAATATTATAAAAATACAACAAAGTACCAGGAACGCATTAGAGATGATTCAACATTATGAAGACAAGATACTTTCTAAAGTCAAGAGTATTTGTCCCCTGGATTTGTGGCATTGCACTGAGGATGTTGGGGTTCATCGTCCGGACCGGAAGAGTTTTCAGGAATCCCAATGTGCTCAGAGTCCTATACAACGCATTGGTTCGGAGCAGGCTCGAAAGTGGTTCTGTGATATGGAGTCCTCACCAGGCGAGATATTCCGTTATGCTGGAGAGGGTTCAGAAAAAATTTCTGAGGTATCTCTACATGAGGGAGTATGGTAGCTATCTGTGGCTCTATCCCACGGCATTTCTTCTGGGAATGCTCGGAACCAATTCTTTACAGCTTCGAAGAGATGGACATCTTATAACCCATTTCTTCAGATTAATTAGGGGATACTTCGAGAACTCGGCCGTACTGGAGGATGTTGGTCTTTTTGTCCCCGATAGATATCTCCGACAGCGACAGCACAGATTGTTTTACCTACCGGCCGCCAGAACCAATCTGCCTCTGGTGACACCGGTGGGAAGAGCAATTAGTCTGCTGAACGCGGTCTCCTCGGAGATCGACGTCTTTCATGTTAGTGAAAGTACGTTCAGGGGGAAAATACTATTGACTTTAGAAAGTATCTTGTCTTCCTAATGTCGAACCATTTCTAATGCGTTCCTGGTACTTTGTTGTAATATTTTAATGATATTTTACCTGTACCTAATAGATGCCTTAAACATTTTCCTGTTTGTAATGTCTATTGAGTTAATAAACTGATTTGAATTTGAATTTGAATTTGATTTGAACGTACCTTCACTAATATAAAAGACGTAGTACGCGTTCAGCAAACTAATTGCTCTTCCCACCGGTGTCACCACCCATGATGTAAAGAGCGATTCAACAAAATAATAATAATAATAATTATAATATTAAATGCAGTATATTATTATATATAAAAGTGAAGCTTGTAGTTGGCGGAAGAAGGATGAACATAGGATGAATACCGTAGAAATGAGGGGTCTCTAAGAAGAATGTGCAAAAAAACAATGTATGACTGCATATCTAATGATGAAGTAAGCTAGGTCACTTAGTCACTTAGATAGTTTGTACATATGGATCGAATCGATCAGAGAAAAATGGTTAAAAAAATATAAACAAGTAGTGTGAATAGAAAAATAAATCAAGGAAGGCCAAGGAAGACACGGCATGACCAAATTATTCTATTGCTGAAAGGCGGCCATGTTCGGATTCGGAACAATCGACGAGCGTGCATGTCACGATGTGTGAATTTGGAAAAAATGGTCTTTTTGTGAATAACTGGTTAGATAGTTACTTTTACTTATACAGCCGATGTCTTCCACTGCTGGACATAGGCTTCCCCTATGCTTCCCCACATACTATCATCGTGTGCCATTCGTATATAATCCAACATTTTTTTAAATGTCATCAGACCAACGTATGGGGGGATCTTTCTCTGTTTCTTCTATCTTCACGAGGTCTGCACTCTTTTTTTCTGGTCTACCAGTCGGCCAACATGTCCCACAAATGACCATTTGAGCTTAACCGCCATTTCGAAAACATCCGTTACTCCCGACCTTCTACGTATTCCAGTGTTTCTTATTCGGTCTGAGAGTCTTATTTTTGAGTGGCTGTCAGAGCTCTTGCCATTCTGCCACTCTGTCATGAAGGCGATAGTCTTACATGTAGCATGGTTTTATCATTTTTCATTTATGCTACACGGAGTCTCCATAGTTAATCTCTTAAATATATACAGAATAAACTTCTCATGTTACCTTCCTTAGTCCACACATTAAATAAATTTCCTTATTTCCTCCATCCTGCATTTTGTCTCCTCTCTCCCTCCTGTGCCTCCTGCTGTGCATTATTTCTTTTTTATTCTTTCTCTAACATATGTTATTTATGTATCAATTGTGTATTTTCTTTTGCTGTTGTATTGCTATGTGTGTACGGCGGGACATCCAGGGAGAGTAGCGTAGCTTAAATGTGGTCTGGGTCCCCCTTGGTTGCAAATATATATATATTGTTATTATTATTTTTTAACGTAAGTCCCGCATGGACGGGGGACGGGCCTAGGGAGTGCACGAGTGAAGCTGACGAAAGGCGCCGCTGCGCCTATCACAGCTTCGGGTAAGCGGAGGGAGCCCTCTATGGGTCGGCTACTATTATACACGGAGTCTCCTTAACCGTCGTGTTGCCATGTGGTCAATTGAGTTTCCACTGCCAATTTAAAGTTGATTTTCTTAATACCAATGGACCCTAATATTATAAAAAAAATTGTAATCCTCCATTGAAGTGTTCTCAATATTTCGTAATAAAAGAAAAGCAAAAAATTACTTCCTTCATCCCAAAAAAAAATATTTTCTAAGACTGCCCTCACCTTCATTCGTGTTAAGGTAGAATTTGTTTTGCTAATATTTACAACTTTATCAAAAGTGACAAATACTTACTCGCTGTTTTGAACGTATTATAAATTATATGTTTGGCCTTTTCAATAGGTACGTAATAATACCGACTGTGGACGGAAACGCAGCACGCAACTTAATAATATCAGAACTGTGAAAATATTAACACTTTACCAAAAGGGACAAATATTAATACGTACTCGTTGTCTTGAACGTACTATACATTTTGCCTAGGTGCCTTTATCATACGTAAAATCTCGTAAAGTCTCGCCCCGCCGGCCGCGGCGCGGCCGGGCAAGACAAGTTTATACTTGGTGTCAGTCGCTCGTATGCTGTGACGCATTCCATATCAGAAATCGCATGGTTCCAGAAAAAAATTAATAATGATATGTTTTTCAAATAATCCATGTATGTTATAGATATCGATCTATTCCTAATGAAATTCCCTACAAGATGACATAAATTAAATTTTGATTCATCGAGTCATATGCTTGATATTTAGATAAAGTTAGCGGTAAACTGAATTTACCACATGGTAGCGAGCGTTTTGTTTTGAACACGGTACGTTAAGGGTTAAGGTCGACTTAGTGAGTGTGAGCGTTTTTGCTCCATATATAAGTACTAGATGTACGCATTGATCATACATTCTGCGTTTCTGAAGAATGTTGATTATTACTACAATACACTCGTGAATTACGACAATCCGATCTATAGCCGATTTAAAGATTTTGGCCGATTTAAACGTGTGACCTTACAGAGCCCCTGAAGACTTCTTAAGACATGTGACTGATCTGACCTTCGATTTTTCCTATGGTTTTCCCCACAGATAAGTTTTTCTTAATTTAAGAGTACCCAACCACGGCGCCTACTGCGTTGAGCATAAGTTGGTTTCTAAGCGGCTTGTTAAAAACGATTAAATTTTCAAATAAGCTTAATGTTCGTTGACTATTCAATATTTCATATTTTAAAAGGTTTATAAAGTATTAAAAGGGATACTATTGAATTGTTTAGTATCGCATATGAGTTTTAGACAAGAAGAATTAAAAAGAAAAGAAAAAGTTTGAATTTAAATATAGTCATTATATTTAAAGGCTGTGTGAACGGGAATAAAAATATATTAAGACTGAGGAAAATATGGAAATTCTAAATGACATATAATGTTAAGAGGCGTATAATTCTACGAGCTTGCATGAAAAGATTTAAGTTTGGTAGGGAAATAGTGTCTAATGATCCATAGTTAAATGTAATAATAAAAATGTATTAATTGTTTATTGAAAAATGTGAAACCTCATAATAATTATATAGTTTATTAAAAAAATATCAATACGCCCATTATTTAGTTGTTTTATAATGTTTTGAGGAAGTGAGATTTATCGCCTTGCGAAAACATAATCAATATAATGTTACGATTACGTTTTCGCAAGGCGAAACATGTCTTGTCCATGAAATAAAATATATCTTCTGGAAAACCGACGTTATCATCAATACGAATTTATAAAATATTGGCTGATTTATATGCGCAGCTTAAATTAATTGACTACCCTTTAAAGCTTACTTATTGTTTATATTATTGAACAAAGTTATCAAACAATATAAAGTAATACATTTATTGTTTCTTGAACAATGATGTAAAACTGCATATTAAATAAGTAATACTGGTGAAAACGACAGTTTTCTAGAAGTTTTATTATACTTTATGAGAATGACATGTTTCACCCTTCTAAGTGACATTTGATAATGCCTTAGAAGGGTGAAACATGTCATTCCCATAAAATATAATAACTTCTAGAAAACTGACGTTTTCATTCGTATTAATTAAAGTAATTAATATTAATGAAAATTTACGATTTCTAGCAGTCTTTTTAGAGTCATATGTTTCGCCATGCTTGCGAATTATTAATAAATATTTGATAATGCCGTCTACTTCTACTGTTACTTATGTTGGATAATTAGTTCTAAAAAATGGATCTTGATTTATTTTATAATATAATCTTCAAAGGTGTGGATTTTCTATATCATATCTCTCAAGTATATGAGAAGAATGTTCATTTGCTTTGTTTATGTTGTTCAACTCAAATTTAATGAAGTAGTAAAAAATCGAAGTTTATTTAATTTTTCTATTGTTTCAGCACTTCCTCCTGGTCCTCCCGTCATAGTGACAGAGAGGCCCCAGTATGACCCTGGAGATATCCTCAGAGCCAATTGCACGGCGCCACCTTCGCGTCCGTTGGCTAACCTGACGTTCTTCATTAATACGATTCAAGTAAGTCTATTACATAATTACAATTAAAGTATTCAAGAAGAAAAGATTACGAAGCTGAATCTATCGCATACATAAATTTATTAAGTTTAATTACATTTGATTCTATGGCTTCGATCAGTTTCAGCAGCTGGCTGCCATCTTCTGGTTCATATGCCGATTTCAGAAGATGGCAGCGAGCTGCCGAAATCGGTCAAAGACATAAAATCAAGCGGAAATAAATTGAATTATATTATCAACCAATTTCTCATTATTATTTTATGATTTCATTGTTTACAATGCACTTCTGCCAAAGAATTTTAAGTAACATTATTATTTTAAAATTATATCCATTGTTGAAATGATACGTGTATTAGATATACCTTATTAACCCATCGAAATTCTTTAACTTGTTGCTATCGTCATGATTACAGAAGTTGTTAAAACCAATTAAAACCAACAAACCATCACCCTGTTTCGCCGAAGGAGTAGGCAGAGAGAACGGAAAACCACATTTCTTGATCCTAACACACCTCTCTAGTTTCCTTCACAGTATTATAGCGAGTTATACACGCACGTCGATTGTTCCGACTTCTAACATGGCCAACCCTTAAAATTTGATAAATTTGGTCATGCCAAGTTTTCTTCGGTCTCCCACGACTCCGTAATCCATTCACATTGTTAACGTATATTTTTTTAAAGCACGAAGAAGAATGATAATTTTTTGTTATAAATAAACTCCTGTTTATGATAATCGAATGATTTTACTGAAATCTCTAGATGGAAGTTCATTTTAGATAATAATCTAATAAATCGATGTTTTTCACTAATTTGACTTTTGCCTTTATTTCAACAGCGATCAGTTTCCCCAGGCTCACTTGCATCGATCAGTGTGTCGATGCTAGCGAGCCTGGCGAAACCGGTCGCTTCGAAATAAAGAAAAAAGTGGAAGTAATTTAAAAACTTCATTTTATTTAATTATCTTTTTCATTAAATATTATAATATATATTTAAAAAACTTCTTAAGATGGTTAAAGTTTTTAATGATTGTAACAAATTATTGTATATAATAAGGAAATATTATAGAAGACATTCTGGAATCAGGCATTTATAGAAGTCTGTTTAATTATTTAGATTCCTGTAGCGTTTCTCGTTAAGAATTTTCTCTTATCCCAAAATTTATAAACTCACTTTCAAACTTTAAATTGATTCAGATGTCTTACAAGCGGGACATGGGAATGAATAAGTTGTGAAAGACATTACAATTTTAATGGTTTTCGAGAATTAAGTACATGGTCCCTTTTCCAGATAATAATTTGAATATCGTCGCGAGGTGTTGAGCGTTTTTACATCTCCTGAATTATTAATTATTATTTTAATCGTTAAACTCTTAATGGGACCAAAATTGGAGTGGTGTACATGTTTTCGCTTGTGGTTTTTCAATTTTTTGTTCGCTTTTATTTTTCAAATCAAATCAAATCAGTCCATTGTTTTGGCAGAAACATTATGATACCTTAACATATTAAACTGTTAATGAATAAACTTTGTTTTTTGTATCACAATTGTATTTTATTTTACGCGACAGCTGTTTCATCAACCAATGTTGACATCATCAGGTCTTACAGTTTGGTTGATGAGACAGCTGTTGCGTAAAATAATTGTCTCTATTGAGATACAATTCTTCTTCTTCTTCGTCAGCCTTTATCGGTCCACTGCTGGACATAGGCCTCTTCCCTTCCCTTCCACTCGTCTCTATCTCCCGCCAGCCGTAGCCACATTTTCCCCCCCACCATGGCAGCAATGTCGTCGGCCCATCTTTTTTGCGGCCTGCCGACGTTTCTCCTATTCTCCCATGGTCTCCATCTTATTATTATTATTATTATTATTGTATCTACTCTCTTAATAAGGAGATACAATTAATCTTTAAAAATATTGCATTAACAACATGGACGCCATACTCGTAATTTAACAAACTTCGAGCGTCCCTAATGAAAAACCCTATACAAAGGTTACTCCAATGTCATTATTCTAGCGGAATAAAATCAAATCAATATAAAGTGTACCAATCCTTGTATCGTATCGGAAAATTGAAAAGCTATGAAATATTTAAATAAATTGAAATTCATTCGAAAATTTCCATTTCTCCTTTGTGTTCGCAGACGTCCCGCGTTAAAAAAAATGTTTCGCCCCACGGTGAAAGTTTGCCCGCTTGTGTGTAGGGCTAAAATATTCCCGTCAGTTTATTGACGCGGTATTTATAGTTAATGCGGCGGTGCGGCTTGGTTTCGGTTTTTGGTTTCGCGTCACGTAGTTCCTCTGGGGGTCCGTTCACTTTCATATCTCCCGATGTGCCTGAACCAATCAGCAGCGCCTCTGAGATGTGTACTCGGAGAGGAACGAAACACGGGGAATTAAGTTAACGGATACGTGATGGTTGATAGTGATTTGTCGGCCGCCTTTGTAACAGACTGCCTTAGATAACAATCGCTCAATTTTCTTTTACACGTTTTTATAACCTTTTTTGCGTCCGTGTTGACCTTTCCTTTGGCAACAAGCTAAGAGTCACTCAGAGAGCAATGGAGAGAGCCATGTTGGATATCAGTTTACGGGATAGACTCAGAAATGAGGACATAAGAGTCAGGACAAAGGTTTCCACATGTTATCAAGACGGCCGCAACCCTCAAGTGGCGATCGGCGGGACATGTCGCTCGCGAACCAGATGAAAAGTGGACAAGGCGACTGCTGTGCTGGTGGCCAAGGACGGCAAAGCGTGGAGTTGGGCGCCCACAGTTACGTTGGCGCGACGATGTCCGGAGAAGTGCCTGGATGCGGATCGCTCAGAATAGAAGAGAATGGAAAATGCAAGAGGAGGCCTACGTCCAGGAGTGGACGGTCAATACAGGCTGAAGAAGAAGAAGAAGAAGTTGACCTTTCAGTGTACACTCTCCCCAATGTACACAAAAAATGGTATTTGTTTTTTTAACTTACAAATAATCGCACTAGATGGCACTAGTGTAGATTGACCTAAAAAATGTGAAGTTATTTAACATAGTAGCATATATACAAGTTCCAAAAATTTGTCAGACGTGGTGGTCGTAAGAAGGGCGGAATGGTGAATGTTGTTAACATAAAGTAATCGCTTAACTCAACCAATGACAGGTCATAAGCCCTGTAATCGCCTCGACTACCATATTCTGTTTCCAAAATAAATTTACATCTTTGTCTCTATTGAGATATAATTAATTCTTAAAAAAATGTTACGTCATTTACTTATTTCATGAAGTTTTTATAGCATATACTAGTTAACAATCTTCATGTGATAAGTGCTTTGACTGCCATACTGAAAGTCCCGGGTTCGATTCCCGGCGATGGCAGTGTGATTATTATACTGTAATTGGTTTGGTTTAGAATTCACGTGACAATAAAATGGCGATAGATTAGCTACATATCACATGTAATAGAAAATCACCATGATAGCTATATCATTACATTTGGTTCGCGCTGTAATTATGTAAAGAGCGATTTAACAAATTTAAAAAAACGCTCAACCCTGTGCACTAAAACATGACTAACAGAAGCTAAAAACGTTTCGAAACTGATTTGAATTGCGGTATTTTTTCAAATGAAGGGTGTCCCAAAATAACGATAGCTTTAAGAGCGAATTTTTTTTTTGGTGAAACAACACAATAACCTTTCAGTTATTGTACAGATAATTATCTAATTAATTATCACACTGTAATTCCGAAGGGTTAGGATGAATGAAAATCTCTAGTATTTCATTGTTCCTACCCGCTAATTGTCCCAACTCACATGAGCAATCCTTGAGTTAGTTAGTTAGTTAGTTATGAGCAAATAACTAACTAACTAACTAACTAACTAACCATCACGCCGTCTCCCCGAAAGGGTTGGCAGAAAGAATGGACTGTCACACTTTTAATGATGCAGCACTCCTTTTCGCTCCGCGGGAGACGCGGTGTGATGGGTTGCGAACCTCATCGCCACCAATTGGCATCTCCCGCGCACACTTCGATCGTGCAACACCCACAAAATAAATCTAAAACAAATAATATAAAATACAATGATATAAAATAAAATAACAAAAAAAAAAATCTAACACAAAATGTTCTTTTTAGATGGTGCACATATTGTCTATTTAATTTATTTTCCACGAATCCACCTTTTTTTTAATTTAGCACATAATGTAAAAACACATAATGTTTTTTTCGATGTTGCACATGTTGACATGGACGATCCGGACTTTTGTGTTTGTTTAATTTATGTTACACGTATCCACCGTTTTTTAAATTAGCTGTAATTAGGCACTTAACCAGCAAGAACTTAAAAATAATATTGAAGAAATTATTCAAATTGTCATTGGAACAAATGAAAAATATATTTTTACACCTGTCAAAATTCTTTATAAGAACTATAAAACTGTTATATAAAACCTAAAACTATAAAACCTTTAAAAAATAGACCACATAAAAAATAGACGACCTTCGTGGCAGAGTGGTAAGAGCTCTGATTCCCATTCCGAAGGTTCTGGGTTCGATTCCCGGCGATGGCAGTGTGATTGTCACACTGTCTTTGGTCTGACGTAGTATTCTCGTGACAATAAAATGGCGATAGATTGGCTACCTGTCACATGTCACGAGAATCAATATATCAGCTTAAAAAACAAATTGTATACTGTAATTGGGTTCAAGCGACCTGTTGTATACGTCAAAAAAAAAAAAAAAAAAGAAGTAGTATTATTGAAATAAAAACTGATTTCTTATGTGAAACCAGTTAAGGGTGGAAAATCTGTTCATGATAAAATTTTATATTTAAATATAAGAATTGAATACAGTGCAAATGAAAGTGTTACGAACAAACTAATTAAAGGGTAATTAAGATGGTTTTGACGTATAGAAAGATTAAATTAAGAAATAATGATAAAGAAAACATGTTAACGACGTAAACCGGACTAAAATAGAGATAGACTGAGGAAAACGTAGCACGATCAAATATACATACTTAAAACTAAATAAAAATATTTAATACCTTCTTCCACTCTACATTCCTTTCTTATCAGCATTTGAGAATAAGGTATTATGAACCAAAATATGAAAATAATTGTGGATCGCTGCGTTAGTTCGGACATATGGAGGGCATGGGTGGAGAAAGAAAGGTTAAGAAAGTATATGTTAATGATGCAAATGGAGTACGGAGTCGAGGCAGATCGAGGAAAAAAATTGCATGGCCAAATTAATCAAATTTTAAAGTTTGGTCATAATGGTCATGTAAGAAGTCGGAATAATCGACGTGCGTATATGACTCGATGTATGAATGTCGAGAAAGCTAGAGAGGTGTGTCAGGATAGAGTAGTTGTTGTAAAAATATTTAAATAGTTTAAATATGACACCGATGTTTCTTTGCTCCAAGAAATGAGATCTTTTAGACGAATGTGTTGTAAATCTGTATATGTTAGTGTCAAATGCAAATATAAGAAGTAAATGCGGTGCGAATGAAAGTATTATGAACAAAATAATGAAAAGGTCGTTAAGATGATTTGGACACATGGGAAAAATGAATGAAGACAGAATGGTGAAAAATGTGTATATAAATGATATGAACAAAGCTAGAAATAGAAGAATGTAGAGGAATACGTGACGCGATCAAACCAATCAAATATTAAGTGTCGGCCATGTGAGGAGTCAGAGGAATCGACGTGTGTGCATGACAAGATGTATGAATGTTAAGTAAGCGAGAGAAGTGTACCAGGAAAAAACATTGTGGCGATTCATTCACTCTACATACATATTTGGAGAGACGGCTAGGTGGTTAGTTAGTTAGATTTAAATTTATTAATTTTTAGAATTAGAGAAAAACATTTTCCGCAATATTTTTCATCTCGGATGTTAAGCGACAAGTAATATTTCAGTCTATAGATGTTATCATTATAAAACTACTCCCGGAATTCGTTTTGTCAGGTTTAAAACGAGAAAGACACTTTGACACTCTTACAAATCTTTTAGATTTCCCAATGACAAGCCCAATCAGAACTGTCTTTTTCAATATTTCTGTATCGATTCATCATCCTACTTTCCAACTTGTATGAAATTGATAAATTTTCTGAAAAGCTTCGATATAATTCACCACATTTCCGCAATATCCGGGACGACTGTCAACTCTTGACGCGTAATTAAATTATTACCTGTTCCCAAAAAACGAATAAATTGGAAAAAAGTTATTTTTTGTCATATTTGTTAAGTTGAAAAAGTTTGTAACGATTTTAATTAAATTGGAAATATCAATTTCTTCAATATAACAATCGATTTTCGTACTTTAAACTTATAAAATAATAAACTTTATATTCGTTTTCAATTTATGTTTAACTAACTAACTAGCCATCATGCCGTTCCCCGGAGGGGTAGGCGGAGAGGATGGACCGCCATACCGTTCTGTCCTCATACACCCTTTCTTATGTCCTCTACATTCATGCATCGTTACATGCATGCTCGTCGATTTTTCCGACTTCGAATATGGCTGCCTTTCAGTATGTGATTAATTTGGTTAACCCATATTTTCCTTGGTTTTCCACGGCTTCTATGTTCACTCACACTGCTTGTATTCAGCATTTTAACCATTTTTCTCTCGTCCGTTTGTTCCATATGTCCAAACCATCCCAGGGATTCCTTTTTAATTTTACTTATGATGCAATCATCTGACATACATTTCGTCATTCGGTATTCTATCATATATCGTTTTCCCATTTCATTGTTTATGTATTTAACTAACCATCACACCCTCATTCTAAAGGGTAGGCAGAAATAACGAACTGCCACAATTTTATTCCTCAACATCCATACATCGTTACGTGCACACACGACTATTTCTCCGACTCCTCACGTGGCCGACATTAAATTTTCGATTTATATAATCGTACCACGTTCTTGTCGGTCTTCCTCTGTTTCTTGTTCCGTTTACATCATTAACATATACATACTTTCTTACAGTATATTTCTTCGTCCAAACCACCTTAATGATTATTTTATTAACACTTTCATTCGTTAATCAATCATATATTGATTTTACACACATTCGTATTTCCGTGAGATCATTTTACTACTGCATTTTTCTACTATCATCCTTCTTTACGTTCCAAATTCAAATAAAAATGCAGGTCGTTTGAACCCAATTACTGAATGCACTTTTTGAATTAGCTAGTATAGTGATTCTCATGACATGTGATAGGTAGCTAGTCTATCGGCATTTTTGTTGTCACATGAATTCTACACCAGACAGAACAAAGACAGTGTGACAATCACGTTGCCATCGCCGGGATCGATTCCCGGTGATGGCAGTGTGATTAGGACCCGAGACGTTTGGTGTGGCAATCATGGTTCTTGCCACTCTCCCGCGAAGGTCGTTATTTATTTATATATGGTAACATGCAGCGATTTTTATACTTGTACAAAAATCACATAAAAACAATAAAGTGCGGACAATTACATGCTACCACAATGAAAATAAATCTAAATAGTCCATTTTTTTGGCCGAAACACTATGATACCTTAACATTTTAAACTGTTAATAAATAAACTTTGATTTTGTTTCACAAACTATGTTAAACTTATACAGACAAAATAATTTAAACAGTTAAATTAAATGATAAAAGAGTAGTAAAACATAATGACCTCATCTACACGAAAGGTTATTTCGATAATTTTTTTTGAAATAGTATATGTTATTGCAGAAATCATTGATACCACCAAAATGCTTATTAAATTGTAGTTGTCACAAATCTGGTATATTGCCGCGCTCTGAGCGTAGTAAGTGTGATAAGCAAGAAGGTGGAAAACTCACGTGTCTCGTGGGAAATGTATTGGGTGACAATTTGCAAAGAAGTTATCTATTTAAAAGTATATAATTTTGTGAAGCAACATTAACGTTAACGTTCATTAACGTTCGTATATTTTCAAGAGAGTCCAAGGTGTGAAATGTTAGGGTAAACTTGCTGTCTGAAAATGACCTGTCCATTTTTTAAATTAATATGTTTAATGCATATTTTGTGGACTCTTGCAACGCGTTGGATATAATAAGTCTGAATTAATTTTGTGTTTGCGTCTTCCCCAGATAAGTCCCGGTCTTCTCCGGCAACAACCCGTAGAGGACGGTCTGTACAAGGCGGAGCTATCCGTGTCCTTGCTGCTGCTCGCGGATCATTACATGGACGGGCCGCCCATACTGCGCTGCCTGGCCAAGGTTCTTCACCTCTACAGCGAGGTGGCTGAACTACCGCTCAGAGAGAGCGATGGTCCTCCCAGAATAGGAAGAGGTAAGAATGCAATTTTTTGACATAGATTGTTAAGATTGTTAAGAGTGTCAGATTGGATGGTCGAAGTGGAGGACAGGAGGAGTTAGAAGCGAAGAATACTGGAGGCTAAGGCTCGATATGGGCTGTAGGGTCACCGAAGAAGAAGACTTAAAAATAGCATAAAAATAGCATTAGAAGCGTTCTGAAAAATGATATAAAATAATAAACACGAATTTTTATGAATTAAAACAATGTTTTTTCCACTTTAGAGTTTATTTTTCTCGACATGTTTCGAAGGCTAAGCAGTTTATATCGTTCTCCCGATGATAAAGATGATGAAACATGTCGAGATGGAGATGGAGATGCTTATTGGTGGCGATGAGGTTCGCAACCCATCACACCCACCCAAGAGAAGGATGAAGTGCCGCATCAGTAAAAGTGTGACAGTTCATTCTTTCTGCCTACCCTTTCGGGGAGACGGCGTGATGGTTAGTTAGTTCGTTAGTTTATAAAATTGTTGTTGTTTACATGATTTCACATATCTCCTTTATAATGGTGTTTCTAGCGCGATCTCTCAGTGTCTTGATTGCTATTGTCCTCGGTGTTATAATAATTTGTTTATACCTTACGAAAGTAATAATAATAATTTGTTTGTTCCAGTGACCTCCAGCTCTTCAGTGAGGCAGCCCGTGTTGACCATGAGTTGCATCACAACTTGGATTACATTGTTTTTAATCATCAGGAATTTAATGGAATGTTGCGTTGTAAAATAAAATATTTATTGCGGGTAGTTTAGAATCATTAATGAATTTTATATATACTTATATGTGATTTAGATATAAGAATTAATGTGATATATCTAATTGTGTGTTTAACCATAATAAACATGACGTATGTATAAGATAATATTCAATGTATTTTTTCGTTTCTCTTTCATCCTGCTAACCTATAATAAAATCAGGATCAGTCCTATTTTCAAGAGCGGCACAAGAGTCGAAAACTACGGACCTGTAGCGATACTGTCGGCTCCAGCCAAGCTATTTGAATCTAGTTTGCACAAATTTATATCTCCCAAAGTCGACCCCCATATTAAATATAACAGAACAACATGGATTCAGGAAGGGGCGTTCTACTAAAACTAATTTCATGGTATTCACAGAATACATAACAAGGGCCTTGGATAATGGTCACCAAGTTGACTGTTCACATAATGATTTCTCAAAGGCTTTTGATACTGTGAACCACGCCATTCTGATAGCAAAGCTATATCAAACTGAATTATGTTCTCAGATGATTATGTTTTTTAATAGTTAATATATTTTTAATTAGACAGATTGTTTTACTTACCGGCCACCAGAACCAATCTTCCTCTGGTAACATCGGTGGGAAGAGCAATTAGTCTGCTGAACGCGGTCTCCTCGGAGATCGACGTCTTTCATATTAGTGAAGGTACATTCAGGGGACAAATTAATACTCTTGACTTTAGAAAGTATCTTGTCTTCCTAATATCGAACCATCTCAAATGCGTTCCTGGTATTATGTTGCATTTTTATAATAGTTTACCTGTACTCAATAGATGCTTTAAATATTTTGCTGTTTGTAATGTCTTTTGAGTTAATAACTGATTTGATTTGATTTGAAAAAAAAACACTTTTACAACTGTTCTACTTTTGAAACACTGTTATATTACGTATAATAATTTATTTATTGATTTATATGTAATTGTCGCGACAGCTGTTTCGCCAATCTATATTTGGATCAGCTGGTAAAACAAACAACATCTGATGATGCCCAGATAGGTTTGCGAAACAGTTATTGCGACAACAACATAGGAATTAATTAATAATTTGTTTTTATGATAATAGAATGATTTTAGTGAAAACTTTTGATGGAAGTTTATTTTTAATGGTAATTAAATAAAACGATGCTTTTTAACTCCTTTCGCTTTTGTCTTTACTACATTACATAGTACATACTTCTATATATAAAGGAGTCAGTTTATAACAGTGACACCAGTCTGTCGATGCCAGCGAGCCTGGCGAAACCGGTCGCTGTCGAAATAAAGACAAAAGTGGAAATAGATAAAAAAAAAATTACTTAATTATTATTTAAATGGATTTCGTTACGTAAGTTTTCCAAAGTTTTACCATATAATCGTTTGATGGGATCTTATTTTGTTGCATTTTTTTTTACTGTAAAGCCGCCTTTTTTAATTCCTTTAATCGACATTTTCTTCCCTTGTAGACAACAGGTCATTTAAACCCAATTACTGTATTCAATTTATTTTTAGCTTTATATTGATTCTCATGACGGGACCTTCAGTGTGGCAGACAGAGCTTATACTACTGTACCACGAAGGTTGACTTGTCGAGAAGCACCTACTGTAAAATCTCACCTGACTTTTCCGTCACGTACAGAGTTAAAATGTTAAAGGGAGTGTCAGGGGAGTGAACGTAGTTGACATGACGGTTCCTGATTACGTGACATCGTGACATGGTGCACCAACTTCCACGGTGAATACACAGCTTTCTCTAATGTTAAAAACAGCAACATTTCTTAAGTTAAAAATATAAATACACACATTTTTAACTCTTTTTGTTACAATTTAGATATGTCCTACCAAAATTCTTGTTTAAAAAAGGATCAAATACATAGGAAATTTAAGGTTGGTATAAAAAATTATTAATACTTTGTTATTTGAATAAAAATAATACTATTGTGGTATAATAATAATACAAAAACTATATACAGTTAACTTTTTTTTACACGTTAGATACTCGTATGTCCTACCAAAATTCTTGTAAATAAATTATAAAATACATCCGAAATTGAAGATTGGTACCCAAAATTTTTGACACCTTTTTATTAGTGAAAAAATAAAAATTCTGTGTTACAATGAGATTTAAAAAAACACACCAAATCTTTTTGTTACAGCTTAGTTATGTTCTACCAAAAGTAAAATTCTAAAAGGGATAAAATGCATGTTAAATTAATTATTGGTTCTCAAAATTATTGGAACCTAATTTCGAAAATATAATTTTATGGTGTAGAAAATCGAGTATAAAGGTAATAATGAAAATCTAATAAATAAATTCTATACAATATTATTCAAACATCTGTATTGTGATCTCATTTCTACGGCATTAATCTTCTGTTTCACAGATTTGATTAAGATTAAGAGTTGGCACTTCTTCGCAGTTTCAATTCAAGGGATTGGTTTGCAGCAAAGTCTTCAGTCTCGTCTTCTCTGCAGCCCTCTTCAACTCAACATATGAGACACTTTACACAATAAAAATATTAACCACAACATGTTTTGGAGGTGACATTCATCCACGGTCGTTAATACATAAGTAAACTCTGAACCAAGAAAGACTTATTTCTTACAGTTTAAATATTATGACTAATGAACTATACAATGTATTGTAACGAATTATTTACTGTTAAAAATAAATTATGAGTTCAAAAAGCAATTAGTCTAGATACATATTTAAATTCAAATATATTTTTCCAGTTCATTGTATTGATTTGTAAAGGTTTGTATAACTCCACCGTAATTGGTACTCTTAAGATTAACAATGGGTAACTTTAAAGTTTAGTCATAATATTTTTTCTATATTTAATTAGTCTTTTGATATTAAGAGTTGAGTTTTATGTTTACATCTGTATATGTAGGTCACCTCAGAAACATGTCGTGGTTATTATTTTTATTGTGTAAAGATATTTAATAAATTAAAGTGGATAACAGCGATGTTTTTCAATTCCAAGGTTACAATGGAATTCCACAGTGTTAACGCATTAACCTTCAACAAAGTGATATGTTTATTTTTATTTATCTTTTTCTTATACTTTGTATACATAACACTAACTTAAAAGAAAAATTATATCAGACATGTTTTAGACAACCCGGTTCTTCCTTAGTAATATAAAGATATTCAAAATATTATAAAATTGTTTATAAATATGATCAGTTTTGAACTTGTTAAGTGATATGTTCATATTTGAAGTGCGTTTAATACATATATTACACAATAAGTTATCATCCGCAATTTCTAGACGAAACTAAAATGAGATTTTGAAAAACTTGGCAAAACTGCAAGGAAGGGTGACAATGCATCGGGATGTTTATAAGGGAGCCCAGTTATGAAACCCCCATTATGGGATCTGCGCTCCGCATAACCAAAAAGGTCGTGCCAACTTGTTAAGTGCAAAGTTGTTCAATAGTGAAGCACTGTATTCTATAAATTCCGGGCGTTCCGGAAATTCCCCGGTGTCGACCCTCGATACCAGCGGATCCGATCCCCGGGAATTCCTAGTCATTTGTTGAACCCGAGTTTTGGAAAAAAGAGTGTAGTGTATTCGTCCGCGATGACATTTTTATGATGTTCAATTGGGAAAGTTCCCACACTGAGGGGTTTGTTCGGAAGCTTCAATGTGAGTTAAAGTTCAAGTGAAGAAAAATCGTTGTCTTGAATGGAGTTCCCGGAAGTTGTGTTGTTATACTTATTTCACCGTGAATCTATGCGCATTTTTCAAGTTACTTTGAAATATTTCTCAAAAATAGTTTCTCTAAACTTTTCCGTCTTGTTTCAAACTAAGGCTTCAGTCATTAAAATGTTTTGTAATAATAAAAATAAATAAAAATAATGGTAGTGAACATTTTGAATGTATACAAATACTTGTATAAAAATACTGGATTTTACCTATTGCGGATAAATTATTTTCCCCATATCCCAATGTTCCCAATAGATGACGCTAGTGTAGAGTGAACTAAAATATTTAAAGATAAGCGCAGGATGCTAGCATATATACAAGTTCCAAAAATTTGTCAGATGTGGTGGTCATAAGAGGGGCGTAATGGGGAATGTTCTTAAACATAAAGCGATCGCTCAACTCAACCAATGACAGGTTATAAGTCCTGTAAGCGCCTCGGCCACCACATTCTGTTCCCAGAAAACAATTTACATCTTCGTCTCTATTGAGATTTAATTAATCCTTATAATAATGATAGTGACATTAAAGTGGTTTCGACACATTATTGTTTCTGGAACAATGATGTGAAACTCCATATTAAATAATTGATATGACGGAATACATTTGCTTTCTAGAAGTTTTATTATATTTTATGTGAATGACTATTTTATGCGCCTCAGCTGCACTCTTCTTCCAATTAAAACAGAACAGCAGAAATTCCCGCAAATGCTTCTTATTTACCACGAAAGTCGACGTTTTAAGGAATGATAAAACAAATGTTGTGAGAATGAATAACACGTGCAAAGTGAACTTAATTAACAGATGCTCAGGCTTACTAAAAAAAAATGGCCGCCAGATTTGAAGGCTAGAAAATGGGAAACCACTCTGATTAACTTTTCCCCAGGATATTCACTATGGCGAAGAACATTACAGATGTCCTGGCTGCGAAACGCGAGGGAGTGGACCGGCATCCGAAGTGTGAAGAAGCTGTTCCAAGCGGCGCAGGTCAGGGGCAGGTTCGCTGAGTTGATCGCCAACGTTGGGGGGACCCGACAGGGCACATGAAGAAGAAGAATGTGAATGACATTTAATAATGCATTAGAAAGCAAAACATGTTTTTTACATAAAATTTAATGGTATTTAATACTTCTTATTAAAACCGTTTTATATATTTTTTAAATATAATATTTTTTATGTTTTATTTCTCTTCTTCTTTTTTATTTACTTTGTATATACAACACTTATATTAAAAAAATAAAATTAAATAGACATGTTTCGGACAATCAGTCCTTCTTCAGTGAAACATATTATAAAGATACATTTTAAAAATATTATAAAATTGTTTACATGATCTGACAGATGTTATAAAGATTTATAACATCTGTCAGATCATGTAAACAATTTTATAATATTTTTAAAATATACCTTTATAATGCGTATCACTAAAAAAGGACTGGTTTTCCGAAACATGTCTACGTAATTTTATTTTTTTAATATAAATGTTGTATATACAAAGTATATAAAAAATAATAAGAGAAATAAAGCATCATAACAACACAAAGTATGGCGTATAAAGAAGATATTTTTTATATGTTGTCCATAATACCATCAATATTAATTATTTGATTTGATGTTGGAAAAATTGATTGTTCAAGTAGGAATAAACATGTCACTTGTCGCTAAAAATAGAATAATTTTATTATGAATCGACTCACATTTAATACCATAGCATCCTCCGTAACTTAATATAGACTAGAGAAGAAAGAGTACTATCGGATTACTAAAGGTAAGATGATCCCGATAGAAGTGATATTCATGGCAGCACGTGGGGCAAATGACCACCCTCTGGAGGGGGTTATTGGAATCCTTCAAACTATGGAGGAGTTTCCTGAACAGAGGGATAACCTTTTTGTAAGTGAAAAATCATCCCTTAACTTGTTTATTGTTCGATTTTTTGCACAATTGACTTGTAAATTTGATTGTTATTTGTTTACTTGCCTGAATAGTAACAAATCATATGTGTTCTTATTAATAAACATTAATATATACAATATATTAAAAAAGAGTCAGGAACGATCTGAAGAGCGCTAATACTGGACAGCCAAATGAACCAGGATCGCGAAACTTGACGGAGCCATATTGGGAGAGCCGACCCACAAAAACGGAAGATGGCTAGACGAAAGTAGAAGATAAAGAAGCTGTATATTAAAAAAAATCAGTTTTTATGTAGGAAGAAAAAATGTTCGAATAAAGTTTATTGCCAATTTTCGTTTAGAAGGAACCATTTAGGATTACCTAAAAAAAAATTGTATTTAAGTACTTATTTTGTGATCTTAATAAATATGTGTGAGAATAAAAGTACAGCTTTTCTCCGCAAAAATGTTTTCACTTGTATTTATTTGAAATACAAAATATATATTTCAATGTTTAGTGCTTGTAATATGGTCATTTTAGAAGAAATGTTGCACAGAAAAAAATCTAATTGTTCTCCTAACTTTAAAATACAAAATCATTCAGTTTAGGGTGTGGTTACATAAGTCAAGGTAATATTATAAGCATTTAAAATGTATATCTCTGTTGAAATTTAAATTTAGGATATAAATAACACAACATTTAAACAATGTATGCGGTGTAAGACTGTTGATGATATACCCGTGGAGAAAGTAATGAGCTTCACATATTTGGTAGTAGGGATTTGCAGCCATAATGACCTTTATACCGAAGTAAGTCAATAAAGCGTCTGCCGTGTCAAGGTATCTGGAAGAACAAAGATATTTATATATAAGGTCAGAATCTTTCAGACGTGCGTGCAACCTTTGCTGTAGAGACGCGGGTCTGGTAAGAACATCCGAGTTGAAGGTTTTAAGATCCAATGCTGGTAAAGCTCTCTGAGATCGTGTCCGTAACACAGATATAAGACAAAAATGCAAAATAAATTACATTTTTTCGGTGGAGTAGATCCAGAAGAAGATACTGGAGGGACCATATAGCCAGAATGGATAGTGATAGACTCGCATATACAGCCGCTTACGAAATCCCCTTCGAACTGTCCACCTGGAAGACCACCTAAGAGATAGGGGAACATTTAGACTTTATCATTCCATGAGACATGATTTCTGTGCTACAGATCGTAAGGATTTATAAAAAGTAAAACAAGTTTCAAAAACTTATTTATCTTTTTATTTACCACTGGACACTGAAATATTATCAATATTGGCTGAGATTTATCTTTTCTTGAACCATGATGTAAAACTCTTTATTATATAATTAATACGAAAGAAAACGTTTGTTTTCTAGGAGTTTTATTATATTCTAATGTGAATAACATGTTGCGTCTGTCTAAGGCCTAGGTTCTCAAAGTGGGCGTTTGAGACTTTCAGGGGACAGTAGAAGACCTAGAAAAAATAGAGAGCGTGGGCAGATAAAAAAATATAGTCTAAAACGACAAAAAAACACGCTAATCACGTAGGTACTAATAAAGCATAAGTTTATTTTGTTATTGTATGTATTGTTATCATTATCCGTTTTTTGAAATAACTTGTATGGAAGGGGGCGTTGAACGTTTATTTTTCTTGTAAAGGGGGCGGTGGCGCAGAAAAGATTGGAAACCTATGGTCTAAGGCATAATTATTCATTTGATAATGTCTACGACAGGCGAAACATGTCGTCATCATCTGGGGTCGGCCCTCCTCGTACGAAAACGCCAAACATTCCTTTTTTGACTCATCTCCACTGTCAGGTTCTCGCGTTGGAGCTCCTTTTCCATGTTGGCCCACCATGTTGCCATTGGGTGACCTCTTCTTCTTGGTTTTGTGGGAATGGGAGTGCTGATGTCGTTCATATAAAATATAATAAAATTTATAGAAAAGAGACGTTGTGACCCAGATATTTTTAATATGCGAAATGCGTCGTGGAGTTATCAGCTATTGATAAGATTGCTGTATATAATATTTCAGGGCAGGAATACTAATAATTCGACTGAGCACTGTAGGCATTAAATACATCCTCTATTAATACACCGCGCTTGTATTTACCTACCCAAAGGTACAATGACATTGATAAATCGATACTTTCTTATACGATTGCCGGCGCCAGTTTTATACGTATTACTTCGGAGTTTTATTCACTCGCTCCCCTTTCCGCTGGCTCTCGAGCGATTTTGCTTATTTCGTATTTATAGGAACGTATTCGATTATCATGGAAACATTTATGCGGACAAAATTTATTTCGTTCTTTTTGGAAATGCCGGCAAAATGGCGGAGTAATGCGTCTTGTAAATTAAGCAACGTTTGTGGATGCTGAAGGCTATGGGACCTGTTTAATTTATTTGGCCATTTGGTTGAGATATGCGTATGTAAAGCACTCCGCTGATATAGGGACTCGGAAGAGTGTTTTATGGTACTAAATAAATACGTGTACACTGTTCATATTCTAAACAAAATAAATCAAACGCGAGTACTTACGTATGCAGGAATAATCCTTGTATTTCAATTATTTTGCGCTTCACGAAATGATAAATAAAGCATATTAATTTTTTTTTTTTTTAATTTTATGATGAAAGTCCATTGTATAGGATATAATGAAAAAAAATCTTTATAGTGTATATTTTGATACGAACCAGAAGATGGCCACGAGCTGCCGAAACTAGTCGAGCCTATAAACCTATGTGGAGTGAAACGAAATATAAACTATAGATAATAATTAAATAAAACGATGTTTTTTTAATTACTCCCACTTTTGTCTTTATTTAGACAGCGACAAGTTTCGCCAGGCTCGCTGGCATCGACAGACTGGTCGACAAATGCCAGCGAGCCTGGCGAAACCGGCCGCTGTTTAAATAAAGACAAAAGTGGAAGTAGCTAAAAAAACATAGTTTTTTTAAAATTATTATTTAAAATGAACTTCCATCAAGAGATTTCAGTAAAATCATTTGATTATCTTATAAACTATACTATAAATAACTAGTTTATATCGTTAATGATTAATAAAGCGTTGGGTGTATTATATTACTATGGTGACGAATATATATTGTTATTACACTTTTCATTATAAAAAATATATAATTAACAATCGGAAGACGATTGTTTATTCTATTTCTTCTTAATAATAGAAAATTTTAAATAGGATAAAAAATGTTTCACAATATTGAGTGATATAATTTTTTATAACTGTTAATGAAAAAACTTTTTACGACAGCTGTTTCATCAACCGATGTTGACATCATCAGGTGTTACAATTAAGTTTTTTCATTTACATTTATAAAATATTAAAGTATCATGGTGTTTCGGCCAAAACCATGGACTATATAATTTTTTTATTTAAAACCTATTTATTGTAATTACGAATAAAAAATCTGTTGCGTTAATCCCAAATTACATAATAAAACTTATAAAAAAGAGACGTTTTCATTCGTTATAATTCAATGTAGAGTTTCACAATTCAATGTGGAGTTTTACATTATTATTCGAGAAACAATATATTTTTTTTATTGTGTATTGAGCAATGATGTAAAACTCCATATTAAACGCTTAATATAAATTAAAACGTGTGTGTTCTAGAAGATTCATTACATTTCATGGGCATAACATAATTAAATTATCATTATTTCAATTTAAAAATTGTCTTTTTAATTATTTTTTGTTTCACTTTCACTCCATCAAAACGAAGAGAGAGAAAATTTGATTTTTATTTACAAAAACATCGTAATTATGGAATGCCATATTTTAATTTATTAATAACGATAAGAGCACACTGGGATGATATTAATTAGAAACTAATTTCAAAGTATCAAATTGTATCTTAACTTTTATGATCTTTGTAAGTTAATTTCTGAGCTCGAATTGACTTTATCTTTATATTGCTTCTTGATGTATTTTGTCGGTTAATACAATAAAACCAATTACTGTGGATTACAAAACATGACATTAATATTTTCATTCAACAGCGGTTTATTATAGTAGGCGAAATACTAGTAGATTATATTTTGATACTGTACAAATTACTGATACAAATTAAAAATAAAATTATATTATTTGGATAATTGTCCAAACTATGTGCCGAGAAACTACGAGTGACCCAAAGAGCCATGTTAGAAATAAGCAAAGAGGCAGAGTCAGAGAATCAGAGGCGATTGAATACGATTTATCTTCTAAGTGAGTTGGCATCTGGAGTGGACCTTCTAAGATGCATCTTCCATTATATTCGTTTTGTGATTTGATCAATTTAAATAATAAAAAATAATACTCCATTATACAATACAATATTTATTATTAACTGTTTGATTTAGATTACTGTTATAATATAATAGAACAATTTATTTATTGTAATTAATTTCTACGATATTGTAGTAAGAGCTTTTTCTACAACCAGTACGAATGAAAACGTCCGGTTTCTGTTTTATTACAATTAACTGGGATGACATGTTTCGCCTTGCTAGAGTATTATTGAATGTAACGTTAATCAAAAAAATGTTTTTTTATACTAGAGTACGGTAATGAAAGTAATTGGTGTGGCTTAAAATATTTTGGCCATAATTAATTAAGGGTTAAACCACAGAATGCTAGAAAGCATTACCTAAAACAAGTCAATTCTTTTACTATATATTAATACAATGTTTACATAGATAATGAAAACCAAATGACGTTTTAATAAATCAAGAAGATATGTAAATGTTCAAAATACAGTGTTTTGAGAAGAATATCTTTTAATAATTATTTACAGACAATTATGGTGATGAATTCACATATTTCAAATTATTAATGATTCTTAGTAAAGCATATTGTTTTTCTGCGTTATGTAAACTAAATCTGTGTATTTTTTTTTCATCTGAAGTGCCTCCGCGTATGGTGTTACTATAACACAAGGAGTGATAGCGACTTAATTGCCGTGACCAGTTTTGTACTTATTCCATATTCAGACAATATTTTCCAAAACTTTACTCGATTAACGTAATCATATGCTTTTTGCAAATCGACAAACTCACAGAAAAGTTTGCGGTTTTTGGTCAGAAACTCCTCTGTCAATGTACGAAGTCCAAAAATTTGATCTGCCATTCATAAAGGCACCTTGCACACCAAGAACTTTGTCACTCGTCAATTTTCTTACTTTTTCAATTAGACACTCAAAAGTTGTTGCTGTGGTTTCCACATTCCATATGCGATCCTTTTCCTTTGTACAGGGGCATAATTACTGCTCTCCTCTAGTCTAGCGGCATATATCCCTCCTCCAAACACTGGTTAAATAACTTACATAAGCAAGCAGAAATCACTGATATCTCTTATGGCTATTTTATATTTACCTTGAATCGTTCAACTCCAAATAACTATTTGGGAATTATCGGGAAGCATCGTTTTATTTGGGAATTAATTGGGCTTACAAAACTTAATTCGTATAAATTTTTAAGGACGGATTACTTTGTATGTAATCTGGCAATAATTGTTTTAGGTGTATTTTTTAATCTTAGCATTAAGCCCTTGCGGAGATCCCCGCCTTTGGGCCGGAAGTGATGAGTCGTTTAAGGATTTCCTTTCCGTGATTTACGGGGACAATATTTTTCCTCCAACGTTTCCTTGTCAACTAGCGTATATCGGGCCAGTAGCGAAATTCTGTACGGTTCGGGCGAGCAGAAAAAAAGAATCAGGAAGTTATAAAGAATGTGGAATATATGAATATAAATGAGATGAAGATTACCAAACCAAATGATGTTAAAGCGCTCTAACTCTAGCAGACAAATAGATAAATGCCCTTTGCAAGGATTTATGATTATTATATTTTTGGAATCAAAAGATGTTTACAGTAATCATAAAATATGACTCCCAGGAAACTTTAATAACATTTTATTTTAAACCATCCATCAATGACAAGTTCACTTCATCTCCCTTTGGTGGAATATTTATTATTGTACCATTCACATAACAGAATAACTGTTCATTTTTGATCCGGCAGTTCAAATTGTTCATAGATACTGACACAACAGTATGTTTTGACTTAATTTATAATAGATAAAGTTATGCAATATTCTAGGATATTAAGATTTTGAATTTAAATTAAGAATGGAACTCTCTTTTAATTAGATCGAATCACCCGACGTCAAGTTTTTTTAAATTAACCTAACCTTACCATCACGCCATCTCCCGTAGGGGTAGGCAGAAAGAATGGACTGCCTCACTTTTCTTTCCTGACATATTTCTCTCGCTTCCTCAAAATTAATACATCGTGTCATGCACGCGCGTCGATTTCTCCGACTCCTCACATGGCCGACATTCAATATTTGATTTATTTGATCGTGCCATGTTTTCTATAATAATATATAAAATTAATGATTGAACTAACCATAACGCCGTTTCTCTGGAGGAGTACCAGATGTAATAGATTGCCACACTGCTATGCCCTGACATTTCTCTACATTCATACATCATAACACGCGTGCTCGTCGATTTTCCGGTTTCGACGTGATGTGGCTGCCCTTTAGTATTTGATTAATTTGATCATGCCATGCTTGCAACGGACATTGTTGAATGGGTGGCTAAGTTGCGAGACATGCTGCCAGATGATAGATGAACCCGAAGGGGGGTGGAACGAAGACCTCGCGAAGACAAAAGGAACAGAGGGAGACTCCTCACACGATGGTCCGATGAAAATTTGTTGGTGATTGTCCAGAAGTGGACGTCAAAGGCTGTTTAAGTAAAAAGTAATGGATGCTTTCCTTGGTCTTGCACGGCTTCTATTTCTATTTAAACTGCTAGCATACAATTTTTTACGCATTCTTTTTTCGTCCATTTGAATAATTTAACCTTTGAAAAACTACTGAAATCCATTATCGAAAATACACGTTCAGTGTTCATATTTCACGGAATAAAATATATTCCATTAACGTAAAGCACTGGAATGAAAATCAAAACGTTTTAAAGCGAAAGTGCCAACCGTGAATTCCGCAAAAAACCAACAGTAAAAGCACACAATTCAAATCCACAAAGGCAGTCCTGAATGCTCGGTAAATGTAACTCGGATTTGAATTACATTCATACTACCGAAAAAGCTGCTTTGTGTACGGGTGGGGTATGCATACGTAGCACTTTTATTGTAAGTCGAAATGTCAGGCAACCCATCACTCGGCCCGGCCATTTGTCAGTCCGACGTCATTTTCGTGAAGTTCCCGAACAAGTGACGCTAACTAGCAAGCTCGTTAATGGCGTAGCACCCCGTTGAGGGAGCGACCCTTGGCGCAGCTATGGAGCTACGAAGAAATATGTATAACATAGGTAAAGCGTGTTATAACCTTTTAATCTTTAATGGTTAAGTTAACACCCGGGTACAAATATTTATATTTGTATTATATTTATTAGAAATATATCATGTTTTCATTTGAAATTCGTGTTGAAAAGTCTGTATTAAATTATGTTACAAAATAACGCATACACTACGATATCCGGAAGACAACGAGGTGTAATGAAAATAAAAATGCAATTTTATTATATTTAATTTTCATTATTTACAATAAACTTCTACCATGAAATTTCAAACACCAATCTATATACTCTATATAAAAATGGAGGGTACTCTTCTTAATCTAATTTTTCTACTCAATTAACTCGGCAACCAATTGACAGATCTTAATGATATTTTCACACTTCGTTAATATTACTTTAGTGAAGGCTTAGAAAAAGTTGTTTTAGGTGTCAGAGTTTATCTTCTTCATCTTTTTTATGTTTGTAAGTTTGTACCCAAAATGTTCACGCATCGTTCATCCGATAGAGTTGAAACTTCGTACTGGTGTAGTTGGTACTCTTGACGTAAAAATGATATTATCTTCTTCTTTTTTAAATATGTAAGTTCATACCCTAAGCGTTCGCGCATAGTTTAATGAACGATGGGAGACGCGTAGGGTACGAACTTACAAACATTAAAAATAAGAAGAAGATAAACTCTGACATACAAAAAAACATATTCTAAACCTTTATCTAAACGATATTAACAAACAATGAAAATATCACCAAGATCAGTCAATTGGTTGCCGAGTTAATTGAGTAGAAAGATAAGAAGAAGAAGAAGATCCTCCATTTTAGGAAGGGCTTTTGTGTCACGAAACTTGTTCATGAAAAGTACAAAAAAATATATTTCAAAAGTATTTATATAATTATCGAAACAGTTAATGTTTTACTTATTTATTTTATCCTATCCTAGATAAAACTTCCAATAATGGTACTAATGCAGTTTACCCGTTGGGTTTAAAAAATATGTGGTGCATTTTATCACGGCATACGTTATTCCAACCTGATATATTAGCGGTTTTATAAGCCGTGTTTTATTACACGTACAATATCTTTGGATATTAATAACAGCTTTTTTTTCAAAAAATAAAATTCTCTTTATCTTTTAACATGGCATTAGATTACACGCTTCTGGAATTATTTAAATTTAAGTATGTAGAACTTTTCAGTGATGAAACATAAGCTACGCATAGTGATCACACAATAAAAGTGTTATATGATCTCGATATGGTAATTGAAAATGATCTGGATGCGATTAATGTCGAAACATATTGAATTACCCTTTTCGAAGACAATTACGAGTACATGGGTCTCGTGAGTATTTTGCAAACCCAAATTTTTTATCGAGTTTAAATATTTCATTTAAATATATCAATATATTCAATACTTACATTGAAAGCGTTGAACTCGCAAAAGAATACATATTTTTTTCTTTTATCGTTTCAAATTACATTATATTCTTCTTCATCTCCTGATTGTAGATCTTGCGATCTGTTTATGCAGGATTTCAACTTTCTTCCTGTGATGAAGACGACCAGCCTTCTCTCCATCTCTTTGACGACCCTCTGGAGTCTCGTGCATCACGATATTAGGAATTCTTGCTGGATCCATTCTCTCGATGTCGTCCCTCCAGAATCGTCTTCTCTGCCTACTCCATCTCACTATAACTTCAATTTTGCAGGATTTGCGAATTTCTTCATTAGGTATCCTACCTCTAACGGTTCTCCCCACAATAGGTAGCAATGTTCTCATTTCTGCTACTCTTAAGACATATTTCGTTCTGACAGTGTCTGCTCTGGCTTCGATCCGTATGTCATTATGGGCCTGATGCAGGTTTTTAAATTTTAACTTTACTTTCCACTAGCATATGCTTATTGTCCCAGACAGTGTCCCTTAGACATCCGGAGATAACTGCAGCTTTATTATCTGTTTTTGAACTTCATTATATAGATCGCTGCAACTAGATATATCCTACCTATCTATATTATATTATATTTATATCTATCTATATTACTCGTATATTTTACTAAAATTATATATTTATTTTAACCATCAGCTACAGGCTGACTCAATCAAGCTCTTGAAGGGATTATCAAATGCATTTAATAATACCTTCGACAGGCAAAACATATCATTCACATAAAATATAATAAAACTTCTAAAAAGTATTTTCATTTGTATTATTTGTTAGTCTTATGTTTGGTAATATAAAGGTTTATTAGTAGTTAATATCACAAACTATCAACTGAATAACACGTTTGTGTGGTAGAACGATGTACAGCAGAATCTCAAATTCTGATATTAGAAAGGAATGTAGAGCGAAATAAGGTATTATGAACAAAATTATGAAAGGATCGCTGCGTTGGTTCGGACATATGGAGCGCATGGGTGAAGAAATAATGGTTAGGAAAGAAGTATACGTTAAAGATGTAAATGGAGTACGATGTCAAGGTTAACCGAGGAAAATAAGGCATGACCAAATTAATCAAATTTTAAAGGTCGGTCATGTCACAAGCCGGAAGAATCGACGTGCGTGTATGACTCGCTGTATGAATGTGGAGGAAGCTAGAGAGTTATGTCATGATAGAGTAGTGTGGCGGTCCATTATCTCTGCCTACCCCAGCGAGGAAAACGGCGTGATGGTGTGTTGTTGTTGTTATCAACTGAATAAAATAAAAAATTAAATAAAACTAGTAGAACTAGAAAATAGTGCAGGTTTTAATTTAATTAAGTTAGTTGTATCTCAATACAGACGAAGATTTAAATTATTTGGATACGGAATATGGTAGTCAAGGCGTTTACAGGATTTATGACCTGTCATTGGTTGGGTTAAGCGATCACTTTATGTTAACAACATTCCCCATTCCGCCCTTCTTACGACACCACATTTGACAAATTTTTGGAACTTTTATATATGCTACTATTTTTTAATAACTTCACATTGTTGTACACTAGCGCCATCTATTAAGATAATTTGTAATTATTAACCCGCGATTGGTAAAAATCCAGTATTTGTCTACAAGTATTTGAATACAAAAAAAAAACAAATTCTAATTTAGCGTAATTTAGCATTTTTTCAGGATCTTTGGTAGAAACAGACAAAAATGTGTTGTTGTGCTATACAATTCCTTTCCCTCCATTCACAGAGATTCAGAGTATTTCCCTGATACCAATCTTTGTAAAAGATAAGAATAAAAGACATTAAAGGAAAGAGCATATCTTGTTCGGGATTCATGTTACGAGAGAAAACAATTTAAAAAGCGAATTGCGTGGGTCGCGATTGGGGCCGCCTCCATCATTCAGTTCGGCATATGTGATATGGAAAAATCTTTAAGGAGCCTATTACCCGGCGAGGCTTCCATAGGAATGCCAGTGTCCCGGAATTAGGCGTTCGTCTGGGAGAGAACGCGTTCCTAAAGCCTAATAAGCGACTAAAGCTGAAAATTTATTTAGATGACGCCGCCGCGGCGACAATTTTCCGAATGGGAGGGGTAGGGGTAGCATCTTTACAACCCTCTAATATAAACTTTTCATGAAAAATTACCGCATTTTTAAGGTAATAAAAAATATTGTAATTTTTGTGTTACGCGTTATTTCGCGCTCTGGGAAATATTTTGTAAAAAATGCGAGTATTATGATGTAACAGGAAAGTTTTGAAAAATTTAACAAGTTTTCCGAGCGTTTCTTTATTGTCTCCGAAATGCTCGAGGATGATGCGAACGCGAATGCTTTGGTAACGTCTTTAATAAATTTTGGCGGGTTTCTGCTACAGTTTTATTTAGGGTCACGTGTATTATCGTAAATCTGCTTATTCACAAAATACGAATGCCCATTTTAAATCCCGCCCGTAGATTACCACTGTTGGCGAGATACATTTATTGCTCTTTTGTGTAACCGTAGCCCGTTGTGTCTTCTGTGACGTTTCGAAACTATTTTCAATGTCCATCATCGTAATATTGTTGTTTCGCAGAAGAAGTTCATTTTTTATCATGAAAAAAATAATTATAAGAGTTTGCTTTATAATTTATATTTAAGGATTAATTGTATCTCAATAAAGACGAAGATGTAAATTATTTGGAAACAAAATATGGTAGTCGAGGTGTTTACAGGACTTATGACCTGTCATTCCCCATTTCGCCCTTCTTACGACACCACATTTGACAAACTTTTGGAACTTGTATATATGCTACTTTTTTTAATAACTTCACATTGTTGTACACTAGCTCCATCTATTATGATTAACCCGCAATCGGTAAAAATCCAGTATTTGTCTACAAGTATTTGTATAAAAAAAAATTATATTTAGTTAAATTCCACTTGATTGTATGGCTACTACCGGTTAAAGCCATAAAATCAAGTGGAATAAAATAAAATAATGAATTAAAGCAAATTATAATTTTTTTATAATTATATATTTAGTGTGCTATTACTTGTGTTTAACGTCGACCGGTTTTGGCAGCTTGCTGCCATCTTCTGGTGGAATAAATTTAAATATATGTATCTACCAGGATGAGATTAAAGTATGATCAAAATATTCCGATATAACAATAATGCTTTAAGTTTTTAAATTTAAAGACCTAAAAAAGTATCGGATTTAATGCAATAATTTAGCGTTTTTTTCTTCTATTCTTATTTTTCTTCGTTCTGTAGATCTAGCTGACTATTTAGATAGGATATCAATTTCGGTCTTGTAATGAAGGAATCTAATTTTCTCTCCATCTCTCTGGTGGCACCACGATCTTGGAAATCTTCGCTGGGTCCGTTTTTCTAACGTAGTCCCTCCAGAATCATCTTCTCTGCCTACTCCATCTCACTATGTCACTAATATTACACGTTCAGCGAATCTTTTTGTAAGGTATCCTATAGGGGTAGTATCCTATAGGTATTCTATAGGGGTCTACCGATGATTTAAGCGTACTTTCCTTTGTATTATCTGCATGTGTTCAACCGGAATCAATTATTTTTCTTCTATATTCACCATAACTTTGAGTTGCGGATCCGTTGAAAAATGTTTATAACTTGAAGTTAGTGTTGTTTACAAAGTTATATATTCAATAAAATCAATTCTATTTGATTTTATTGTACTTTCTCTGAAATAGTCAGAAGTAGCTCATCATTATGAAGAAAGGACTGAGTCTTTTCCAGGATTATATCCATGACCCCTGGATCAAGAGCCTAGCATTCTTTCCTTAAAAACACCACCTGGTGGTAAAATTTTATTAAAAATTCTTTTCTTTGCATTATATTCTCAGAATATTCATTGTTTTTTCATACTATGTATAATTAAATAAAATAATAACACACTTTTCATATTTGTATATAAACCACTATATTTGTTAACACCAACCTTCGGCACCCGCCGGAGCTTCACCAGGGTGAAAGAATAAACTAAACATAAATAAACAACATTTGTTAAAGGAAATATAAAATGTAGGGGAGAAAGAGGGGTAGATAAAAGTGTGCGCGAGAACGAATAAGATGTTAGAGCGGTGGGTCATAATCATTACTAAGATTTTAGTGACAGACAGGAGAGTTTTTATTTTTATTTTTATGGGAATATAAAAAAAACATTTATTTATTAACAATTATTTATTTATTAAGGGAAACGAAAATGGGGCTTTGGAAAAGAATTGTTTGATTTTTAATTAAGGGTAGATTATTGTGAAGGGCTTCCTTAATTTCTAATGCTTTCAAGTCATCTTACTTTAGACCAGCAAAAACTATATATTATTTCTGATACAAAATTCAGTTATTATTTTTATTCAAATTGCTAAAAAAAAATCATTGTTTTTAATGTCTAAAATCACATATATACTTTCATCATTATGTAGAGTGTCAAATGAAAATATAAGAAGTGGATGCGGTGTGAATGAAAAAGTTATGAACCAAATAATGAAAGGACCATTAAGATGGTTTGGACAAATGGAAAGAATAAATGAAGAAGGAATAGTAAAAAAAGTGTAAATTAACGATGTAAATGGAACTAGAAATAGTGGAAGACCAAAGAAAACGCGGTACGATCAAAAAATCAAACGCCACGTCAGAAGTCAGAAAAATTGAGGTGCGGGCATGACACGACGATGTTGAGGAATCAAGAGAAGTATGTCGGGAATAAAAAGTGTGGCAGTCCTGTATTTTTGCCTACCACTTTGGTGAGACGGCGTGATGGTAAATTAGTTAGTTTTTTCAATATACAACTAATTCCGTTAATTCCGACACAATTTTTGAATTATAAAAAGCTGTACACCCCTAACAAAACGACCTTGATATAGATATTGGGGGTGGTGAATTCGGATATAGACCTACCTTCATCTTGTATTCAAATTTCAATGTCTAAAATTGTAGAATTTAGCAAAGTAATTGAGCGGAGCAAATTCTCAAAGATCTGTATCATCGATTCCGCTGAATAAATTGATCCGCTATTAGGAGGACTGCTAATTAATTAGCTCGGATTTCTATATAAGTAGTTTGCAAATATAAGCAAAAATAAATATATGTAGAATTTGTAACGGTTATCTAAGGTTGAGAGTTTTTCGATAGCAACTACGTACTACCAGAAAGCTTCACTATTGCTGTATAATAGTGTAAACATATAGAATATATGAATTACATAAATATAAGTGAATATAATGAAAATAAAATAAATATAAAAAATTTAATTTTAATACATATTGAGTCCTTTTAGGTTCATGGTTTCGACCGGTTTCTTCTGGTGTCCATCAAATCAGAAAATAGCAGCGGGCTGCCGTAACCGATCGAAGTCATAAACCTCATCATCATCATCATCAGCCGTCTGTCATCCACTGCTGAATGTAGGCCTCTCTCAAAGCACGCCACCGCTCCGTATCCATTGCCGCTCCCATCCATCCAGGTCCAACAATCCTCTTTAGATCGTCGATCCAGCGGGCAGGGGGACGTCCAACTCTGCGGAATCCTGTAAGCGGTCTCCACTCCAGAACCCGTCTCCCCCATTGGCCTTCGGTTCTCCGACAGATATGGCCAGCCCATCGCTACTTCAGCCCGCCCATCTTCAGAGCCCCCTTGGTTTTTTGACGAATAATTTCGTTTCTAAATCTGTTCCTAAAGGTTATTCCAAGCATGGCTCTTTCCATGGCATATACCATCAATTACACCATTCCATAAAGTGGAATTAAACTAAATATATGTATTATAAAATGTCGACAGAATAGCTATCTATCACATGTGATGAGAATCAATAGCTTAAAAAATATATTTATACAGTAAATTGTGATCAAATAACCACTCGAAAAATTACAGGTTCGATTCGAACGAGAATGAGAATCAAGTTTTAAAAAATGTATTCAGTAATTGGATTCAAATGACATGTTGTTTTCGAAAATGTGGAAAAAACGGGAAACCAGCATATTAAAATGTACAAGCGCTATCCTAAGAACTACCAAAGATGTGACAGCAAACCAATTCCAAGGATTGAAACTTGAAAATGTGTAAAAATCCTATTTATAAAAAAATATAACGACTATTTTTTAGAAAACATTGATCACGCATTTTTATTAAGTTATTGCGTATATTTTGTACGTTACTAGTAACGAAAAGGCTGGGTGTATTACGCTCTCCATCGAATAGAAAATCAAAAATATTTTGATATCGTTTGTGAGATATTCGCCATGGAAATGAGATCTGTCATGTTTCAAATGGCAGAACATAATAAAAACTCCATAGATGGATCTTTCCCTCCGATACGCCGTTCCTCCTGGGTATAACATATTTTTAAACTTTATCCTCGCTTTTTATCATAAAATGGCGTCCCTCTGAGCCGTGTCAAAACGAAAAAGAATTTCTTTCATTATATAATATAATGTATGAAAGGATTTTTTTCTTTTCGGGAATGCGCAATTTTGATAAACAGGACTTTTCTTATTTAATGTAATACTTTTGCTATTCCAATATCTTATTCTTCTTCTTCTTCTCCTTATAGACCTTTGGTCTGTTCCGCCGTTCCGCATACCAATGAATTTATTTAATGCAATTCTCTTTATTCAAATATTATTCAAGAACTCTACATATAGAAAAATAATTATTAATTATTAAATTAATAAACTTTGTTTTATGTATCACAATTGCATTTTTTTCGCGACAGCTGTTTCGTCTACCTATGTTGACATCATCCAACTAGAAATATTATTTAATAACCATAGGAAAATGTTCCAAAAAAAAATACGAAAAAAACGGCTGTTTTCTAGAAGTTTCATTGCTCGTATGTTATCTGAACGACATGTTTCGCCTGTCTAAGGCATTATCAAATGTAGCTTCATTCTAAAACTTGTATATTTTGTTCTATTTTACTTTTTAACCGATTACGAATATCAGATGCAGGGTTCATATTTAGATTTAAAACATTTAATGCGTCCTTGAGGTGATTACATCATGAAAACGGCGCTTTAAAAGTTATCAAAAAATTAACTAACTAACCATCACGCCGTCTCCCCGAAGGAGTAGGCAGAAATAATGGACTGCCACACTTTTTTTCCTGACATATTTCTCTCGATTCCTCAACATTCATACATCGTGTCATGCACGCGCATCGATTTCTCGGACTCCTCACATGGCCGACATTCAATATTTGATTTATTTGATCGTGCCACGTTATCCTCGGTGTTCCTCTTTTTCTGGTTCCTTTTACATCGTTAACATATAATTTTTTAACATTCTTCCTTCATTCATTCTTTCCATATGTCCAAACCATTTTAATGATCCTTTCATTATTTTGTTCATAACATCATCATTCGCACCGCATTCACTTTTTATATTTTCGTTCGACACTCTATTATACACAGAGTATCCACACATTCGTCTAAGAGATCTCATTTCTACTACATTTATTCTACTTTCATCCATATTTTGCCAGTTCCATGATTCGCTTCCATACATTAGGGTCGGTAGAAGAACACCATTGTGCACTGCCATTCTAGTTTTTTTTGGATAGGTTTTTGTTTGCGATGACAACTTTAAGTGCACCATTCACTTTGTTGCCTGCCCCAAACCTTCTTTCTACATCCCTCTCCACTCTTGTAAACATACTACCTAAATACACGAACTCATCTATTTGCTCCAAATTTTTACCATTCACGCTAATGTTGCAGACTGTCATGATTCTTTTTGAAAAATCATTACCTTGGACTTATTAACATTCATCATCAGATCATTTCGCATGCATACCTCATACGAGTACATACAATTCACCAGGACTTGTAGTTCATGCTCGTTGTCAGCAAGTAGGACAGCGTCATCCGCATACAAGAGACAGCTTACTGACACTCCGCTCATTTTGGCACCTACATCCGACTCTTTCAGCTCTTTCATACAATTGATAAACAAGACTTTTTCTTATACAGCATATTTTTTATATTTTATGTATTTTTCATGTTATTTTTTTTATATTATTCATATTTTTATATGTTTATATTTTTCTTATACATAAAAAGTTAGCAAATAAAATTTATTTTTGTTTTGTTATATAGGCATTATAAAATGGAGTATAAGCTACTTTTGATTACGCCTTAGACAGTCAAAACATGTAATTCATATGAAACATATAAAAGATACGTTTTCATTAGTATTGATTATTTAATACAGAGTTTGACATCATTATTCAAGATTTAAAAAAAAGAAATAAACGATGATAAAGAAACAATTTTAAAGCTCCTTGAAGTTTAGTTAGTAACGCAATTCATCATTTTTATTTATTTATTTAGAAAAAACTAAGAATTTTGATTTATTTAATAAGCAGTACTATATTAATTAAATACATACATATCCATGGAGAGCTAAATGTTTAGGGTGAGTCTGAAATAAAATAAGAAATTCCGCAATTAGACACCGAAGTTGATGATATCATGTATCGTACAACTAAATTGAAGTGGCAATGGGGTGAACATATGGTCACTCACTCGAATGGAGGCCTTGCATAAGGAAAAAAAAGTGTCAGGAGACCTTCCAAAAGATGGATCTCATAATGAAAAAATAAAATTAATTTAATAATTTCATACATACAAATTTAGAATAAACGTTATCTACAGAGGATTTTACTGTCAAATTTTTAATTGCAATGAGTCTGAAATTGACAGGTAATACTGAAAACTTAATTAAGTTATTTGGGGACTTGTTTGAATGCAATTTGTATTTGAACATATTGTGTTTATAATTAATTAACGAAAATGAAAATCTATAATTTTAATTTCAACTTGAATAACAATCAAAATCAAACGAAGTTCTTTCAGAATCCTTTGATTGCATGGTTCATTACGTTAAAACGACGAATGGGCTGATTTCAAAATAATTGATTATTGAATTGACAAGTTGATTGGAAAATAAAAGATATTTTCATAAATCAAAATGGGAGGCGACTCTTAATTACAAAGGCGATGGTATCAATCAAAGCACCCATTAAAGAATGATTGATCGCGTTTACCTTGTTGATTGGTTAATTGGGAAAGCTTTGCTGTTTTATCGTGCCATATCTTGTTCACGGAACAATAACCTGTTTGTTGATTTTAAAGATTTCCAGTGAAGACGCTTTACCTAGAATTTTATTTATTTAGGGTATCAAACAGAATTTTTAATAAATACAAAAAACACATAGAAACAATAAAATAAATACAATTTCAAGTAACAACATATTATATATAGGTATATATAGGTCCTTACATATGAAATTGGCGTTTTGTATGGGAGGAACATAAAGTTGATTTTTTTTAAATATTATATATTTATTTAATCAAAGTATGTACAATTGCTATCTATGCACTTTTGCCATCTCATAGGTAGTTCATCGATCCCTTTACTAAAAAGACCATTCGGACGGGAATCAATAAAATCTTTGAAGTCGGTTTGGACTGACCCATCGGAGTTAAATTTTTTCCCTTGCAAGAAGTTATCCAAATTTCAAAAAAAAAATAGTAATCTGTTAGGGCAAGGTCCGGAGAGTACGGTGGATGTCTTAGACATTCTAATTGAAGCTCTTCTAATTTGGTAGCCGTCTATTGTGCAGTGTGTGGTCTAGCGTTATCATGAAGCAGCAGTGGCCTAGAGCGATTAACCAGCCTCGGTTGTTAAGCAGCTAGCTTTTCCATCATGGTTTGCAGTTGCTGACAATAGACATCTGCCGTAATCGTCTGGCCAGATTTAAGAAAGCTGTAGTGAACGACACCAGCACTAGTCCACCAAACGCTCACAAGTAACTTTTGTGGAGTCAATTTTCGCTTGGGGCATGGTTTGGCTGGTTCGGCAGGGTTCAGCCATTGCGATGAGCGCTTTTGATTATCATGCAGGATCCACTTTTCATCACAGGTAATGATTCAATTCAAAATCCCTTCATTATTGTGCCGGTTGAGTAATGCAACGCAGCAGTCAACGCGCGTTTGTTGATTTGCTTCACTCAATTCGTGAGGTACCCACCTTTCAAGCTTTTTCACCTTCCCAATTTGCTTCAAGTGGATTAAAACAGTTTTACCACTAACACCGCAGCCTGCAGCTAACTCGGACGTGGTTTGCGATGGATCCGCTTCCACAATAGCCTTCAATTCTTCATTCGTAAATAACGCGATATTTCAAGTTTTCCATTTTGTAAACTGAGTGACGCAAAGAAAAAAAACAATTGAGGAAAAAACAAATGAATTATAAATTTTCGAAACACAAATACTTGAGTAAATAGCTGTATAAATTTGAATTTGGAATTCCTAACCAAAGAGAAGATATTTGAGATCAAAGTTGCCAGTAGGCAAAACGCCAATTTCATATGTAAGGACCAAATATATAATTGATAAGAAAAGCTAACATAGAAAACAATTGATTCAATATCATAGTCTTAGTAAAACAAAATTGTAACAAAGGAATTTATTGTTTTTTTTTTAAATTGTGTACAACTCGACATTTAATAGTTAATACAAATGAAGTTTTATTATATTAAATGTGAATGACATGTTTAACCTGTCTAAGGCATGATCACGTAGCATAGGCTACATTTGATAATATCTTAGACAGACGAAAATTTTCATTTTCATAAAATATAATAAAACTTCTAGAAAACAGACATTTATATTCCTTTTCTTCTATGTTCAGCATAACTTTGTGTTGTAGGTGTTTAATGTTCCTTTTTTATAAACTTTGTATGCAACACTCACATTTATTAAAAATTAAATATAAAATATCAAACATGTTTCGGACTAACCAGCCCTTCATCAGTGATATTATATAAATATTTAAAATATTATCACCTCGGCGAACCTGTTCCTGTCCTGCGCCGCTCGGAACAGCTCCTCCACACTTCGGATGCCGGTCCACTCCCTCGCGTTTCGCAGGCAGGACATTTGTCTCCTTCCGGGCCCTCGGCGTCCCTCAATTTTCTCCTCCAAATATCAGTTGGAGAAGGTGGTATTTATTATATTACTGGTTAATCCGAAACATGTTTGATATTTAATTTTTATTTTTTAATAATTGTGAGTGTTGTATGTAAAACCTATCCAAAAAAGCTAGAATGGCAGTGCATAATGGTGTTCTTCTACCGACCCTTATGTATGGAAGCGCAGCATGGAACTGGCAAAGGAAGGATGAAAATAGAATAAATGTAGTAGAAATGAGATCTCTTAGACGAATGTGTGGATATTCTGTGTATGATAGAGTGTCGAATGAAAATATAAGAAGTGAATGCGGTGCGAATGATGGTGTCATGAACAAAATAATGAAAGGATCATTAAGATGGTTCGGACATATGGAAAGAATGAATGAAGAAAGAATGGTAAAAAAATTATATGTTAATGATGTAAATGGAACCAGAAATAGAGGAAGACCGAGGAAAACGTGGCACGATCAAATAAATCAAATATTGAATGTCGGCCATGTGAGGAGTCAGAGAAATCGACGCGCGTGCATGACACGATGTATGAATGTTGAGGAAGCGAGAGAAATATGTCAGGAAAGAAAGGTGTGGCAGTCCATTCTTTCTGCCTACCCCTTCGGGGAGACGGCGTGATGGTTAGTTAGTTAGTTAGTTAATTATTTAATATAGAGTTATACAACTTGTAACGATTTAAAATTCTACATGTTTTGTGTTCCTTACCATATATGCGAGAGTAAAATGTTTGATTTGTCTGAATTGTTCCGTCCTGCTCCGACTTCCGAATTATTATACCCAATGAACCGTTATAGGAAATTTCACTTGGTATTTTATATTCATTAAAAGTTTTGATCACAGCCGAAGTACCACAATTGTGAAATATGCCAATCAAGTTACTGCTCCATAGTTGTGAAATGTAAGGATAAAGTTTTAATGAAACCACTTTTTTCCTCTTGAAGAGAAGCCGCCACCCGGAATGTTAGAGTCGTTAAGGTTGCCTATTTCCCCCGGATATGAAGGCTTTTATTTATTACCGTAGGCAACATACCAAAACGCATTGGACCGTCTTTACATCAGGATGATGTAAAAATTACAATACTACCAAGACTATTCTAAAATTAAAATCTTACAATTTAACTAACTAACCATCACGCCGTTTCCCCGAAAGGGTAGACAGAAAGAATGGACTGCAACACTTTAATCGATGCTGCACTCCATTCTTCTCTTTTCGCCAACGCGAGAGACGCGGTGTGATGGGTTGCGAACCTCATCGCCACCAATAGGCATCTCCCGCGCACACTTCAATCATTCAACGTGTACATAATAAATCTAAAACAAATTATACAAAATACAATGATATAAAATAAAATAACACATAACAATAATTTAACACATAATGTTCTCACAATTTATTCTATTATACTCGTATATTCATTTTGTGTTATAGATTAACACTTAAATAAATTAAATAACACTTTGTATTTTTACACACTATATATTTTATTGCAGATATGTTTCTTCATTGTATTCCATCCTTTTTAGTATATAAGTGATGATTTTATGTTAATTTATTGTTGAAATTTGTGCACTGAATTTTCTTTGAACTTTGTATTTTCAAAACCCTTTATTATTTCTTCTATTATATATTCGCTATACTTTGTGTTGTAACTGCTTTATTTATTAAATAGTCCATTGTTTTTTCCGAAACACTGTGATATTTTAACATTTTATAACTGTTAATTCAAAAACTTTGTTTTATATCACAAGTTGTATTTATTTTATTTTAAAAGATTCGAAAAATTACGAATATTTGACATTTGATATATATTTTTGTAACACCTGATGATGTCAACATTGGTTGATGAAACATTTGTCGTAAAGTAAAATAAATACTATTTGTGATATAAAACAAATTTTTGAATTAAAAGTTATAAAATGCTTTATTTATTTTTTTCTTTTTTATACACTTTGTTTATACAACACTTACATTTAAAAAAATTACATAATCATGTTTTGGACAAATAGTCTTTCTTCAGTGAAACATGTTATAAAGATACATATTTAAAATATTATAAAATTGTTTACATGATCTGACAGATGTTATTATTTATTTGCAGACGTGTCTCCGCCTTTCATCGTTCCTCTCCCACCATTTTTATTATCCATATACTCGTAAGTGACGATTCTGTGTTAATTTTTAGTTAAAATTTGTGCATCGAAGAAGGACCGAAACATATTTGGTTATAAGTCTCTGCAAATCATACAGCACTAAATTAGGCCTGGAGATGTCTCTCCAATTTTTATGCCTACTTTCACAGTGCATTAATAAAGCTTTTCTGCTTAATGCTTCCCAATCTTAATAGATGACGCTAGTGTAAAGTGAACTAAAATATGTAAAGATAAGCGCGGGATTCTAGCATATATACAAGTTCCTAAAAGTTGTCAGATGTGGTGGTCATAAGAAGGGCGGAATGGGGAATGTTGTTAAACATAAAGCTATCGCTCAACCCAACCAATGACAGGTCATAAGTCCTGTAAGCACCTCGGCCACTACATTCTGTTACCAGAGAAAAAACAATTTACATCTTCGTCTCTATTGAGATACAATTAATCATTATAAAAAAAAATTATCCGCAATGGGTAAATCCAGTATTTGTCTACAAGAATTTGTATACATTCAAAATGTTGTATAAAATAAAATGTTGTGAAAAAACAAAGTGTTATTCAATTTATTAAAAAAAATCTCACAAGTTTACTTTTATTCCTTATCAGTTAGATCGAGTAATTTGTTTTCTCGGAATTTGCCTCCTTTTGCGATGTGGAAGTCCAGGTATCTTACTATCTATTGGGTGGCTGTCAGGTGAACGTTGACTTCAGCGTATCCTTTTTGCAATAGTGAATGCAATTCTGTGAGTGTGCATACGATTTACATGGTCTCGCCAGGTTCGTCTCCTCGTTCTGATATGTATTTAAATAGCATTTTTAATTGTGTGTAATCAATCAGGAAATTTTAAACACAAAACAAACGAAATACTTACACTTGTACTGGTATGTAGACTTTTCAGTAATTTCAGTGCTGGATCGTGAAGTAAAATGTATTAATAATTTAATAATAGCTTCTCTTTTACCAAACTCTTCGAAACTCCACTGTTACAATCCTTTTTGAATGTATTGAAATTTAAATATTAATATTCACTCTGTTCATCTATTTTTTTTTAATTATTCACCCTTGTGATGTGTACTTAACCCTTTTGTTTCTTTTAGAAGGAAGATCAAATCCCAAAATTGTAAAATTGGCACAGAAGATGTATGAACATATACTAGAAGATATCATAAATACAAAATGTTAATCATATATTCACAATAACTTATAATAATTTAATGATATTATACAAAGCGTTACTAAGTTATCGAATATATTATAATATTATTGTTATTTTGGTTAAATAGCTCTTTACATCATTACAGCATAAGCCAAATCGATGTAGAGTAGATAATATATTGATTCTCATGACACGTGATTGGTAGCTAATCTCTCGCCATTTTATTGTAAATTGAATTTTTCAACAGATCATTAACAGTGTAAGAATCACACTTACATCGCCGAGAATCGAACCCAAGACCTTCGGTGTGGCAGTTATACCTGTTGCTATTCTGCCACGAGGATCGTCAATATATATTTATCTTCAAAAAAGGTCCACATATTGTTTTATATCCCATGATACAGAACCAACCTGCCAAAGATTATTCCGGTAGGAAGAGCAATATATTAGCAAAATCATGCCACCTCGGAGGTCGACGTGATTTGTGATAGTGTAGTTCACCTGAGGGAGGTGCTGTCTCTGTCTTTGATATATTTGTGAGTTCATCATATTATTTCATTATGTATTATTAACAACAACAACAACAACAAATCATCACGCTGTTTCGCCGCAGGGGTAGGTAGAGGCTATCTCGACATACCTCTCTAGATTCCTCCACATTCACACAGCGAGTCATACACGCACGTCGATTCTTCCGGCTTCTGACATGACCAACCTTAAAAAATTGATTTATTAGGTTTTTCCTCGGTTTACCTCGACTCCGTACTCCATTTACATCGTTCACGTATACTTTTTTAATCATTCTTTCTTCACCCATGCGCTCCTTTCATAATTTTGTTTATAATACATTCCTTTCTACTATCAGCATTCGAGATTCTGCCGTACATCGTTCTACCACACATACGTCTTAGGGACCTCATCTCTACCGCTTATTACTTATTCTGCTCTCATCTTTCTTCTGCCAGTTCCATTCTTCGCTTTCACACATAAGGGTTGGGACCAGAACTTAATTGTGAATGTTGCGTTATGTGTTCTTAACTTATATATATATCTCAAACTTTTTATTAATAATATAATGTATTTTTGGTATATTAGAATGGAGTTCTAAGCACCCTTTTGATATGTTTAAATAAATAAATGAAATATATTCAAATGGTTTGGAGATAATTTAAATTTTTTAAATTAGACGTCGTACAATAAATACGTATTATATTTTTGTCAAATTAATTTGAAGAGAGTCATATTTGAAAAACAGAATTTTATTCGGCCGCACACAGTACCCACAATAATAATGAGGATATTGTGATATATTTGATAGCAATCCTGTTGTTAATAAATACCTCGAAAAAAATTCTTCGCTGAAAATTCTTCATAAAAATTCCCAAATTCGAATATGAAAAAAAAATTTTCGTATCAAGATTATTTGTTGATATGTCATAATAAGAAATTTTCCGGAAATATATTTCAATCTGTTATATGTACGGTTCTATTTTGGGTAAATTTCGAAAACATCCATTGATATCTGTTTACAATTTTAACGTAATTTACGTCACGTAATTGAATCAAATTTTGATATTAAAATTCAGTATTTTCCTATCGGTGCTGCGAAATGAAAGTTGTCATGTTTTGGGCGGCCAGTGATCGCGGGAGTAAATTCTCATTTGGAATATGGGGAAAGTTATTTTCCCGATAAATTCGAACAACTTTTTTTCCCTTTGCTGGTTCATCAAATATGCAAAAGAATTTTTGTGAATTTGAGATAAGTTCTCGGCAGAAACGCGGGAAATCAATCGTAATTTAAGTACACGGTGTCAATAAAATTTTCGGGAATTTTTCTTTTACAATAACACAAATTCGCATTAGGTGCCGGCAAACACAAAAAAAAAACGTTTTTATGTAATTAGGAAAAAAAATACATGTTTTGCTTGATTTACTATATTCTTATAAAGCGTGTTTACTTTGTAAGCTGTTAAAATCCACGGGAGATCATTTACAAACTTCCATGTTTATTTACGAATGAAAACATCGTTTATCAAAGAATTAATTGTATCTCAATAAAGACGAAGATGTGAATTATTTGGTAACAGAATATGGTAGTCGAGGCGTTTACAGGACTTATGACCTGTCATTGGTTGGGTTAAACGATCGCTTTATTACTCGTTGTATTTAATTATTTAATTATCATTTGAAGTTTTATAATTTAACACTTATTAATGTTGAAGTATCATCGTGTTTCGGCCAAAACAATGGACTATTTTATTATTATCATTTCTTCAGTTTCGAAAGGTAAGTAAAGGTATTTTCATTTAGGTCATGAAAATGAATATATACACATATTTTAGTGTTATAAAGAATGTAAAAAAAACTTGGCTTAGATAGAACCTTCTCGGAGGGCACACACGCCCCACTAAATCTTGCAAATGTACAAACAAGGGTGATAAAAGTGCTAGACCTTTGAAGGGTAACCAAACCGTTTTTCTACCGAATTGCGTTATCTTACCCTCCTGACTTATCTTAACTCACACACATTAAAAGTGACAGTTACAGCCCAGCTTCCTCCTATCTTTTTGTTCCCATGAAAACATTTTACTGCGGACCTTAAGTCATAGACCTTAAATCGTATCTATTTTATTTCTTAATTGATATGTACTCGGATAGGGTACCCAAATAGTTTTTACTATTAAAAGCCAAAGGTTTTCATACTTATTTTACCATCACCAAAATCCTTCTTCTTCTTCAAGTGCCCTGTTGGGTCCCCCCAACGTTGGTGATCACCTCGGCGAACCTGTCCCTGTCTTGCCCCGCTCGGAACAGCTCCTCCACACTTCAGATGCCGGTCCACTCCCTCACGTTTCGCAGCCAGGACATTTGTCTCCTTCCGGGCCCTCGGCGTCCCTCAATTTTCCCTTCCCATATTAGTTGGAAAAGGTGGTACTTTTCCCTACGCAGTATATGACCCAGATGTGATATCTTTCGAACCTTGATAGTTGATGACAGTTTGCTGTCAACTCTAGCTCGCCTCAGAACTTCGGTATTGGTAACCATGTCTGTCCAAGGAACTCTGAGCATTCGGCGATGGAGCCACATTTTAAATGCCTCCAGTCTGTTCATTGAGCTAATTTTTTAAGTCCACGTTTCACATCCGTACAGTTAAACAAACCACACATAGCATTTGATCATCCAAATATATCCAAAAAACATAAATTTTTTACCAATTTTTAAACAATTTCATGAAAAATAATCATCTTCTTCTTCCTGGCGCTATTCCAAACTTACTGTATACGTTGACTGCTGGGGTCGGCTCTTCTCGATCTCAGACTCTACTTCTTATGGTTCTGAGTATCGCCTTCACTCAAGCCATGACTGTCGGATAACCGATGGCCGATGGGGGAGACGGGTTCTGGAGTGGAGACCGCGTCCAGGATTCCGCAGAGTTGGACGTCCCCCTGCTAGCTGGACCGACGATCTGAAGAGGATTGCTGGACATGGATGGATGGAAGCGGCAGTGGATAGGGGACGGTGGCGTGCTTTGGGAGAGGCCTACATTCAGCAGTGGATGACAGACGGCTGATGATGATGATTCACGTGTTCCTAGGTCTTCCTCTAGATGGTTCACGAAAAATAATATTGATCCAAAAAATGATTAACTAACATACTAACCATCACGCCGTCTCCCCGAAGAGGTAGGCAAAAATAATAGACTGCCACAATTTTCTTTCCAGATAAAATTCTCTCGCTTTCTCAATATTCCTCCATCTTTCATGCACGCACATCGATTTTTCCGACTCCTCACATGGACGACATTCATTTTTTTATTTATTTTACTGTGCCACATTTTTTTCTTTCTTCGTTCATTCCTAATACCGTTTAAATCGTTAACATATCATTTTTTTATTATTCTTTCTTCATTCATCCGTTCCATGTGTTCAAACCATCTTAATAATCCTCTCATTATTTTGTTAATGAGAGTTTCATTCGCACTGCATTCACTTTTTAAATTTATATTCGACGCTTTATCATATACAGATTTTCTCCCCATTCGTCTAAGTGATCTCATTTATACTATTTTTATTCTACTTTCATATTGATTGTTCGACGTTTACCTCGTTCTCCTTCTTTTTCTCATTCCAAAAATAAGGATTGGATAAATGCCGAAAAAAAAGGTCACTAAGAAGAATGTGTAAACGAAAGACAAATTTGCAGCCCTGGGTAAAGCTTAAGATAGGAACCGGGCTGTTAAAGAACATGGGTGTTTTAGCCGATAGAAGTCCGGCACTTCAGAGTCTGAAACTGGGTGCCAATGACTTATTTCCTCCATAAAAAAATTAGCTATGCGTTAATGTAGAAAAGGTGCGAGAGTCATGTCAGGATAGAATAGTGTGGCGATCCATCCTATCTGCTTACCCCTCCGGAGAAACAGCCTGATGGTTAGTAAGTTAGATAAGATATCATTTTTAGATAGACAGCAAACAAAAGCAGACGTATTGTTAACATGTCATTATTTGGCTGTATACCAAAACTGCTGACAACGAAATATGATTCACTCTCTACTAGATTGGATGACTCTTCTTAAATTCCTATGATTTTGTTTTCCTTCATAACTTATATTTTTCTGATTGAATTTATTTCATTTTTGAATTGAGTTGATAAATTAATAACCTTTTCCAAAATACCCGAAACATGTAACCTGGTTATAGAAAATCAATTCATAGAACGGATCCGGACCTTCAAGTATCTAGGCATAGACCTGGTGGGAAGAGCTGATCTGCGGGAAGAAATACAAGCCCAAGTAAACTAGGCAGCTGCAATCTCTGGGGCTCTCCACAATATGGAAAAACAAAGACATGGCTAACTAACTAACTTACCATCACGCCGTCTCCCCGGAGGGATAGGCAGAAAGAATGGAACGCCACACTGTTCGGTCCTGACATACGTCTCTCGCTTCCTCTACATTCATACATCTTGTCATGCACGCACGTCGATTTTTCCGACTCCTCACGGGACCGACATTCAATATTTGATTGATTTGATCGTGCCACGTTTTCCTCGGCCTTCCTCTATTTCAAGCTCCATTCACGCCGTTTACATATACCTTCTTTACCATTCTGTCTTCACTCATTCTTTCCATGTGTCCAAACCATCTTAATGACCCTTTCCTTATTTTGTTCATAATACTTTCATTCGCACCACATTCAATTCTTATACTCGTACTTGCATTTGTCACTCTATCATAAACAGATTTGCCACACATACGTCTTAGAGATCTCATTTCTACTGCATTTATTCTACTTTCATCCTTCTTTTGCCAGTTCCATGCTTCACTTCCATACATAAGGGTCGGCACAAGAACACCATTGTGCACTGCCATCTTAGCTTTTTTGGATAGGCTTTTGTTTGCGATGACAACTTTAAGTGCACCATTTATTCTGTTGCCTGCCCCAACCCTTCTTTCAATATCCTTCTCCAGCCTCCCATCCTTTGTAAACATACTTCCTAAATAAACAAATTCATCCACTTGTTCCAGATTTTCACGTCATGCTTCCTTCTTTTTCGAAAATCATAACCTTAGACTTATTCACATTCATCATCAAATCGTATCGCTTGCATACCTCATACATACTAGACACCAGGGCTTGCAGTTCGTGCTGGTTGTCTGCAAGTAGCACAGCTTAAGACATGGCCATTAAGAGTAATATGAGAATCTATAAAGCATCTGTAAAACCAATAATAACATACGGCGTCCAAGCAAGGGCAGACACAATAAGGACCAAAGAAGTTTTGAGGACTTCCGAAATGAAGACACCGAGGAGGATAGCAGGCAAGACACTGAAAAATCGCGTGAGGAATACCAGAATATGAAAGAGATATGTGAGGTTGAGGATAAGATGGAGCAGACAGCAAAAAGGGACTGGTACGGTCATGTTCTAAGAATGGACACCATCAGACTCCCCTATATTGCATTGCATAATCAGCATGGGACTCGTCCTCGTGGAAGACCCGCCTTAATATGGAAGGACAGCTGGGAATCTATCTCACAGGGGGAGCAACACTCTGGAGTACAGACCACATATGTCCACAATAAGGAAGAAGAAGAAGAGTTAATAAATCATTTGCAAATAGCTTAAAAAATAATGAACAATCATCAAAACTTACTCTTTGAGTCAAAAAAGTCAATTCATCATATTTATTATAAGTGGCTACTAATACATAAAGTTCGTTTTTTCTTTGTTTCTTGTTTTAAGGGCGTTTTGGAAAGTTACTTAGAAAATCGTTTTTAAAATTTATTTAATTTTTAATGGCAGTACATTACCCGGGAGTAAAAGGTTATAAATACATTAGAATTTTAAACGCGTAAACTGTGAGATATTGAGGAATAATGAAATTGGAACACGCATTTGTTTCACAGGTATTTTTTTCGTTCAGTAGGACGTTTTCTGCGTTTTTAAATACAACATAAAAAGAGTGTAGAGTAGAAGAACATATTATGAACAAAATTATGGAAGGATCACTTGTTGCGATGCTTACAACAAGTTTTTAGAACCCAATTAATATATACATTTTAATCTGTTAAATTAAATAACTTTGTTTTTGTATCAAAATTGTGTTTTATTTTACGCGACAGCTGTTTCATCAACCTATGTTGACATCATCAGGTGTACAGTAATATATCAAATTTTCGTGATTCTTCAAATCTTTATGTGTATTTGTACCTATGTCAATTTGAATAATTTTGATATAATTTTAAAGTTCTTGCTGAAATTAAGTTAGGTACCTAAATTTTATAATTAAAAAAACGGTTAGTTACTATTTATAAGAGAAAATATTTAAGTTGGAAAATATAATAATCATAATAATAATAAAACAGTAATTTGAAGGAACAATTACACATAGTACCTATAGAGTCAAAAACGATGAAACATAATAAATTAAAAACGATAAACAATGACAGGAAGTACATAGATCACATTAATAGGAAAGGTGACAAATGTTGAAGGTAGTATTATTATTTTTTAGCTAGATTGTACATTAAATAAAATACAATTGTGATACAAAACTTATTTATTTTAACAGTTTAATATGTTAAGGTATCATAGTGTTTTGGCCAAAAAATGGACTATTTGTAAAAAAATTACATTATACATTTTACATACACGTATAAATAACACAGATATATATGTTAAAATAAATATTTCACATATATCAGCAAATTGATAGGTATGTACCTATACGATCCTTAAAGGACGCATAGGTCATTTGGAAAATGTCCACATCGACTGATGCCTCATTTAAGCGCACCATACCCCGGGTCATTATATGCTGCGTCATGACATTTATTCTGCTATGCGGTATGCACAACATATCGTGTCTTCTAGCGCGAGCATACCTGGTTGGCTTTTTGTTTTGTTTTTGTTCTATTTACATTGCCGCATGACTTTTTGAGGTATTAGAAAGTGTTTCTTGGAACTCGTTAAGAAATTTTATGACAATGGTAATATACTTAGGGGATACTAAATGATATTATATGAATCAAAAATAAATTATTTGAGGTGGACGAAATAAATCATTTCTAAGAAAAACGTATTTTTACAAATTGTTTACAAATGATTTTACATATTTCAATGTGACTAATGATTCTAAGTATTATATTAGATAAAATAAAATCGCCATCCTGTGTACGTAGACTCAATAAAACTGACGTTTTCATTCGTATTAATTATTTATTATAGAGTTTTACATCATTGTTCAAGAAACAATAAATAGGCATTATAATTCTTCAGATAAGCGAAAGATTTCATGCAAATAAAATGTAATAAAACTTTTAGAAATTAGACGTTTTCATTCGTATTCATTATTTATTATAGAGTATTACTTCATTGTTAGTTGATGAGTATTCGAAAATACCCATCAACTTGAAAAGCAGAGTGTTCAATACCTGTGTCCTGCCAGTGTTCACTTATGGTATTGAGACAGTCACAATGTCACATAAAAGTGCCAACAAGCTAAGAGTCACTCAGAGAGCAATGGAGAGAGCCATGTTGGGTATCAGTTTACGGGACAGACTCAGAAATGAGGACATAAGAGTCAGGATAAAGGTTTCCGATGTTATCAAGATGGCCGCAACCCTCAAGTGGCGATGGGCGGGACATGTCGCTGGCGATCCAGATGAAAAGTGGACAAGGCGACTGCTGTGTTGGTGGCCAAGGACGGCAAAGCGTGGAGTTGGGCGCCCCAATTGCGTTGGCGCGACGATGTCCGGAGAATTGCGGGAAGTGCGGGGTATGGTGCTCTTGAATGAGGTGTCAGTCGATGTGGACATTCTCCAAATGACCTATGCGTCCTTTAAGGAACATATAGGTACATACCACAATTGCTAATATAACATGTATTTTTGTAAGTAAAATGTGCACTGTAATAGGGTTCTTAAGACCTGTCGTATACAATAAAAAAAAATTAAAAAAATAGTGCCTGGATGCAGATCGCTCAGGATAGAAGAGAATGGAAAATCCGAGAGGAGGCCTACGTCCAGGAGTGGACGGTCAATACAAGCTGAAGAAGAAGAAGAATATTACTTCATTGTTCAAAAATAATATAATGCTTTCAATGATTCTTGTATTTGGATGTTTTTTTTATCATCTCTCCGGCATCACTTTTTCTCACCGATGTCCTCCCAGAAAAGTACGCCTTGCTGCGAGCCATAAGGCGTTAAAGGGCCTCTCGTATATTTGATGAATGAAAGCTTTGCAAAAAAGAACCCTTCAATTATCTGGAACCGTTTAAGTAGGCAACACAGTTTTTACTCGGGGCAATCCATCTTAAGAAATCCATTATAAATGTCTTGGAAGCTGTTTCTCAGACATTTTCTACAAAATAGCAGTTAACGAACGATCAAATTCATCATTCATACTGAGGGAATATTTTTTTTACTAAGTGGAATAGCGTACGAATATGTTCACAAAGTATGTAGCCAAGTACTCACCGGCTCGTATAGCTACAAGTGGGGGCTGGTAAAAGCCTACTAGAAATAAATAATACTTATAAAAATGTTATGAAAATTATATGATTTACCTTGCTTCTTCTTCATCTTCTTCTTCAGCCTGTATTGATCGTCCACTCCTGGACGTAGGCCTCCTCTCGCATTTTCCATTCTCTTCTATTCTGAGCGATCCGCATCCAGGTACTTCCCGCACTTCTTCGGATATCGTCGCGCCAACGCAACTGTGGGCGCCCAACTCCACGCTTTGCCGCCCTTGGCCACCAGCACAGCAGTCGCCTTGTCCACTTTTCATCAGGATCGCGACCGACATATCCCGCCCATCGCCACTTTAGGGTTGCGGCCATCTTTTACCTTGCTTAGTTATTATTAAATGGACATTCGATATTGCCTAACAAGGCGAAATATGTCAATCTCATAAAATATAAAATTATTTATAGAAAACAGACATATTAATTTATTTGTATTATTATGTATTTTAGAGCAGGTGAGTGAATTTGTGTATTTAGGTAGCATGTTCACAGTGGATGGCCGAACGGACAGTGACGTCGAAAGAAGGGTTGGTGTGGGTAACAAAGTGAATTGAGCTTTAAAAATAGTTATTGGAAACAATAATTTATCAATGAAAGTGAAAACGGCCATTCACAATGGAGTTCTGGTCCCTACCCTTGTGAATGGAAGTGAAGCATCGAACTGGCAGAAGAAGGATGGAAGCAGAATAAATTCGGTAGAGATGAGGTCCCTAAGACGTATGTGTGGTAGAACGATATACGACAGAATCTCAAATGCTGATATAAGAAACGAATTCAGAGAGGAAGAAGGTATTATGATCAAAAATATGAAAGGATCATTGCGTTGGTTCGGACATATGGAACGCATGGATGGATAAATAATGGTAAAGATAGTGTACGTTAATGATGTAAATGGAGTATGGAGTCGACGCAGACCGAGGAAATCATGGCATGACCAAATTAATCAAATTTAAAAAGTTGGTCATGTTAGAAGGTTTATACTAAGTAAAAAAGTTTTTAATTTAATTTTTAAATACCTCAAACCACCAAGTAATGGCTTCGTATCAAAGTTTATTAAATCATACATTCCTTCATTATCGTCGACCTTCGTGGCCGAGTGGTAAGAGCTCTGACTTTCATACAGAAGGTCCCGGGTTCGATTCCCGGCGATGGCAGTGTGATTGTCACACTGTCTTTGGTCTCGTGTAGTCACGTGACAATAAAATGGCGATAGATTGGCTACCTATCATATGTCATGAGAATCAATATAATAGCTAAAATAAATTGTATACAGTAATTGGGTTCAAACGACCTGTTGAAACCAAAAAAAAAAAATTATATCGACATTTGAAATTCTGTGACGCATCGTTTTACCACACATAGGTACATCTAAGTCATTATTCATAAAAAAAATTCTTTGATATTAGGGTTCATTGCCTATACCCCATAAAAAACAACATAATATCACCAAAGATCATATTTTTGCAATGGTAAGCTGCAGCTATTGTAGAAGAGCTGGGTATAATCCCCTAGAGCAGGCAGCGGATTCCTTGTTCCGAACGCTTTTCTCCCCTGAAGGCCGTTATTATGGCGCTACAATATAATGAGTGAACTTCTGCAGAGGCTGAGCGAACATTGTCGTGGAAAATTTTGAGTCGCTAACAATGCTCGGCCATTGTTGTCCCATTGTTTGTTTTCCATTTTAATTGCTTTCCGTGTGTGGGTCGCTGGTTGTGTCTGTGTAACCAGGCCCGGATGAGTAAGTCATTATAATAATTTGATACGTGATAAGATTTTTTATTAATTTGCTTTATGCAGTTTTTAACGAAAGCATCTTTTTTATTTAGAAAACTAACTAACTTACCTTCACGCCGTCTATCCGAAGGGGTGGGCAGAAATAATGGCCACATTGTTCGGTCCTGGCAAACTTCTATCGATTCCTCTACATGCATACATAGTTTCAGCAACGCTCGTCGATTTAATCGATTCCTCGCGTGGCCGACATTTAATATTTTATTGATTTGATCGTGTCACATTTTCCTCGGTCTTCTATTTTTAGTTCCGTTTACGTAATATATGTGAAACTGTGAAATTAAATATCTTTGTTTTGTGTATCACAATTGTATTTTATTTTACGCGACAGCTGTTTCGTCAACCAATGTTGACATCATCAGGTGTTACATAAAACAAAGTTATTTAATTTAACAGTTTAAAATTTTAACATATCATCATGTTTTGGCCAAAACAATGGACTATTTAATATATGTTATAACTTAAATTGTCTAACCACAAATGTTTTAGAAGATTTTTATAATTTATGTAAATGACATATTTTAATCGAGTTTTTTGATGTCTTATAATAGCAAAACATGTTTTTTCCATAAACTATGATCAACATTTTAGAAACTAGATCTTTTCGTTCGTATTAATTATAATGATTTTATTGAGAGTTATTTATGGATGTTAATTTTACATGATATTTTTTTTAATGACTGGACCGGTCTGTCATAGCCAACTAGCCTAGCGAAATTGGTCGCTGTCGAAATATAGACAAAAAGTGGAATTAATTATTCCAAAAAACATTATTTCATTATTATTTAATATGTAATTTTACAGAATCGTTCAAGAAATAATAAACAAAGAAAGCAAGAATTAATTGTATCTCAATAGAGACGAAGATGCAAATTGGAAACAAAATATGGTTGATCGACGTGATTACAGGACTTATGACATGTCTTTGGTTGGGTTAAGCGCACGCTATATATAATACAACATTCCCCATTCCACATTTTTTCTTATGACCACCGTGTCTTATAAATTTTTGGAAGTTGTATATATATTAATCTGCAACACCACCCTTTGCATGGTAGTTTGTCCAATCTACACACTAACGCCATCTATGAAGATTGTATTTTAAGCATTAAGCAGAAGATCTTTTTAACACAATGTGAAAGGCTACCGCCATTAGCAGCGCATTGCTAGAAACCGCCTGGAGATGTCACTCCAATCTATATGCTATAATTTTTAACCAGTTTTTGTTTTTACAACATTTTGAATGGGTGCACAATGGTGTTCTTCTATCGACCCTTATGTATGGAAATGGCAAAAGAAGGATGAAAGTAGAAAAAATGCAGTAGAAATGAGATCTCTTAGACGAATGTGTGGATACTCTGTGTATGATAGTGTGTCGAATGAAAATATAAGAAGTGAATGCGGTGCGAATGATAGTGTCATGAACAAAATAATGAAAGGATCATTAAAATGTTTTGGACATATGGAAATAATGAATGAAGAAAGAATGGTAAAAAATTATATGTCAATGATGTAAATGGAACCAGAAATAAAGGAAGACCGAGGGAAACGTGGCACGATCAAATAAATCAAATATTGAATGTCGGCCATGTGAGGAGTCAGAGAAATCGACGCGCGTGCATGGCACGATGTATGAATGTCGAGGAAGCGAGAGAAATATGTCAGGAAAGAAAAGTGTGGCAGTCCATAATTTCTGCCTACCCCTTCGGGGAGACGGCGTGATGGTTAGTTAGTTAGTTGAATGGGTAAAATCCAGTATTCGTCTACAAGTATTTGTATATTCAAAATGTTGTAAAAACATAGAATGTTTTATTTCTAATTCCTCCCTGTCTATGTGTAGGTAGAAGAATGGCGGCGTATGAAGGGAAGGGCAAGGGTTTTCCCGCCTTTATTCTAGAAGAAAGAAGACAATCGCTGGAAAAGGGCGGTGGAGCGGCGACTTCACAGCACATGTGTTATGGCGATGAAAAGCCGGAGATTTATAAAGCATTGTGCTAATGGACACGGCTTGTTGCCTACGCGGCTTGTGTATTCGTGTTTCGGTTATCAGAAAATGACTTATTCATACTAATCTGAACAAAGGTATCTCTTAAAATAAAACGTATTAGAGCTTTGTTTATTTTCCGTCGAAGGAGTGGAACATTAAAAAGCTCTTAGCTTATAGCGTTTTAAATTTATTCACAGTTCCTATTGTACCTATTATAATAATTGTAGACAATAAAATACAGAATTTGAAATGCTTACTGATTAAAAAAAATCAGTTGAATTCAGGCCGACGGCCCGGAAGGAGACAAATGTCCTGGCTGCGAAACATGAGGGAGTGGACCGGCATCCGAAGTGTTGAGGAGCTGTTCCGAGCGGCGCAGGACAGGGACAGGTTCGCTGAGGTGATCGCCAACGTTGGAGGGACCTGACAGGGCACTTGAAGAAGAAGAAGAAGTTGAATTCAAATTTAATTTTGAACTTGAGGCATTACAAACACCGTGAAATTCCATAATGACGAATTTATTTTGAATTCAAACAACGTTTTTTCACTTTGGGGTAAATTTTTCTCGACACTTTCGCTATCGGAAGAATGTATGTTTATAATTCTTAAAAAAATCGTCAATTAAAATTTATTTTAAGTTTCAATCCAAACGTTATATTTTTTTAATTTTAATTTTATTTATATAGAAGAATAAAGAATTTCCCACCATATACCCGAGACTGTTATAGGGCGTAGCGGCGACCTTTCGTCAGACTCGCTCGTTCACTCCCTGAGCCTGTCGCCGGTCCATCCTGGGCTTACATTTAAAAAAAGGACAGCAACAGTAAGGGGGTGCCAGACCACATTAAATCTACCGTCGTTCTTTATTGAATAAATAAAAATATGTATTCACATTTCAAAACATTATACAATGCATTAAAATACACCACAAGTACAAATATACAGCGGGAAGCATAGGAGGCGCAGAGGAGACAAGTGCGGGAAGAGAAAAATTGGGGAGTACAATTTGTGACATGTAGGACAACGGACAAGTATAAGGAAGTAATCTTAGGAATTGGTATGACTGGTTTTGGAACAATCGACAAGCGTGCGTTTGAAGAATGTAAAAGACGCGTGATAAAGACGAGAGTTATATGACGATAGAACATGTAGCAGTCCATCCTCTCTAATTACCCCACCAGAGAAACGATAGGGTGGTTAGTTAGTAGATTTGTTTGCGGCAATGTCTAATATCTTTGCTGATTCTTGGGATGCCACTTAGCCTTTTTGGTGGTTTTCCGTTATTTTCCACATGTTTGAATACAACAGGTTATTTGAACCCAATAACTGAAAAGAATATTTCAGCAATTGATTCTCAATGAATGTGAAAGGTAGTCTATCGCCATTTTTATTGTTACGTGAATTCTACCAGACCAAAGACAGCGTGAGAATTTTTTCACGCTGTTACCCCCAGGAATCGAGCCGGAGACCTTCGGTGTGGCAGTCATAGCTGTTGCCATTCTGTCACGAAGGTTATCAATTAAAGTTTAAAACTGCTGATTGTTGCTGAAATAAAGCATCACGAAAATAAATAAAACATCACATCGATTTTTTCGGAAGGTTGGGCAGTGATATTGGACCACGAGTATTCAATACAGCGTTTGAGTTATCATAATAAAAGGTAGATAATGCCTCAATATTGATTTATGACGTACATGGAAATAAGTCAAACGTTGAGACTTATTTCCATGTACGTTGTTTTTTTTTCCCGGCAAATTCCTTTATTTCGAGGAAAAAAATGTAAAACTAACTAACCAATCGTTACGCCGTCTCCCCGAGGGGGTAGACAGAAAAATTGGACTACCAAACTTTTCTTTCCTGACATATTTCTCTTGTTTCTTCAACATTCATACACGCGCGTCGATTTCTCTGACTCATCACCTGGCCGACATTCAATATTTGATTTGTTTGATAGTGCCACGTTTCCCTCGGTCTTCCTCTATTTCTGGTACCATTTACATCGTTAACATAGATTTTTTTTAACAATCTTTCTTCATTCATTCTTTCCATATGTCCAAACCATCTTAATGATCCTTTCATTATTTTGTTCATAACACCATCATTCGCACCGCATTCACTTTTTATATTTTCATTCGACACTATCATACACAGAGAATCCACACATTCGTCTAAGAGATTTCATTTCTACTGCATTTATTCTAATTTGATCCTTCTTTTGCTAGTTACATGATTCGCTTCCATATATAAGGGTTTTTTAAAAAATGTATATATTTAAGAAAAATATTTTTCTCAATATCATTGCAACCAGAGAAAATATCGCTCTGAATTTATTCTCCAAAACAAACGACACCAAAGCTTCTCTTTGCAGAGGGTGACATTGTTTCTTGCCGTGAAAAATTAACGAAAATGTAGAGAAATTTTCTCTCTTAAAAAAACAGGCAAAAAATAACATTTTTCATAAAGAAATCAAGTCGCAAGAAAGGAGACCGCATCGTAAATACTCAAATTTTGTGTTTGTCATAAACATTATCACATTTTTCCTTTTTCGTCCCTTAGCCCACAGATAAGTGGCTTCTGGTAAACATTTTCCGCGGAGTCACGGGGGATGAAGGTCGCTCGTATTTCATCCCGCCCTAACGAACGGAGCGGTTGAAATTCTATGTGGATTAAAAATTATTACGATTCGTTAAATACTTATAAGAGACATCTGCGATGCTGAACGCGGCTTTGTGTGGCAAGTAGGCGAAACATCTCATTATTGTGAAAAGGGAGGAGGTGGAACAATCTTTGGGTACCTACTTTACTGTTCTCTATAAACCTGTATATACGAGTACCTTAGTTATATAAATTGATTTAAAATAAATGTGTTATATTTGGGTACCTACTTTACTGCTCTGTATATACCTGTATATACGAGTACCTTAGTTATATAAATTGATTTAAAATAAATGTGTTATATTTGGGTACCTACTTTACTGTTCTGTATATACCTAAGCTTAGATTATTATATCATAGTTATTTAAATTGATTTAAAATAAAAGTTATCTTTGGGTACCTACTTTACTGTTCTGTATAAACCTGTATATACGAGTACCTTAGTTATATAAATTGATTTAAAATAAAAGTGTTATCATGGGATACTTACTTTACAATTCTGTATATACCTGTATATACCTTAGCTTAGATTTTTATATCATTGTTATATGAGTTGATTTAAAATGAAAAAGTTATCTTTGGGTACCTACTTTGATGTTCTGTATTTACCTTCGCTTAGATTATTATAGCGTAGTTATTTAAATTGATTTAAAATAAGAGTTTTATCTTTGGGTAACTACTTTACTGTTTGGTTTTGTTGGAATAGGGGATTGTAGGGTATGAGGAAAGCATGCCATGACCAAATCAATCAAATTCTAAAAGGCGGCCATATTTAAAGTCGGAAAAATCGACGAGCTTTCACGTTACGATGTAAGAATTTATAGGAATCTAGAGAGGTATATCAGGATACAGCAGTATGGCGGTCCATTCTCTCTGCCTATCCTTCAGGAGAAACGACGTGTGGTTTGTTTAGTTAGTTAGTTAGTTAGACACTATCATATACAGATTTATCACACATTCGTCTAAGAGATATAACTAATTAACTAACTAACTAACTAACTAACTAACTAACTAACCATCACGCCGTTTCACCGGAAGGGTAGGCAGAGATAATGGATCGCCACATTGTTCTATCCTGACATAATTCTCGCGCCTCTTCTAAATTCACACATCGTGACATGCACGCTCGTCGATTGTTCCTACTTCGAACATGATCGTTTTTCAGTAATTGATTAAATTGGTCATGCCATGTCTTCCTAGGCCTTCCTCGACTTCTTTTCCCATTCACACTACTAGTATATATCATTTTAACCATTCTTTCCTCTTCCATTCGTTCCATATGTCCAAACCATCTTAGTGACCCTTTCTTAATTTTATTTATCACGCATTCATCCGCCTTACATTCCTTTCTTACTTTATCATTAGATATTCTTTCATACATTGTTTTTCCGCCCATTCTTCTTAATGACCTCATTTCTACGGCGTTTATCCTACTTTCATCCTTCTTCTGCCAACTCCAAGCTTCACTTCCATACGTAAAGTTCGGCACTAGAACTCCATTGTGCACTGCCATATTTACTTCAGTCGATATATTTTTGATGGTTGAGGTATTAGTTTTGTAAAACGCCATATTAATTTTATAATAGTTAACACGATTGTTCAGTGGTTTTACTTAGATTTAATTTATATAAATGATATAAATTGTGACAAATTTGCAAACTGCAGCAGTTTGAGAATGCCCTTGCAAGGCGAAACAAATTTGTCGTATAATTTATATAAATTAAATCCAAGTAAAACCACTGAACTATCGGGTTTACTGTTATTAAATCGATATATTTTTATTTCCGGTAATGACTTTGCGTGCGCCATTTATTTTGTTTCCAGCTCCAACCCTTAAAATTGAACTTTTTAATCAAAATAAAAACCATAATTTACATGTTTGTGTACTATCAACTAACTACAGTGGATTCGCTTCTGTTTGAAAATGTGTATTCGCTTCCCGCTCTGTTCGTTCGGAGTGGGTATGGCGAGTACGTATAGTGGATATGGCGAGTAGTGGATATAGCGAGTAGTGAATATGGCGAGGTAAGAAGCGCGTGCATTATTTGTCGACTGCCGCTCCCGTAAGCCCCGACAAGTGTATGCGGATATGCTGCTAACAATAAAAATGTTCTCTGTTTGGGCACGATAGAAATACGAGATGCTTTTAAAGTAATTGAATTAAAGTACGGGAGACGTAATATGAGAATCTGCCGTACAGCTGTACGAAGGCTTTGAGTAAAATATTAACGTGGTGTTGTTCCGGGTAACTTTGAAACACTAAAAAAACTTTTTTTACCGTATCAACCCGGCTATAAAGTGAGTTTTTATTTATTTACGTAAATAGGAGGTTCGTCTTTTGTTTGCGTCACAAACATTGATGGTAACAATAAATTTATTACTTGTGATAAGCAAATTGGTAACTTTGTAATAAATTCTAGATAAACTTAAGACGTTAACACTGTGGAATTCCATAATGACGTATTTTTAAGAATAAAAACACTGTTTTTTCCACTTTTCTATTTATTTTTCTCGACATGTTTCGAAGGCTTACGCCTTCATCATTGGGAGAGCGATATAAACGAACGATATAAATGTTTATATCGTTCTCCCGAAGAAGAAGGTGTAAGCCTTCGAAACATGTCGAGAAAAATAAACTCAAAAGTGGAAAAAACAGTGCTTTAATTCATAAAAATTCGTCTAATAAATTCTAACAAGCAGACGATGTATGACCTTCTGTAAAACATCAAAAACATGTTATCTGACCGTAGAGAACCGACTAAAAAAAGGGTCAGTACTATCTGACATTTAGGTATAGACCTGGTTGGATGAGCTGATATATGTGAGGCAATATAAGTCCAGGCTCAACAAGGCAACTGTCACCTTTGGTGCTCTAAAATCTACATTATGGAAAAATAAAGACATGTCCATTAAGAATAAAATGAGAATCTATTCGCGAGACACCATCAAGACCAAAAAGGTTTTGAGGACCTCCGAGATTATGACACTATATAGATCCCACTCCCATATAACATAATATCTCAAAGAACTTCACTGGCTTAAGAGTCCAGAAAGAATCAAGTATATACTATGCTGGACAGTCTTCAAAGCGCTACATGACATGTAATGGCTCCAAATTGTGTATCCGAAATCTGTATAACGGACAGCCTAAATACAAGGAAATCCACACTTAGATCGGCGAACTCCTCGGCAATAGGAAGATTAGTTGAGCCAAAGCGTTGCCCTAGTACAAATTTCGGGGATCGAGCGTTTGCGGTAGCCGGTCCATTAGCTTGGAACAATCTTCCTTCACACCTCAGATGCATAAATGGTTTGACAGATTTGTTCGATGGATATTAAATAATATTCATTTCTTAAGTTTTGTTCAATGTTACTATGGAGTTCAATGTTACCCGGAATTACTCTTAGCTACAAAAGACTCATTTAGAAAATGTTTGCGTTATTCCTAAAGAGTTCTTTCTGCTGTATTTGTGTTCTTTGTGCGCCTACTGTGTGGACAAATATTTGCAAACAATTGTCTATTGCCTTTGCAAGACTTTGTTTCGATCAAATATTATTATGAAAACGCGCGTTCCTTTGATTTGAAAAATAATAGTTTTTTCTCTCTTTCTTTTCACATCAGATTTACAATATTTTCTAACCGATACGATCTTTGTAAAGTAAATACATGTTCTTTGATAAAATTTTAACAAGAGAAAAACATTGAAAGAAAATCTTGACTTGTTATTAATATAGACTTATACGTGTGTTATCTGTAATGACCTATAGTTTCGAGACATGGAATGACTAGAAAAGCAATGAATCAAATAAAAGTTGGACAATGGGTCATGGAAAGATCTAAGTTGGGTATCTCATTTAGAGATCATAGAGCCAACGTCGAATTAAAAGACGCATTAGGGTCACCGTTTTAAGTATACGAATTGCGAGGATAAACTGGCAATATGCTGGACATATGTCCCGACGAGATGATGGAATATTGAACCAGAGAGTTACGGAATGGAGGTCATTTTTTTTTTACTTGGCTGTGATTTCTGAATTATGCCCTGATTTTTAATTATTCAAGGTAGCGTGAACTTTATTAACGGTGAGCCTGTGTGCGATTTTAACTAAGTGTTGGTAAGAGTGCCTGTCTTGTGGTTCCATGGGCTATCTAAATAGCATCCCGACATTCGCCTTACAACTGGCTAAACTAAACATTGCCTGTTGATTGAAAAGTTTTGTCATGCATGATCACAATAACAAAGGTGGAATGGGGAATGTTGTAATTACATAAAGCGTGCGCTTAACCCAACCAATGACAGGTCATAAGTCCTGTAAACACCTTGATCATCCATGTTCAGTTTCCAGTTTGCGTCTTCGTCTCTATTGAGATACAATTAAAATTTGAATTAACCACCCTTTGGTGTAAATCCAGGATTTCGTATACAGGTATACATTCACAAATATTTGTTAACCAATTTACCTAAGGCAATAATCCTTCTAAACCGCATCTCTTCGGATGTAGACATCTTCCACGATAGTGAGGCTACCTTCAGAAAACATCTATCTCTTATCTAATGTATAAAAATGATATTTGCTTCTCTTGTTATTCTTATTGTTTCTTTTTACTTAATTGTTCTAATTTTTTTAATTGTTTAATCTGTGATGTTTATTATTTAAAAAATAAATTAATTGAAACTTATTGAAACTGATGAAAAACCTCAACTGGGACGCGGTGTACCTGTGATAGAATACATAATTGTGGACATAGCTGTGAAAAAACAAAACATTATTTATTGGTCGCCCGCATCCGGTCCATCACCGTGGTTGCAAAGTCAACGAAAATGTTTAAGTTGAGGAGGCCAAGGTTGGGTCGGAAAAGTGTTGGGAGACAGCCTATCAGTTGGAGTGATGATATTGTGCGGACGGTGGGAAGGGCCTAGGAACACTAGGAGTGTGGAAAGGCTTTCGTCGAGCAGTGGATGGAGATAGGCGGATGTAGATATATTCAACTTATCAGGGGATTCTTTGAGAATTCCGTCATCTTAGAGCCTATCCATCTTTATGTTCCGGATGGTTATCTTCGACAGCGTCAGCACAGACTGTTTTATCTCCCAGCATGTAGAACCAACCTGCCTCTGGTGATACCAGTGGGGAGAGCAATCAAACACGATCGCTTCGGAGTTCGATGTCTTTCATATTCGTGAAAGTATGTTCAGAAGACAAATACTCTTGACTTTGGAGAGTATCTTGTATTACTAATGTCAAATCATGTCTCATGCGTTCCTGGTATTATATATTTATTATTCTTTACCAGTTCTCAATAGATGTCTTAAACTATATTAATTGTTTGTAATATCTTTTGAGAAAATAAACTGATTTGATTTGATTGAACTTGTGCCGACCCTTATGTATGGAAGTGTAACGTGTAACTGGCAAAATATGGATACAAGGGAAGGTACGATATATTCGAAACAATCGGAGAACCAGATCCAGGGGATACGGGTTCATGTCTGGACACGACTAGATTCCTTCTTCATAATAATGAGCTATTTTCTGTTCATATTGTAGATTTAAAAACAAATTATAAATCATCATCATTTATTAGTTTTCATTCACAGTGAGATGGAGTAGGCAGAGAAGACTATTCTGGAGGGACCACATCGAGATAATGGATCCAGCAAGAATTCTGAAGATCGCGATGCACGAGACTCCAGAGCGCCGTTGACCACCAGGGCGACCACCAAATAGATGGAGAGAAGGCTGGTCGTCATCATTACAGGAAGAAAGTTGATATCCTGTATAAACAGATCGCAAGATCTAAAATGAAAAGATGAAAAATAAAAGGATAATCTCTTCTATATTTGCCATACTTTGTGTGTAATTGCTTTATTTCTATTTTTCTTTTTTTATACACTTTGTTTATACAACACTTACATTTAAAAAAAAATATATATAGACATGTACGAGTATATTACACATATTACACAACAATTTTATAATATTATAAATATGTATCTTTATAATACGTATCACCGAAGAAAGACTGATTGTTCGAAACATGTCTATGTAATTTTTAAATACATTTTTTTTAATCCGACCTATCATGACGTACGCTGTAGAGACGCGGGCTGACACTGTGCGAACCAAGAGACTACTAAGAACATCGGAAATGAAGGTTCTAAGATCAATTACTGGAAAAACCCTTCGAGATCGTGTCCGCAACGTAGACATAAGAAAAAAATGCGAAATAGAGGATATCGTTCAGTGGAGTAGATCCAGAAGAAGATACTGGAGGGACCATGTAGCCCGAATGGATGGTGACAGACTTGCACATACAGCCGCTTATGAAATCCTCTCCGGACACCGCCCACCTGGAAGACCGCCTAAGAGATGGAGGGACAGTTGGATCTCATCATCCGACGAGATATGATATATGTGTCACAGATCGTCAGATCTATTAAAAGAAGAAGAAGAAGACGATTTTTTTAAAATGTAAGTGTTGTGTAAACAAAGTGTATAAGAAAACAAAAAGAGAAATAAAGAATAAATCATTTATTAAATTGTTGGTGTTATTCTAATTTAAAAATAAAAACGATAAAAAAATACCATTTCGTATGTAATGTACATTTCATACATTGACTGCTATTGTTAAAGCATTGCCACTGTTCTAGGCAGTACTTTGTCCCGTTAGCCGTGTGTATTCGAGTTCTGCTCCCCTCACCGCACCCACTTCCACCCACCACCCGCCGTCCGTAACACAGTGGCTACAACTTGTTTGGAGTGGCGCAGGACAGTGGAGTGGTCACTAACGACACCCATTGTAGGTGACCCGCTGTGGAGCGATACCGGATCCTTGCGAGAAGTGAGAGTACTCCAGGGATGACAAAATGTCATTTTATTCCATAATAATTGAGTTATTTAGCGATTGATACTCACCTTGTTATGTTTCTTCTATATTCACCATTACTATGTGTTGCGGATTCATATTTAAACATATATTTTTATTTGTCTTTTTCCTTTTTTTATATTTTGTATATACAACACTTAAAAAAAATATATATATCAGACATGTTTCGGACAACCCGGTCCTTCCTCAGTGATATTATAAAGATATTTAAAATATTATAAAATTGTTTTCAATTATGATCAGTTTTGACAGATGTTATATAACATCTGTCAAAACTGTTCATATTTGTAAACAATTTTAAAATATTTTAAATATCTTTATAATATCACTGAGGAAGGACCGGGTTGTCCGAAACATATCTGATATTTAATTTTAATATTTTTTAGAAGTAGAATTCTTAAATATTATGCATACAAAATAAATATTTAAACATAATTTTCATGACTGAGGTCAGTTTTGACAGTTTTTTTTAACAACTGTCAAAACTAACCACATACATGAAAATTAAAAAAATATATTTATTTTGAATATATAATATATAACTACACTGTTGAAGGACTTCTGTGTCTCGAAACATGTTTATTTACTCGTAAGTATTTATTATTTACTTTAAGATAAATTTTTAGTTTTATTTCAATTTTAAAAAAGTGTCAGATATTATTCAATCATATTAATATGGTCTTCAAACATATTTAAGTTATGTTAAAAACACAAGCTACCCTTATATTTTGAAATTGCGTATGGTGTTTTTGTGTCAATGTTGGTATTTTTTCAATTAATCTAAAGAAATGGGTTACGTATATTAGATGTCCATCTCTTCGAAGCTCTAGAGAATTGGTTCCGAGCATTCCCAAAAGAAATGCCGTGGAATAGAGCCACTCATAATAAGATAACTATAATCAGGATAACTACCTCAGAATTTTTTTCTGAACCCTCTCCAGCATAACGAAATATCTCACCTCGTGAGGACTCCATATCACAGAACCACTTCCGAGTCTGCTCCTAGAAAGACAGACCCCAATTTTGGGGCCCCATATACAATATGACTATATATTCAATGGCCTTACGGTTGGGGCGGTTTACACGGAGAGGTTCGCTTGGGGGTAAACTAGGTGATACGCTTCATCAAAAGGTTCAAAAGGGTAGTAGGGCTACGACGGGGTATGTTTTGCTGGAAAGTATGCCTCTACAAAATGGCGCCATGTTGCATTTATAACAGCAACACTACTATCAAGTCCAACTCTCTAGCGTCCACGAGAGGTCCTTTTAAAGACGCCGCGAACCCCGGACAATTTGGCATATATAACTTAGTGCCATGATAGAGAGAGGACGAATGGCGAGCTTCCAGCGCCATAAAACTGGATACACCTAGGTAAGAGAAGGTAACCCCGACAGAAAATCCTCCAGAGAAGGCAAGAGGATACCACTCTGGATATTTTTCACCATCACTATGAAGGGTGATAGTCAACGTTAGGGAGACCTGACAGGACACAGATGGAAGATAGAAGAAAAGACTCACGTAGCGTGGGGCGACGCGACGCCTGAAGTATAGCCATCGCGATAGCGTGATTTGCCTTAGTTAGTTAGTATATGTATCCAAGCTCGTCGCGTTGCGAGGCTTCTATGTGTGCCTCATTAATTTTCTTTATTAAAATATATTATAATATATCAGGAAAAAGCTAGGAGAAACTAGAAAAAACTTGGAGAATGCAGAGGGATAACAAAGAGACAAGAACCAGTGAGGAACTATTGTGGTGGAGGCCAAATCCCGCATCGGGATGCAGCGCCGAGAAGGAGACGAAGAAGATATCAGGAAAAAGCAGTTACAAATAACAACATAATCTTTACATTTAAAAAAAATTGTGAAAAATGGTAATCAAATTAGTTTATTTTTCTGAATTTCACCAACATTGACATACATATATAACATATTTGTATAAAGTATGTAAGCGAAGTTTTTATATACTATTGTTTCATATGATATAAATCTTATATAATATTTTCAGTGAGGCGATGGAAGATATTTATATAATATAAGAAGAGAAATTATGAACTATTCTAAAATACAATTAGGTACTCGAAATGAAATTCTAACAAGAAATTTCAATATCAATTAAGATGGTTGAAAGATTTTTTTTTAATTTCGCGTTCCTGAAATTAGTAGAGTTCATCTCTGGGATGATAAAACCGATAATAAAAATAAGGGAATAAATTAGTGCAACCTTTTGATATGATTTTTGACGTAACATACCACTTTTTGTCAGGTAATTTAATCTGACATTAAAACTTCTAGATAACAATGACTTTATTTGGACTAGTAAGTAATGTTAAAGCTATAATAACATAAGGCGTTAAAGCAAAGGCAGACACAATTAGGACCAAACAAGTTTTGAGGACTTCCAAGATGAAGACATTGTGAATGATAGCAGACAAGACGCTAAGGAACACAAGAATAAAATAAATATGTGAGTTTGAGGATAATATTAGAAGGAATAGACAACGAAAGAAGGAATGTGATGAAAAGTAATGTCCAAAGAATGGACACCACCAGACTCCCATATACTGCATTTAATAATCAGTCTCACGGGATTCATCCTCGTGGAAGACTTTACAAATAGCCTACTGGGATGACCTTTGTAGCAGAGTGGTAAGAAAACTGACTGCCTTGCCGAAGGTCCAGGGTTCGATGCCCGGCGATGACAGTGTGATTGTCACACTGTCTTTGGTCTGGTGTAGAATTCATATGACAATAAAATTGCGATAGATTAACTACCGTTCATATGCCACGAGAATCAGTATTATAGCTAAAAGCGAATTGTATTCAGTAATTGAGTGACAACGACCTGTTGTATGCAAAACAAAGTATGGTCCTAACCACTAGACGTCATTTCTTTATATTTTGTTTAGGAATAGTTCGAGTGTTTTTTAAGCGGAATCTTCATGTATGACGGGACATGGAGGAAAATAGGAGTAGTTTAAATGCGGCCTGGGTCCCTCTTGATTTCTTACATATATTTTTACTAACGTAAGTCCCGCATGGACGAGGGACGGGCCTAGGGATTGAATGAGCAAAGCTGACGAAAGGCGCTTTTCGCCTATAACAGCTTCGGGTAAGCGGTGGGAATCTGCTATGTCCAATGTTGTATACAAAAAATGCCCCCTGAAGAAAAGACCACATAGGTCTCTAGCAATAAAGGAGAAGAAGAAGAAAAAATATATTTAACTTATTACAATTTTGGAATTAAAAAAATGTGTTTTTGTACGTTTAAAAGAAACGAATAATGTTAAAATGAAAATTATTTTATTTGAAAAATAAGAACGAAGAGTTTATTAAAACGGAATAGAATAGTAACAAGTGATGTGAAAAACAAGTTAAAGTCTCAATCCGACTTTTCAGTGACGGAAAAAATTACCCAAAGCTTAGGAAAATAATCCGTTTAATGACATAAAAGCTTCCGTCAAATATAAGGAAAGGGGGAGTCCCGCGTGGAACTCGAGGCGTAATCCGTTTAAAATTAAATTTCGGCCTTAGAAAAATGCCGAAAATGCCGAATTCACGTGGAGCAGAAAATACCCACTTTGCAAACAATCGCTAACAATTGCTAACAGTTCAACCGTACGGGCCTGGAGGGGGGCGGGGTAGCGGGGGAGGTTTACTCACGTTTGTGAAGGGCGACACTCGCTATTTGTTATATTTTTCTCTTTCTACCGTCTCGTACCGCCTTTGCCTACCCTTTTCAGCGACAATGTAAAAAAAAAATTGAAATAAGATTTATTTTGAAACATTCTTATTCGTCTTGTCCTAACACACCTCCGTGGTGCATAGGGCCTCAAGGGATCTTCTTCACCTGACTATCGCATGCCTGATGCCTAACATTTTCCTCAATGAGGCCTGCTACTTTAACGTAGTCCTGCAGGGTTCTGTGTGCGGATGTCGGACTTGGAAAACTCCAGGTGTTTATAAATAGGTGCCTTCGCCAAATATTCAAGATTTTGGTCCCCAAACAGTGTCAAATGCCGTTCTCTGGACCATGGCAGCGAGAAGCCAATCAGAGAACAAGTAGCTAGACGCAAATGGATGTCCATCGGTCACACCCTGAGACAGAAACCGGCCTGCATCGCTCAGGGCGAACTAGACTGGTCCCCTATGGATGGAAAGAGGAAGCGAGGCAGACCTAGAGGAACCCCGCATTTAGAAAAATTAACGTTATTTAATTTACAATAAAATTTTCGAAATTAATATGACAAATAATAATAAAATCAAAGCATTTAATAATTAATAAAAAATAAAAAAATACGATATTTTAAGGAATTAAAACTCTGTTTTTTTTTATTTCTAAAATTTTTTATTTTTAAATTTATTAAAAAAACGATGTTTGTTACATTTGAAATTTCCATGTTTTCAAATGCTTTGATTTTATTATAAATCACATTTTATTTAAATTCCTTACTAAATTTTGTTTTGTTATATATTTTAAAGTCCTTTGTCAGGGCTTTAAAATATTGAAATTAAATTAAATCGACGATTTAATTCCATTTCAATATTTTTAAGCCATAACAAAGTGAAACGTGTCATTTAGGGTGGTTCTTATTTTATCAACCTTGATTTTTTTTTGTCTCACCTCCTCAGTTTTTTTATAACTGGTCATACTAATGCCAGAAAAAAATTAGGCCGTTCGCATAATTCTGAGTGGTACCCCCAAGTTAAAAAATGTTATTCATATAATATTATGATAATATTATACTTGATATACGCAATAGAATTCAAAGTCGACTTGGCTCGAACCAGGCAACTCTAACTAGCTAACCAATTAAATAATCGCTGTCTCTCCGAAGGGGTAGGGAGAAATAACGGACTGTTCTGTATTGACATACTTCTCTTACTTCTTCAACATTCATATATTGTGTTATACACGCACGTCGAGGTCTCCGTTTCCTCACGTGGCTGACATTCAGTATTTGATTTACTTTATCGTGTCACGTTTTCCTTGATCTTATTCTAATTATTATTCCGTTTACATTGTGAGCTTATACTTTTTTACCATTCTTTCTTTATTAACTGTTTACATGTGTCCAAACTATCTTCAAATCAAATCAAATCAAATAAGGCGTCTATTGAGTACAGGTGAAATATTATATTATATACGAGTACATTCAACATAATATCAGGAACGCATTAGAGATGGTTCGACATTAAGAAGACAAGATACTTTCTAAAGTAAAGAATTTTTGTTTTCTGATCGTACTTTCACTAATATGAAAGACGTTAATCTCTGAGGAGACCGAGTTCAGCAAACTAATTGCTCTTCCCATTGGTGTCACTCAGATTGGTTCTGGCAGCCGGTAGGTAAAACAATATGTGCTGTCGCTGTCCGAGATATCTATCGGGGACAAAAAGATCAACACCCTCCAGCATAAGCGAAGATCTTAACGATATTTCCATAATTTTGTTCATAGCACTATCACTCGCACTGCATTCACTCCATATATGTATCAAGCAACTACTGCGCGTTATTGAGACGAAAGTACAAAGATGTTTCCAAATAATGAATCTGGTCGAGCACAAGTTTGAATCCATCCGCCCCAGATTAGAGGAATAGCGTTCTTTCATTTAAAATATAATTATTCTATTCCATAATAATATGATATCACAATTTTTATCATTCACTTGTTTCGTCAACTGATGTTGGCATCATCACGTGTTACCAACAACTATTCATTCGAACTGTAACTGCTGTCGCAACACTTAAAAATGTGAATAATAGATCTTGTGATATCATAACAGTGTTATAAATTTTAGTAGTTAAAATGTTGAAGTATTACAGTGTTTGCCAAAACAATGGATTATTTAATAAAAACACATTTACGCATTTTAAGACTAGGTCTTAAAGGATGTCCGTTTATCTCCGTTACCAAATAGGATGAGTTATATTTTTGAGCTGATTACGCCAATCTGCTAATTTCGCTATAAATTAATAAACTTTAACAATAAACTCGACCATTTAGAGAATCAAGCGAACTTGCTGATGTGTTTACCACCAAACTAGAGCCATTTATTTTAATAGAATCACTATGAATTTGTTATTTAAACTGAAAACGCTTCGTAGATTAACTAGTGTATGTACTCGTCATATAATGTATTTACTGGTTTATTATATGATACGTTCGAATAGATATTATGCCTTATTCTGGGAATTTGATAAAAATAATAAGATTTAAATAATAACGCTGCTTACTTTTTAACAGGGCAATTACACTTGTTTTTAGTAAATGGTCACTAAAAGATAGCAGGGAGTTAAAAACAGTGAAATGAAATAAACGTATCTGTTAAAAGTTTTTTTTAATAGACAGAATATGGCAGCGAGTTTACGAAACTAAAAAAAACAAGTGCAAAAAAAATAAAACAGCATTGCTATTTATTTTTTGAAATTATTAGGTGTTTTGGAAAGTTCGGTCCGTTATATAATATAACAGAAGGCTCTGGCTGCTGCCATTTGTAACCATGAGCATCTGTCAATTAAGTTCAGTTTGCAAATGTTAATCATTCTCACAACAACATTTGTTTTTTTGCTCACAATAAGAAGCATTTTCTTCTGTTGATCTGTTTTAATTGGAAGAAGAGTGCAGCTGATGTGCATTAAATGCTTGTGGAAGTTTATAGCGATCATGCCCTTTTGGATTAATTAAGCAGAGAATAGTATAGATCAGAGGTCCCCAAAAATGTTTGTCCCGTAGACGCCTTGTCGATTTTTTCTGTTTTGTGTAGACCCCCTGCTTTTCTAATATAGTTTTTTTACAAATTCTCCCAACATTAATTTTCTTTTTAAATCTAACACAGATTTACTCACTTTGATAGGGAGAGAATATTTTTAAATAAAATATATGTTAAGTTTTATAGTTGTATATTTTAACTGTTAAATTTACAACAATGTATTATCTGTATTAATATTAGGGAACCGGAAAATCACGTTTTTTTGTTCTCGCTCTTCAATCATCGATTTTGCTTCTCTAGCCGATCTTTAACAACCAACAAGCTGTCCAACCTCCATGTTCAAACCATACCTCAAACATCTACTGGTTTCAGATGCCGTGTGGTAAGTGCATTGTGGCCGAGTGGTAAGTGCATTGACTGCCGCCCCGAAGATTCCGGGTTCGATTCCCGGCGAGGGCAGTGTGATTATCACACTGTTAATGGTCTGGTGAAGAATTCACGTAACAATAAAATGGCGATAGATTAGCTACGTATCACATGTCACGAGAATAACTATGATAGCTATAATAATACCCTCTACATCGATTTGGCTCATGCTGTCATGATGTAAAGCGCGATTCAACAAAATAATAATAATGTACTCACGGAACGCTTTGAGTGTATTTGGTGCGATTAGCAGGAATATGTTATGCGTCGTGCAATTAGGAACTGTGAAATTATTATCATATTGAGGAAAACTGGTACTTTAGACCTTTTGGTGGTTTGCAGTGCTTGATCGACACAAGATATGTTGTGTTTGACATAAAACGTTGAATCCTCGACGGCGAATCCTGGAACCCTCACATTCCATAGATAATCAAGACGATAAACATTTTGAGTGTCGCAATTTGGCTGCGGAGAGCAGCGCTACCAGATAACCGTGAGGATTATACCGACGATGGAGAAACGAACGTGGGTAACCCCCGAAATATCGAATTATAATATTATTTTCAACACAATGATTTTGAATTTCACCGATTAATATTTAAGTCAGGAAGGAGAATAACGTTTTTTTTTTCATTTAATGTAGATTTATTTTTTATGAATTGAAACACTGTTTTTCCACTTATGAAGTGAAAAAAACTTTCCACTGAAAAGTGGAAAAAATAGTGTTTTAATTCATAAAAATTCTTCATTATGGAATTCCAGTGTTAACGCCTTAAGTTTATCTAAAAAAATAGATTTTTTATTATCTCATTTTCTACTATATGACAATGTAAAGTATAACTGGCTTTATCGACATTGAAATTAAATTTAAATATAAGAAGTGAATGCGGTGCGAATGATGGTGTCATGAACAAAATAATGAAAGGATCATTAAGATGGTTTGGACATATGGAAAGAATAAATGAAGAAAGAATGGTAAAAAAATTATATGTTAATGATGTAAATGGATCCAGAAATAGAGGAAGACCGAGGAAAACATGTCACGATCAAATAAATCAAATATTGAATGTCGGCCATGTGAGGAGTCAGAGAAATCGACGCGCGTGCATGACACGATATATAAATGTTGAGGAAGCGAGAGAAATATGTCAGGAAAGAAAAGTGTGGCAGTCCATTCTTTCTGCCTACCCCTTCGGGGAGACGGCGTGATGGTTGGTTAGTTAAATTAAATTTACATTATTTTGGTTCAGTTTACTCATATAATATTAATATTTTATGATTTTGACAATAAGAACTATACAATGTTCATTACATATATTACATATATATTATTATTAACACTTGGTTACTACTCAAAATAAATGTTACACGGTTACTATTCAAGGGTCAATTTGACCCTCTCGTAAAAACACTGTTTATTTTGTTGCAAATAGCAATATGGAAATAAAACACATATTTATAAGAAAAGATATATTTAGTAATGAAATGGCGTACGATTACTTGTTATCTAAACAGTTAAGGCATACAATTATTAAACAAGTGTTGCAAAGTGGAATTTCACACGAAAAACAAACGCTGTTCGTTTTTCAATATTATTTATAGGGGAAAATGCTGCAACGCTTTTTTTAGATGCAACATTTAAAACAACAGGGAAAGATCTTTCAGGAATCGGCAGTTTGAACACCATTGATGTTATGAAAGGCTGGTATGGGGTATGGGGTATCTTTTCATTGTAAATTCTCTGTCCAGCATTTGGTAGGCATAACTCTATGCCAAGCCCACGAAGGTAGTCAGGTCGATTTATTTACATTTTTATTAAATTTTTGGAAAGGTTTTATCAAATGCACGTAGCAACCGGCCGTTAAACCAACCAGCCAAAAAAAACAATCCTCATATTCAGCTAGCAATGGAAAGACACATGTTGGGCTTCACTTTCCGCGATAAAATTATAAATAAAGAGACAAGACAATAAGACGTTGAACAAATGACATTTTCAGCAAATTGATTGCTCTTCCCACTGGCATCACCAGTTGAATCCTGAAGTTGAGGTCTTGAAACAATAGAAGAGGCATAAGAAGACCACAAAAAGGTGGACGGATGATATTATCCAACTTGCGCATCGTACGTGACAACAGATAGCCCAAGATAGATTTTTTTTGGAAGAATTTAGAAGAAGTCTGTATCCAGCAGTGGAGAAAAATTGGCTGAAAAGAAAAATCCTTATATGAAAAGAATAAATACATTAGAATGGCACAATATTGAAAAGCCTAATGATAATGTTCATTTAGGAGTGCCGGCCCCAAATAAATCGGAAATGGCTAAGCGAGAAAAATATCAGGTTTTGTTTCTTGGTGATGTTAGGTATTCCTTGTTTTCCTTTCTCTCATTAGAGGTTTCTCCCAATCCGTTACGTTTGCGCAATGCAGTATTTATTTTAAGAATATGGGTATCAAATTTACAGCCTATTCTTTTTATTCAAATATAAGGGTGATCTGTTGTCTCGGAATTTTAGTCCTCTTGGGATGCGAAAGACAAACTGTCTCTTGATATTTTGGGTGGCTTGCCTGATAGATGTTAGCCTACGATATCCCATTTGCAGCAATGAATGCAATTTTGTGAGTGTCAAAGCCGTTTAATCCTTTACTGGGCCAGAAAAATAAAAATTGCCATTTGATATTATCCATGTTCCTATAGATACAGGTTAGAGTAGCCCACGAAAGATATATAAATAAAATCATCATATATATCGATGGTATGAAAATAACAATACAGGAGAAGCACATTAACATATCTTCAAGGAGCTTCAAACTTCGCAGATCGCGCTTTTGGCATCACGGGACCGACGGCGTGGAACAGGCTGCCCTACAATATCCGCAATCAAGACGACGAAGGAGTGTTCAGAAGCTCTCTTAAAACTTTTATTTTTAAGATAAGCTTTCTGGACGTTGAGCGCCCTTGAAGTGAATCTTTCACAAAAATGGCGCTATACAAATCATCATCATCATCATATCATTTTTTGGTGCATATTTTCATTGATATCAGTGTTATTTGTAGCTTTCATATAACGGTGCAATGATTTCGCCTAAATCGTCTTCTCGTTCTGCTCCATGCCACCATGTCTTCATTTATATTGATAATATTTTTTAAATCAACCCTTTCTAAAGTATGTTTTTTTGGGTTTGATTCGTTTTGCCTACCCGCCGCTGATACGAATAATATTATGAAAGAGAATTTATGATAATATGGCCCCCGGCTAGGGCGGGAATAAGAAGTATTTTATGGCAGCTGCGCCTAACATCTTGGGGATGCGAAAGTATTCCGCGGGAAGGGGCAATTCGATTCCTCCGTGTATTTTGACCTTTAAGATGCCGTCGTTTTCGGCTAAATTACTTTGACGCTATCGAGAACCGATGTTGCGACGCATCTAAAATATTAATACAGATTAAAATGTGTATCTATGTATACTGTTGACAATATGCTTTATGAAGTTGGGTTGGCATAATCAATACGAATAAACACGTTTGTTTTCTAGAAGTTACTTTTACTGTATTTCCATGAAAAATAATTCTTCGGGGAGACAGCGTGATGGTTAGCTAGTTACATAGATATACATTTTATTTTTAAAATGTTTTATTTAATTCAAAATATCATCACACGAATTAGATATTAAGATACTTAAGTATAAAATATGTGTTATACCTTATATTCGCTATCACTTCGTGTTGTGAATATATATTTTTGAAATCTTTAAGACATTAAATATATTTTACTCTTACCTTCAGACTTACATAACTTCACCCCCGTTTATTTAGTATATGACTAATAAAATTGTATAATTCTGTCGTTAGAATTTGTACACACACGTATGACGAGAACTATCCAAAACATAAATACTGTAAAAAGTGTAATAGATTGTTGTGAAAATACATTATTTTTTAATATACAAGGGTAATTCGTAAAGTTAGGTTTCCTATGCTGTCAATAAAGATAGCGGCGCGCTGGGAGAAATCTGGCAACACTGGCTGACTCATCAACTCCTCCACTCTCTATTACTGCCGCTCCCGCCTCGCTACATCCCTCAGTGTCGGCCTGGCAGCCATCGAAGATGGAACTTCCTATCGCTGTTTTCGCCAGATGCGAAGTTGAGAGCATAATGCTTAAGGATCGGAGGATTACCATTAACGAACTTGCTCTTTGAATTCCTGGGACTTCCAACACAACAATTCATACAATTTTAACTGAAAAATTAGGCTATTAAAAGGTGTGTGCGCGGTGGGTACCACGAATGCCCACAGAAAACCACAAGCAGAAACGTGTTGAGCGCTCAACCTCATGTCTCAAATCAAACTCAAGAACTGCTGACAGATTTTGGCTGGACTATTTTTCCCCACCAACCCTACACTCCGGACCTAGTCCCGAGTGATTACCATTTATTTCCAAAATTAAACGAACACTTGATGATCAAGTCAAGGAAGAGGTTATTCGATTTCTCAGAGGAATGGCGGCAGAATTTTATGACTTGGGGATACAAAAGTTGGAGCATCGTCTGCAAAAGTGTTTAGACAGAAACAGCAATTATGTAGAAAAATAGAGTAAGTTTTAAGCTTTAAAATGATGTATAATGCTAAGGAAAACAATAAAGCTGTATATTTAAAAAAAAATGTGGAAACCTTATGTTATGAATGACCCCAGTAAAATAGTTAAAGTAATACTAAATAATCTACATATATTTAGATGTTAACCATAAAATCTGTGACTATCAATCTTTATATTAAAAATCGATAAAATTTTTCAATAAATTCGATAACGTTTATCCGATGAAACGCTTTAATTTAATTTGAAGTAAAATCAGGCGTCAAAGAAACTGAGGTGTGTTTGACGTGGGCGAAGAAGATAGAATGTGGTACCTTTTAACCTCAGTGAACATGAACACTTTTGCAGCTTTTATAGTGATTTAAGGTATATGGACAATATCTTGATTTTTGTTGATTGGTTCAAAAATAAAATGATCATTTTATAGACTAAAGAATATAAACTCTGAATTCCACAGACTTGTTTTAATTGTTTTTTGCAGATTGAAGTTTTTCTTTCGAGGAGTAGAATGTTATTTATATAAATATTATCTTAAATAAATACTTAAACGGTTATTAAAAAAAACACTATGTTATTAATATCAGAATTGATTATATTTTTTCGAGACAGCTGTTTCGCTAACCGATGTTAGAATCGTCCGGTCTTACAATCAAGTTGATATTTATAACAAAGTTTTTTTGATTAAACAGTTAATATTTTGAAATATCAAAGTACTTCCGTCAAAACCGGATTATCTAAATAAGTACACCTTGATATAAAACTTGTGTGGATGTTCAAAATTAATAATTTATTTGTTAAAATATAACAATGTCGGTTCATGTTTATTTAACTTTATTTTAAACCTATTCATATGTCCATTTCTGACATCCTCGTACATCTTCAGGGTTTTATATATAAGATACATTTTGGTAAATAAATAGAGTATTATATCGAGAGAAATCGACGTGCTTGCATGGCATAGTAAAATAATGTTGAGGAAACGAGAGAAGTTTATCAGGAAATAAAAGTGGTTCAGTCCATTATTTCTGCCTACCCATTCGGAGAGCGGCGTGATGGTTAGTTAGTTAAAGAAATTTTGGTATTTGGTTTTTATCATTTTATTCGAATATTCGTGCTAGTTATATTTGATCTTCCACAAGAATTTTTAGGAGTTATATTGACACGTAGTCAGAAGCTCAGATGAAAAATGGATAAGAAGACTGCTGACTTGGAGACCGCGGACGGCAAAGATAAATGCAGGGCGACCGCAACTACGGTGGAAGGATGATCTGAACAGACACGTCGGAATAACCTGCACAAGACAGAGTGATATGGAAGGGAATGGAGGAGGCCTTTGTCCGGGAATAGGCTGAGGAAGAAGAAGAAGATATTGACAATCTAATGAATCAGAAAACAACATTACAATTGAATAATTAAATTCATCATTTTAAGCTCTTTCATCAATATCACCAATAACACTCTAATCCTGCCAAATCTGCTTATTCTTAAAATATACATTTATTTTGGAACATACTTTGGAAATTGAAAAACTTTGTTTAATTCCACTATTTAATAAAAAAATATTAAAAAACACGACATGTCTCGGAGGATACCTCCATCTTCAGGTGTAAAAATATAATAAAAACTAAACAAAGAAAGACTAATACAAAACGCATTTAAAATTCGATACAATATTTCAAATTTCTAAAATTAACCTGGGCTATTTGTTATAAGTAGGTACTAATACTTTTTTAGCAGTAAGAACTAATTAATAATAATAATACATTATGATATATAAAAAAAAATCTGTTTCCAAAGTATATTACTATAGAAATCCACGGTGTTAATGCCTTAGCGTTCAATAAGTTGATTTATTTTGGAGAATGGTTATTATTTGAATATCTTCTACATTAGTCAAAAACAATATGTTATTATATAATAATGTATAGGGGAAATAATAATGTATTGTAAGAATAATAATTTGTAGGTAATAAGTCATATCGCACGTTGAAAACAAAAGTGACACTATACAAAAATCTCAATTTTTCAGGACGGTCATTTAAAGTTTTTGTGAGGTCAATAACTTGACTGTGAGTAGAAATATATCTAATGTTGTTGTTTTATATATTAGTTTATATATTATTCTATCAGAATCTAGTTGATTTTAATTAGGTTAATAAGCAGGCAAAACTTTAAATGACCGTACTGAAAAATTGAGATTTTTGTATAGTGTCACTTTTGTTTTCAACGTGCGATATATATAGTAAATAATATTACAAGTGAAGAAACGTCATCCACAAGTCGTGTTTTAGCCAGTCTGCACAAACATATAGTTTAAATTAGTTTTTGTGGTTCTTGGGAAGTGAATGTTTCTAATATGTTGTGTTGTATAATTCTGCATATATTCGGATTTACTCTGAAAGCGGTAATATCGGGTAAGTGTCTTAAACCGTGTTTAAAAAAATGCATTTTCGATAGATATCAGTATGTGGGAGCCATTTTGCACGGTTTCGGCAATCTCCGGTAAATTCCGGTCAAGTTCGGTATTTCGGCCTGTCAAAATATCGATGCACGCTTTGCAATAATGTATCCGATATGCAGAATGTAATTTGGGCTATCACGGATATTTTCATTGGAATTAAAGTAAGTAAGGAACAAATGAATAAAATAAGGATAAAAGGATTAATAAGCTTATTGGCTATTGAAAAAAGTAACAAGGTGCACTTAAAGTTGTCATCGCAAACAAAAACCAATCCAAAAGAACTAGAATGGCAGTGCACAATGGTGTTCTTCTACCGACCCTTATGTATGGAAGCGAAGCATGGAACTGGCAAAAGAAGGATGAAAGTAGAAAAAATGCAGTATAAATGAGATCTCTTAGACGAATGTGTGGATACTCTGTGTATGATAGAACGTTGAATGAAAATATAAGAAGTGAATGCGGTGCGAATGATGGTGTCATGAACAAAATAATGAAAATATCATTAAGATGGTTTGGACATATGGAAATAATGAATGAAGAAAGAATGGTAAAAAAATTATATGTTAACGATGTAAATGGAACCAGAAATAGAGGAAGACCGAGGAAAACGTGGCACGATCAAATAAATCAAATATTGAATGTCGGCCATGTGAGGAGTCAGAGAAATCGACGCGCGTGCATGACACGATGTATGAATGTTGAGGAACGAGAGAAATATGCCAGGAAAGAAAAGTGTGGCAGTCCATTGTTTCTGCCTACCCCTTCGGAGAGACGGCGTGATGGTTAGTTAGTTAGTTAGTTAAAAAAAACTTACGTTTTATTTAATATTAATTATTCAATTATTTTGACAGCCTTTAATTCGTATTATTGTTCAAGAACTAATTTAAATTTTACAAAGGATTTTTAGTTCAATTAACTCTGTAAACCAACTAATCCAAACTTATAACTGCAAAAGTGGAAAAAGTATGAAAGTATTACCCGGGTACCGTATCATGCACGCAAGCGTTAAGCCTCCATACTCCAAGAAGAAAGATTAAAGTGGGATCCAAATGCAATTACTGCTGCTAGCGATTACAGGACAAGCGGTGGTGGAGGCTTTCTATTGAAAGAGGAGATTTCGTGGAGGATAAATGGTATTGAGCGGGGATCCGGGAGATTTTTAAACGATGTTCTGCGGACAGCTGTTTCTATCATCGGCAAGATGGATGAGGCGGAAGAAACTTGTTATGAACAAAGAATATTGATGGTGGAAAATTTCATACTACAAGGTTAATTTTTGTATTCTATTGATTATGAAAATATATTTGCAATATTTTATTTTAATAGTTCATTGTTTTGGCCGAAACTAAATGATACTTACTAACTAACTAACTAACCATCACGCCGTCTCTCCGAAGGGGTAGACAGAAAGAATGGACTGCCACACTTTTTCCTGACATATTTCTCTCGCTTCCTCAACATTCATATATCGTGTCATGCACGCGCGTCGATTTCTCTGACTCCTCACATGGCTGACATTCAATATTTGATTTATTTGATCGTGCCACGTTTTCCTCGGTCTTCCTCTATTTCTGGTTCCATTTACATCATTTACGTATAATTTTTTTACCATTCTTTTTTCATTCATTCTTTCCATATGTCCAAACCATCTTAATGATCCTTTCATTATTTTGTTCATAACACCATCATTCACACCGCATTCACTTCTTATATTTTCATTCGACACTCTATCATACCCAGAGTATCCACACATTCGTCTAAGAGATCTCATTTCTACTGCATTTATGATACTTCAAAATGTTAAACTAAATAACTTTGTTTTATGTAACACAATTATATTTTGTTTTACGCGACAGCTGTTTCATCAACCTTTGTTGACATCATCAGGTATTACAATAATATATCAAATATCAAATTTTCGTGATTTTTCGAATCTTTATGTGTATTTGTTCCGATGTCAATTAGAATTATTTATTTGGTATAATTTTGAAGTTCTTGGTGAAATTGAGTTAGGTACCTAAATATTTTAATTGGAAGAACGGTTAGTTACTATTTATAGGAGAAAATATTAAAGGTGGAAAATATAATAAAAAAATAATAAGTGTTTCGGCCAAAACAATGGACTATTTAATTAGTATGATACTTCAATACTGTTACAATAGCACAATTTATTATTGTACACTTTGTGAGAATATCGCGACAGCTGTTTCGCCAAACCGATGTTGGCGTTATGTTGGCAGGTGTAGCAAACAATTTCAAGTTGTTTATAACTCCTGATGATGATGCCAACATCGGTTGGCGGAACAGCTATCGCAACATTCTCAAAAAGGTTATAATTAATCAAAATTTTAAGTTCGAAAGACTGAAAATGGAAGAATCGACATGCATTTTTATGAGAAAGTGTAGGATACTACAGAGCTATGTCAGGATAGAGTCAGGATAACGGTCCATAATAATAATAATAATAATAAATTGGAAAATTTATAGAGGCCATTTTTATAAATTACTCATCACAAGGGTCCATTCTCTCGGCTTACCCTGGCGTGAAGGTCTGCTTTTGTTTATTGCAATAAATAAAATAAAAGATAAAATATTGATAAACCAATAACATAATATCAATGAAAAATTATTTTTAATCAAATTGTTTTGAAATGTTTGATAATATCCTTAGCAAGGTGAATTATTTCATTATAACATATATATTCGTTATTATGCAGTGTTTGTTTATTGATCAAGTCTATCTGAAATTCAATTTTAATATAAACCAAAAACATGAGTTTAATTGCATTTTTTGTATATTTGATGTTTGGCTGCATAATTACATTTGATTATGGTCTAGCAAAGTGAGATTTTATTCCCACATAGTTTAGTTGCGGATAATATAGTTCTTATGCCCATTAATTACCTATTCAAAGGGAAATTCATTTACAATTGTAAAACATATTATAGATACACAGAGACTGCCACCGCGAAGGTCCCTAGTACGATTCCCGGCGATGACAGTGAGATTGTCACACTGTCCTTGGTCTGGTGCTGATTTCACGTGATAATAAAATGGCGATAGATAAGCTACCTATCACGTGTCACGAGAATCAAAATGATAGCTATACATCGATTTAGCTCGCACTGTAATGATGTAAACAGCGATTCAACAAAATAATAATAATAATAATAAAATCAAATACAGTAGATTTTATTATTATTTTTATTTTTATAAGGATTAATTGTATCTCAATAGAGACGAAGATGCAAATTGTTTTCTGGGAACGGAAGGTGGTGGCCGAGGCGCTTACAGGACTTATGACCTGTCATTGGTTGGGTTGAGCGATCGCTTTATGTTTAACAACATTCCCCATTGCGCCTTATAGCTACCACGTCTTGTTTCACGCTTGTTTCATGGAAGGCCTATCTTTACATTTTTAAGTTCACTCTATACTAGCGTCATCTATTAAGATTAGAGCGATCGCTAAACCGATCGTTCGATTAGAACTGTTTAAAGCGATCGCTCAACCCAACCAATGACAGGTCATAAGTCCTGTAAGCGCCTCGGCCACCACCTTCTGTTCCCAGAAAACAATTTGCATCTTCGTCTCTATTGAGATACTATACTTATAAAATAAAAATGATTTATCCGCAATGGGTGAAATCCAGTATTTGTCTACAAGACTTTGTATACATTCAAAATGTTGTTGTACAGTAGATTTTAATTACACAAGCTTTATACTTTGCTCAGTTTTTGTAGTCCTCATGAAGAAATGTATGAAACCGGTCTGCAGTAAAAGTAATAAGAGGTTTTATTAAAAATAAACCGTCCAAAGACAGTTATTTTCGTGATAATTTAAACCAATGATATTACTTCTTCCAAAGAATTAAAATATTCTATTAGATTTCAAATCTAAAAATTATATTAGGTTCGCGTAACTATATGCAATTTCATTTCAATAAAGTAATTTTGGAATGCTTATAGATGGATGCATTATTGGAGATGGCAAAAAATTCCTAGAAAATCTATCAAATTCCTGATATAACGATTTGAAACCCCCTTCTCCCAATAAGGGAGTAGTTGAGTCGGCTATTGAAATTTAATGCTCGCCGTCTGAATTAAAATGGAGAAAACCGAATCTCCGAGGAAAAATATATATTACTCCAAGTCAGGCATTGTGAGAAGAAGGGGTGGGTATTAGGGAAGGAGGTAATATTTCACAAATCGGAGAAATGTAAATCAGGGAGACTTTGTGAGTGCCGTAGCTGGTAGCAATTCATTACACACGTACAAAGTCATCATCATTATAACAGCTATAATAATGGCCAAGTTTTTGTGGTATTTACAGTGAAGGATTGGTTGTTTTCGGGGTTTGTCTAAATTTATACTAGTGATGGGCCACATTTGTGTATGTAGTATACTAGTCAGGTACATAGTACTAGTCCGGTAGGTACTAGTCAGGTCATTTTGTAAGGGAGCATCCTTAAGTTTTTCACCAAAATTCTCCGTAAAGACCGCCGATTGACACTACGAGGTCCTCTGCGACATCTTCAGCCGCAGCCGCGATATTCTCGACAGAACGGCTGCTCTGTGGCCGGCCAGATCTGGCAGCATCTCGTGTTGTCCCATACATTTCTAGACGAGCGGCTAAAAGCCGTAGTATTTTCCCAGTTGGTGTCGGATAACCGGGAAATCTGCGACTAACTTCACGCTGCGCCAACACACCGACGAATTATTCCGCAAAAAATCGAAAAAAAAAATTCACGTTCTAAGTATAATAACGATTCATATTGGCGTGTATTTTGTATCTATTAACTTCATAAATGTCAAATCATATCTGACATTTGCCGCCATTTGCAAAAATTATGGCAAGTTCCGAAGAGTGATGACTTTTGTGCCACATTTAAATACGAGTATGTTCATTATTTTTACATGTATCAATAAAAATGCGTAAACAGAAATAATATAAATTGATCTAATTAAAAACGTAAATAAGAAAAATGAACCCACTGTATATTACCACTTACTTAACAGGATCTTTAGCGAAATTCTTTTAAAGGCCTTTATATAAATCGTTCTCCAAAGGTTTGAAAAAAGTACTTATAAAATTACTCACATCAAAAGTACATTCAGCGGCAGTCAAACAACTTTTATTACTATTCAGAATAAAAAATTCACGTACAAAAAGAACTTTAAAAAGCTTCCACGTGAGTGCGATTGAAAAAAACTCTCATACATTATGAGTTAAGGCAAAACCTAACGAAATACTTTTTAAACTTGAGCCGATATTACACAATCAAATTTTAATACTTCAAAACTCAAAACTTGCGTTAGAATTTTTTTCCAATTAAATAATAAGTTTATAATCTACAAAATATTAAAAAAACACGACATGTTTCGGAGGATAGCTCCATCTTCAGGTGTAAATATGTAATTGAAACTAAACAAAGTAAGACTTATAAAAAAACGCATTTAAAATTCAATACAACCCAAAGGAACAATACATTTTAATTTAAAAAAATTATCTGGGCGAAATGGGCTAAGAAATAATCTTTTTTTCCTGAAGCTATCCTCCGAAACATGTCGTGCTTTTTTAAATATTTTGTGGATAATAAACAAAGTTATTTACAATTGAAGTGTAATACTATGGAATTTCACAGTGTTAATGCTTTCAATAAATTAAAATTAATGAATATTTATTATTCGTGAAAATGCATTAGAAATGAGACATCTTAGACGAATGTGTGGCAAAAAGGAAAAAGTGGCAAGATCAAATAAATCAAAAATTGAATGTCTGCCATGTTGTATGAATGTTGAGGAAGCGAGATAAGTATGCCAGGAAATAACAGTGTGGCCATCCAACCTCGCTGCCTACCCCTCCGGGGAATCGGCGTGATGGTGAGTTAGTTAGTTTATTGTTTATTTAATTTCGGAAATACATTAATATATACGTAAAAAGTAATTTTTGTATGCTCTAGATCAGTGGTTTCCAAAGTGGTCCCATTGGACCACCAAATCCCAGGGACCTCGAGGGGTCTCTGGGATTATTCAGGGGGTCTGTGGAAAATCAAAATTGATTTGGAGGTCCGTGCAAGGCTTACGGCGGCCTTTTTTTGCTCATTTGTGAAAATCAGATTACGAATGAGCAAGAAAAAAACGGTCTACAACGAATTCCAGATTTTTTAATCTTTTGGTCTAATTTTGCTCTATGTCAGCTTCAAAAACTCATTTTATTGTTAAAGATGAATTTGTAAAAAAAAAACAATATAACGAAAGTAGGGGGTCTGCACAAAATAAAAGAAATCAGCAGGGGGTCCACGGGACAAACAAGTTTGGGAACCGCTGCTCTAGATCATAGGTTTCCAACTTTTTCTGAACCACCACCCCCTTTACAAGAAAACTTAATGCTCAACGCCTCCCCTTCCCTAAAACTTCTCAAATATTTTGAATTACGTAGATAAATTTAAAAATATTATTGAATCTATTATTTATTTTAAATTCATCATTAATAGTTTACTCATGAATACAGTACTTTCAAAGTATTATTATTATCTGAAATTGGTATCCCACGGCCGCCCCCCTTGACAGCTTTAATTTATTTCTTAAAATAAAAAATATATACCATTAAATGAACTGAATGTAACGAAATCTTTCAAAACAATTTTCGTTCACTTCCCGAACTACATCAATATGTGAATTTTTGCGCAAGTGTTTAAAATAATTACAATACAAAACAATTAATAATCAATATTAAAGTTTAATTATCTTTATAAGTACGTCTTAAGCGTATTTTTTTTTGTTATTTTAACACAACAAAAAAAATCTGCCCACGCCCCCACTGTTCCATCTCAACGCCCCCTAATTTTGTTGAGAACCCAACACGTTGAGAACCTAGGCTCTAGATAAAAATATCAAAACAATATTATTTACTTTGTAAAACAACACTCTATTTAAAACACAAGTAAAATTAAATATTAAAAATTACATTTTGTTTTTTTGAATGTATACAAATACTTGTAGACAAAGTCAATCAAAGTCAGTCTACAAGTATTTGTATACATTCAAAAAAACAAAATGTTGTATAAAAACTGGTCAAAGTTAAAAGCATATAAAAATTGGAGAGTTTCCTCCAGGCGTTGTCTAGTAATGTGTGATAATTGGGTTGATAGCCTTTCACATTACATTAATAAAAAAATTCTGCTTAATGCTTACATTTAGTCTTAATAGATGGCGCTAGTGTAGATTGAACTAAAATATGTGAAATGTTTCTCAACATGGTAGCATATATACTACTTTAAAAAATAATTGTAAGACGTGGTGTTCGTTAAAAGGGCGGAATGGGGAATGTTGTATTACATAAAGTGATCGCTTAACCCAACCAATGACAGGTCATAAGTCCCGTAAAACGCCTCGACCACCATATTCTGTTTCGAAATAATTTATATCTTCGTGTCTATTGAGATAGAATTAATTCTTATTAAATAATAATTTTTTACATTTTTTCAAAACTGAAAACATTCAATAAAATTTGTTTGGTATATACAATATTTAAATACATCGATGAATTGCTACTTTTTTGGAAACATGTTTGTTTGTTTAAATATTCCATATTTTTATTTTTATTGTACGAGTACGTTAAATAAAGTGTTGTTTCACAATGTAAAAAAATATTGTTTAATTATGAATGCGCAACACAAAGAAATGGTGAAAAAGGAAGAAATTCTAAAAATTGAATTCATTTTATATGATACTCTTCTTAAGTTGGTCCCTATCTAAAAATGCAATTTAAAGAAATATTCACGGAGTGAGATCTTCCAGTAGCGATCATGTAATTTGCTTCATTCGTTTTCTCATCTCGAGCAAACAATTTATCCGGACAAATTCGGTTAATTTATTCAGAGATCCTTTGTTCACACAGGACTTGGCGTTCTCAGGACGTGTCTTCTTTCGTATACGGGAAACATTAGCACACCATACATCTGAAAAAGAAATAAAGAGACTTCTATTTCACGAACCATGCATTTTAAAGAGATGAATAAATTATCAATCTTCTTCTCTGGTTTCAATCCTGGGATTGGTTTGCAGCAATTTCCTCCATTATTCTCTTCCATTTTTCCCTGTCTTGTGCGGCTCTTTTGAAATCTGCATATGATGAGCAGCGTACGTCCACCAACAGGTCCTCCAGGTACTCTCGGCGTGGGCGTCCCCTAGAGTTTGTCCCCTCGATCATACCCTCCATTATGGCATGCAAGAGACCTTCTTGACGTATTACATGGCCGATCCATCTTGCACGCCTTTCGGACAAGGTCCTGAGCAGGTGCCTTCCTCCTTCGATTCCTTGAAGAACTTCCTCATTCGTGATGTGGTCTCTCCAGGAAATTCCAAAGAGTCTTCTATAGGACCACATCTCAAAAGCCTCTAGTCTCCGCTTAATCATCAATGGAAGGAAGATAAACAAAAGAAAAAAAATCACTAGAATAATGATTTAAAACTTTATATTGTACATGGCATCATTAGGTATTACGATGTATTCACGACGCGACAATTTCATAAAAAAACTGTGGGATTTTAACAGTATTAAACAGATAAAATTCTTGAAGTATCTTAGTATTTCTGACGAACAAATGGATTATCTTCTATCTAATGAAACTGTCTCAAACATCTGATTGAGAATGCCCTCGCACGGTGAAACTCATTTGTAAAATGTTTTATATTATGTAAATTAAAAAAATATCACTGTAAAAACGATAAAGGAATCGCATAAAATCAAATAAAATTTCATTATATATTTTATAATGGAGTTTTACGAAATAAAAACCACAACGACCAATCAATGTTGTGACTTGAAATTTCATAGTAGAAATTCATTGAGAGTAAAAAAAAATCTTTTAAGTATACATTTAGTAAAATTCCAATTAGGTTTCGACTGTTCACTGCCATATTTTGGTAAAGAATCATCAGAAACCACTAGAAGATGGCAACGAACTGCCGAAACCGGTTAAACTGTAAACATAAGTGGAATATGATTAAATGTATTCTTTAGAAAAATTATATTGTCAGTATTCAAAAAACGTTAGGTTTTAAAATTTTCGTTTTATTTATTTAAAAATCGTATGTATAATAAATATTCTGAATCGTTAATAACTAATTATTTTAAAAATAGTCGTATATTCAAGAATAAAAATAAGTTTTTACCACATTAGATATTTACGAATTCTGCCGTTAGGATCACTAACATGACAAATATCCACAATTGTTTTACTATCCTGTACAGTGACAGGTAAAAAAAAATAGGTTGCCATATTCATATATATATATTGGAATAAACAAAATTAATATATTTAGGGAAGAATGAGAAGATGCTACTGGAGAGATCATGTGGAAAGAGCATGTTCTGAAAGAGTGATCAATATAGCCGCAAATAAAGTAACAACAGGAAATCGACCGGCAGGAAGACCACCTAAAAGGTGGCGAGACAGTTGGACATCTGTTTCCCAGGAACAGGCTCTGAGAAATAACAGGACACAGTCCTAAATAAAGCAGAAGAAGAATAACTTTAAACATCCGAGTTATGTTTTCAACCACAAATTAGTTGAAAACAAAAATATGATGTGCATTGATTGGTAGTCGAGCATCAGTGGTAGGAAATTATTTGGTTATAACCAAGAGTAATAACATTTTTTCCTGAACCATAAGTTATATAATTTTCTATACCAAATTCATCTACGATTATAAGAACATTTTTTCGTGCGGTGCCCGGAGCGGTGTATGAATTGTCTATGGGTTGCCACTCTCTAGTAGACGTAAATTAATTTTTAATACTTGACGTGACGGAGCAAAGACCTGTTAGCAGTGGACAAAGAATTTCAAAGAAACAGATAAAAATCCCACTGTGAAACTGAGATTTAAGATTGAAAAATTACAGTACAGCTATATTTTGGTTTTTGTAAATCTTAATATATAATTAGTTAGGTTATAGAAAATCAACCCATAGAACAGGTCAGGACCTTCAAGTATCTAGGCATAGATCTAATGGGGGGAGCTGATTAGCGGGAAGAAATACAAGACCAAGTAAACACGGCAGCTACAATCTATGGGGCTCTAAAATCCGCATTATGGAAAAACTAAGACATGGCCATTAAGAGTAAGATTATAATCTATAAAGCATGCGTAAGACCAATAATAACATGTGGCGTCGAAGCAAGGGCAGACACAGTAAGGGCCAAACAAGTTTTGAGGACTTCCGAAATGAAGACACCGAGGACTATAGCAGGCAAGACACTGATTGCGCGGGGAACACCAGAATAAGAGAGATATGTTAGGATGAGGATATTATAAGATGGAGCAGACAGCGAAAAAGGGACTGGTACGGTCAGGTTCAAAGAATGGACACCACCAGATTCCCCTATATTGAATTGCATAATCAACCTCATGGGACTCGCCCTCGTGGAAGACCTCCTTAAATATGGAAGGACAGCTGGAAATCTACCTCACAGGAGGAGCAATACTCTGGAGAACAGACCACATAGGTCCATAGACCACACAAGGAAGAAGAAGAAAAATAAGAATATATTATTGGGATTCGAATGAATGGATGTGCCATGGTAGAACGTATCCTGCTGGAAGGAATATACCTATTCAATGCGAGAAACGCCACCTTGCATTACAACAGCAAGATTTCCAGTTAGTCCGTCTCTGGCGTCCTAAGGTGGTCCTCGTGATCCCGCGAGTCTGGGGTAATGTGATCGCTGACCATCAGGGTCATAGCAGATAGGGACACAAAATCGGTAACACCAGCTAAGGGAAGGCAAACCCTACAAAAATCCCTGGAGAAGGAAACGGGAACCCACTCCGAAATGACTTCCCAGGAAATGATTCTGGCAAGAGACCATTCGCTTAAGTGATCGCAACTTCAGGGGGATCTGACACGGAACTAAGGGAAGAATATAAAAATAAAATTGAAATATAAGTGCACCATACGAAAGAAAAAATGGACAATTTTTGTTTACAATTACATGGGTGCCGACAGAATGGGGGAAGATGGAGCCAGAAGATTGCTGAGTGGAGACCAAGGTTGAGCTGGAGAAATGTTGGGAGACAGCCTACCAGGTGGAGCAATAATATTCTGTGGACTGCAGGAAGGGCCTGCAGAACACTGGCGAGAGACCGAGAGAGATGGCGTGGGGGTGGAGAGGCTAACGTCTAGCAGTGGATAGACACAAGTGGACGAAGGGGATCACAAGAGGCATAGGAAGACCACAAAGAATATGGACGAATGATATTATCCAACTTGCGGGTCGTAGGTGGCCTAGGATAGTACATGTTGGAAGAGTTTAGAAGAGGCCTATATGTGGAGTAAATTGGCTGAAAAGAAGAAGTAGAAGATCACAAGAAGCAGGTTGGTTCAGGATATTGTTGTAACATACTTACTAACTCACCATCACACCGTCTTCCCGAAGGGCAGAATGAATAGACTGCCACACATACTTCTCTCGCTTTTTCGACATTTTTCCGACTCCTCACGTTCATCATCTTCAGCCGTCTGTCATCCACTGCTGAATATAGGCCTCTCCCAAAGCACGCCACCGCCCTTTATCCATTGCCGCACCCATCCATCCATGTCCAGCAATACTCTTCAGATCGTCCATTCAGCGGGCAGAGGGACGTCCAACTCTGCGGAATCCTGTACGCGGTCTCCACTCCAGGACCCGTCTCCCTCATCGACCGTCGGTTCTCCGACAGATATGGCCAGCCCATCGCCACTTCAGCCCGCCCATCCTCAGAGCTACCTCAGTCACTTTGGTTTGTTGTCGAATAAATTCGTTTCTAAATCTGTCCCTCAAGGTTATTCCAAGCATTTGATTTATTTGATAGTGCCACGTTTTTCACGGTCTTCCACTATATTGTTGTATCACACAATATAGTGTAATATGACTGATGCGAGTTCTTAAACATTTACGCAAGTTGTGTTTTAAAAGAAAATGCTGTTATTCTCGTTAAAAAGGAAAAAAGTTTCGAGAATCCGTTTCGGGAAAAGTAAGACGCATTGTCCTCAAAGGCGCTATAAAGTATGCGGGAGTACATCCTCATTTTTACTCCTTCTGGGCTCGTACTACGCGTGGCTTACTCGCAAGCAGAGTAATATTTCGATTTAGTTTAAAATAATGAACACAGCATTCTTTCCCACGAGAATTCATTATAGATGTCTTATTTCCTTTTTCTGTTGGACTTTTGATAACGAAAATAAAATAAATCGTTTAAATTAAAAAAAAACTCTAAATAGTCCATTGTTTTGGCCAAAAGACTATGATACTTCAACATTATTACTGTTAAAATCTAAAACACTGTTATACTATCACAATTTCCTTTAATTCACTGAGAGTTTCGCGACAGCTGTTTCGCCAACCGATGATGGCATCATCAGGTGTTACAACAAACTGAGAGAGAAATTGAAGAGTTTATTGTAACACCTGATGATGCCAACATCGGTTTTGCGAAACAGCTGTCGCGACACTCTCAGTGCATTAAAATAAATTGTGATATTACAGTGTTTTAAATTTGAACATTAATAATTAAACTTTTTTATGAATATCAAAATTGAATATAATTAGTCGCGACAGCTATTTCGCTGACCGATGTTAGCATCGTCAGGTCTTGCAATCAACTATTGTAAAAGATACATCAGAAAGACTTAGTTTATATACAAAATTATTAGGAGGACTTAGTTTATATACAAAATTATTAGGAGGACTTAGTTTATATACAAAATTATTAGGAGGACTTAGTTTATATACAAAATTATTAGGAGGACTTAGTTTATATACAAAATTATTAGGAGGACTTAGTTTATATACAAAATTATTAGGAGGACTTAGTTTATATACAAAATTATTAGGAGGACTTAGTTTATATACAAAATTATTAGGAGGACTTAGTTTATATACAAAATTATTAGGAGGACTTAGTTTATATACAAAATTATTAGGAGGACTTAGTTTATATACAAAATTATTAGGAGGACTTAGTTTATATACAAAATTATTAGGAGGACTTAGTTTATATACAAAAAAATAAACAGAATGACTTAGTTTAGGTATATACAAAATTATGTATCTTTCAGTTGATTGTAAGACCTGAAGATGCTAACATTGGATAGCGAAACAGCTGTCGCGGCTACTTATATTCAATTTTTATATTCCTAAAAAAAAAAAAAATACGCAATAAAAAAAACCTATTTATAAATATTACACCATATTGTTTTATGCTGGTGATTCATTTTTTCTGCTTATCCCTTTGGAGAAGCGGCGTAATGGTTAATTTGTCAGGAAATTTCTATGAACTTTAAAATATTAGCTGATTTGGGATGTACAAATGTACTACGACTTTATAAATGTACTTTTTTTTTTTTTTTTTTAAAGGAACATAGAAGTTCCCGCCACATACCCGAGGCTGTTATAGGGCGTAGCGGCGCCCTTTTATCAGCCTCGCTCGTACACTCCCTGGGCCTGTCCCCGGTCCATCCGGGACTTACATTTAAATACGGCAACAACAAAGGGGTGCCAGACCACATTTAATCTACTCAATCTCACTTATATGCTCCGCTGTACTTTATTGAATAAATAAATAAGCATAATATATAATACATGAACATTTGAGGAACATTATATAAACGTTTTATAAATGTACTACTCATATCTAATAGTGCTCCCGTATCTCAATTTAGCAAAACGCATAATTTTATCCTTTCAATGTGCATTGATTTTCCGTATCGCGCAAACGAACAAGCAATTAACTCTCTAACTACTCGTTTTAGCGGTAATAGCGTATTCGTACATAACACCCATAGCGTCATATTACGTATTATTTAGATTGACAAGCTTATGATGCCGCAAAACGAGGGCGCCGTAATGCAATTTAGAATTGCCAGATCGAAATGTTTTCCCGAGTTTTATGGAAATTCAGAATGGTCATACGTAATATTTTTATTGAGTTAAAATAAAAATGGCTAATAATTTATTTAAATTTTGAATTAATATTAATTGAATATGGTCGTCGACCCAGTTTGTCGATGCCAGCGAGCCCGGCAAAACCGGTCGCTGTCGAAATAAAGAAAAAAAGTGGAAGTAGTTGAAAAACATCTTCTTCTTTTAATAGATCTGACGATCTGTGACACAGAAATCATATCTCGTCGGATGATAAGATCCAGCTGTCCCTCCATCTCTTAGGCGGTCTTCCAGGTGGGCGGTGTCCGGAGGGGATTTCATAGGCGGCTGTATATGCAAGTCTGTCACCATCCATTCTGGCTACATGGTCCCTCCAGTATCTTCTTCTGGATCTACTCCACTGAAGCATATCCTCTATTTCGCAAGTTTTTCTTATGTCTGCGTTGCGGACACTATCTCGGAGAGTTTTTCCAATAATTGATCTTAGGACCTTCATCTCCGATGTTCTTAGTAGTCCCGTGGTTCGCACAGTGTCAGCCCGCGTCTCTACAGCGTACGTCATGATAGGTCGCACGCATGTTTTATAAATTCTGATCTTGCTGTCGATACGCATGCGCTTGTTCTTCCAGACCAGATTCTTCAGGCATCCTGACACGGCAGAGGCATCGAAAAACATCGTTTTATATAATTATTATAGAAATTTCAATAGTAAAATGAAACAAAATCGTTGCTCATATACTAAATAAAAACAGAAATGGTGAGGTGGAAAAGAATTAAGACAAGGGGTATTAAGTGTCTATTCAAGTTTAAAAATTTATATTTTACTTATGTAAATATTATTATATATTTAAATTCACTACGTCTATAAATATTTTGGCCGCAAACAGGGTTGAATGTATATTTTATGTAGGAAATCATTCAGTTATCTGTGTAAAAATATTTATACGTCATAAAAGGATATCAGGCTGACTATTGTATGCTTGCGATGCTGTGTTACCCTTTGTTGAATGAGCGATCTCTCGTGTGATCCAAACTGAAACTTTAGCTGTTTTATGCGCTATAAAGTATAAAGTATCACATAACGCCCGTCATTTAAAGCACGACGCAGTATGCAAAGCAAAAAAAATTCGCGATATACTCTGTTCAAAATATTACGAAATTATTCGCGTATCTAAATATAAATATTTATAAATAATTAATGCTAATTATACTTCAATATAATTATTCTCCAATTAAAACTTACGAACACATGCGGTGATAAGCTCTGTTTTATACATATTTCGTTGGTTTAATTTGCATTTGATTTTAGCTTCACATATTTAGCTGTATTTTATATACGCGATTGCTTTTATAAATTACCATTCAATTTCAATACTGATCCGTTTTTTAATAGAACAAATAATTAATTTTCGATCAACTTAAGCGTTGCGCAACACTGCGGAATTCTATAAAGATGAACTTTTCATGAATTAAAACACCGTTTTTCCACTTTTAATGGTGTTAAACTTTCGATGTCGAGAAAAATAATCTCAAAGCGGAAAAACAGTTTTTTAAATTAATTGAACATTTCACATTTGATCAAATTATTCTTTTCTAACTACTCGAATAACTTCCGAGAAAAGTGTGTCTAGAATTAACAGTGTGGAAGTCTGTCCTTCGGAGACACTCCATGTTGGATAATTAGTTTAGAAAATGTCTTTTAGTTAGTGAGTCACTTGTATATAAACATTGATGGTTCGACTTAGGAAGACAAGATACTCTCTAAAGTCAGAAGTATCTGTCTTCTGAACGTACTTTCACTAATACGAAATACGTCCATCTCCGAGGAAATCGTGTTCAGCAGACTGGTTACTTTTCCCATCGGTGTCACCAGAGGCAGGTTGATTCTGACGGCAAGCAGGTAAAACAATATTTGCTGTCACTTTTAGAGATATCAGGAACAAAAAGCCCAACTTTCTCCAGCATGGCCGAGATCTTGAAATATCCCCTGATTAATCTAAAGAAATGGGTTTTGAGATGTCCATCTATTCTAAGCTGCAGAGAGTTGGTCCCCAATATTCCCAAAATTTTAATTCATTTTATTATTCTTGATAGTAAGTTTGCTAACTAACTAAATAACTAACCATTACGCAGTTTTCCCGGAGGAGTGGGGTGAAAGAATGGACCACCACACTGCTTTCATACATGCAAGCACGTCGATTTTTTTCTTGTATACAACACGTCGTTTAAATCCAATTACTGTGTACAGTTTATTTTAGTTATTATATTGGTTCTTATGACATGTGATAGGTAGTCAATCTATCGCCATTTTACTGTCACGTGAATTCTACACCAGACCAAAGACAGTGTGACAATCACACTGCCCTCGCCGGGAATCGAACCCGGGACCTTCTGTATGGAAGTCAAATATCTTACCACTATACCACGAAGGTCGAATTTTTTTTAAAAAATTAGTTGAACATTTTATATTTGATTAAATTATTCTTTTCTAACTACTCGAATAACGTCCGAGAAAAGTGTGTCTAGAAAGAACAGTGTGGAAGTCCGTCCTTCGGAGACACTCCATGTTGGATAATTAGTTAAGAACATGTCTTTTAGTCAGTTAGTCACTTGTATATAAACATTGATTTTTTTTTTTAAATTTTGTCTTGAAAATTTTTTCCGACTCCTCACGTGGCCGACATTTAATATTTGATTAATTTGATATAAAAATGTGTAAAGGGAATTAATAATATATCACCGAATTCATAGCTATGAAAAAATTCGTAAATTGAAACATGTATACGAAATGGTACTCCATTCCAAATGTTGGGGTGTCTGTAACCATTTGGATTATCGATAAAGTTGGAGCAGCAAACATGGCGAACACTGCTCCGCGAATAACTTTGTTGTCTTCCGAAGTAATAAATTCCAACTTGAAGCCATAACAGCGACGTTTTAAATTGTAAATTTGGCTTGTAATCGATAAATATGGATTATCGGGGAATATTTCGGAATATTTTGCTAACTTTTCGTGTTCAACTTTGGGAATGTTTTAATGAGGGAGTTGTGTTCAAAATAAATTTGTTTTTTGTTGCGTAACATCATTTGGCTGAATATATTATACGCTCGCTTGTTATAACAATTCATATATAACATTAAAAGTGAAAATATTTAGTCAACTAATGTTTTATATAATCTGGATAAACTCACGTGAGTGGAACAATTGATGAACACATAATTGCTGAATTAATTGTATCTCAATAGAGACGAAGATGCGAATTGGAAACTGAATATGGTTGATCAAGGTGTTTACAGGACTTTTGACCCATTGATTGGGTTAAGCGCACACTTTATGTAATTACAACATTCCCCATTCCACCTTTCTTATGACCATGTCTGACAAATTTTTGGAAGTTGTATATATGTTAAAATCCAACACCAGAATTCACATGTCAGTTTCAATGCGCCATCTATGAAGATTTTGATTCTATATGTTAATCTCTAAGATTACTCTTTTACGTGGAAGTCTATATATTCTACATACTAACGCCATCTATGAAGATTTGTGTTTATTAATCATTAAGCAGAACATCTTTTTAACACAATGTGAAAGGCTACCCCGCCATTAGCGCATTGTTAGAAGCCGCCTGGAGATGTCACTTCTATCTATATGCCAAACTTAGACATTGTAAACATAATTGCTGTTTATTTAATTTCACAACACTAATATGTTTATATTTATTCAACATCGAGTGTCTCCGAAGGACGGACACTGTTCATGGGAACAGGTGGAAAAAATTAGATATCTGAGTGTGGACTTGTGTGGGAAAAAAGATCTACCGTGTGGAGTGATGGGGCAAGTAAACAAGGCTGCAGTCATTTCAGGATGCTTAAAGAATTCAATTTGGAAAAACCCTGACATGAAGATCAGCAGCAAAGTAAGAATTTATAAGACTTGTGTGCGACCTATAATGACATATGGGATCGAGTGCAGGGCGGACACCACAATCACAAAAAACGCGCTCAGATTGTCAGAAATGAAGACGCTCAGAAATATATCTGGCAAGACACTGCAAGAGAGGATAAGGAAAACACGGATAAGGGAGGTATGCGAAGTTGAGGATATCGTTAGGTGGCGAAAGCAAAGAAGAAGATACTGGTATGCACACGTGAGGTTGACGCGTATAGGTTGACAAAACGGCTGTCGCTAAAAATATAAATACAATTGTGATACCTTAAACAACGTTATAAAATAAAATATAACAATTTATAAAATTTCTTTATTATTGTATATTTAGTGTGCTTCCACATTTATTTAGTGAGAGTTGATTTAGAGAGTGAATCCTTAATGAAGATATCAGTTCATGAGTCGTTCAACTCCATTGTATAGATTGTGGTTTGGTCGTTTCATTCTTTACTCAAATGAAATATTTATTTAATCCGCGCCCCAATCCGCCACAAAGTAAGCATAAACTGCGCTGTTCGCATTCGGAAGTGATAAAGTCGATTCCTAAGCATAAATAATAACTATATACGTCTTTTTTATTGTGAGAATTGAGCCGGTCTTTGCGGTAGAAGAACCGCGGCGTGTTTGGTATGCGGTCATAACATTCGCTTGCGTCATCTTTACAGTCTATCGCGCTTGCATCCCTTTGAAATTACTGCAAACACATCTGCCGTCCGGCTAATGTTGTAGCGGGAAATTACGTAATCGTTGCGTTTTTAAATAAACGTTTACGAGACATAAAATTACGTTAATTGTTGGTTTTTAAGCTAATCCTAATCAACTGGAACACATGTTTTGTTAATTTAAAAATAGAATTCGAATTACTTTTAAAAACATTATCACAACACTTTACTGCACTCTTGATAGACATGTTCACGATGGTTCTCACCCTTCTTCGGTGTATAAATTTTAATATTTGTACAATGAAGGTGAATGGGAACTATCGAAAATGTGTATTTTTTATTGTTTCTTAAATAATGATGTAATTCCATATTAAATAATTTATATAATTTATATTAATATTGTAATTTTTGACGAAACATGTAATTCACTTTCTAAAAACTTGCATATAACCATCACGCCGTTTCTCCGGAGAGGTAGGTAGAGAAGATGGACCGCCATAGCATTCTGTTCTGGAATACCTCTCTAGTTTCTTCCACATTCTCACATCGTAATCGTGGCCGCCTTTAATATTTGATTAATTTGTATGACCAGCTAAACTGATTAAAATACTACATTGTTTTCTCGTGCATTCGTTCCAAATGTCCAATTCATCTCAGGGTTCTTTTTAAATTTTATTTATGATGCAATCATCTTCTTTTTATTTTTTACTTATTTCGTCATTCGGTATTCAATCATATATCGTTTTCCCGCACATTCTTTTCAGCGATCTCATTGCCACGGCATTTATCCTACTTTCATCCTCTTTTGCTAGTTCCAATCTTCACATCCATGCATATGGATTGGCACCAGAACACTTTTATGTATTTCCATGTTTACCTTGATGTTTTTTTTAAATATATGAAAACAAGATTTTTTTAGTTTTTGGTGCCTTCTTAAAATTAAAGATTGAGAGAATATCATATACAAAATATATTAAAGCTAGCGTCTAATAAGCGTTAATTTTTATATTCATTATCTAAGTATACACCACGATACAAGAAATGCGATTGTATGAGAATGGCAGTTCTGTATTAAATAAATTAATAATAAGTACTTTTGTGTCGGGTGGCTGAAGTTAGTTAAGCGTTCGGTCGTTGACTTTGTCGTTTTCCGTAACAAGCCTGCTGGGAATTTAACAAGAAATTAATTGAAAAACAAGCCTTAAGCCGGACTGCCTCGCGCCAGTTGGGCCGTGGGGCCGGCCCCCGTGAAAGCCACTAAGAACCCGGGTGCGGCGCCCGTCCGCTCCGTTGGCCCTGTGTTTACATGGAAATTCGGCTGTATTTTCTTGTTCTCTTCCGTCTCACGTACTTAAGCTTGAAGGAATTATTGTTTTATTAATTATTCCAACGCCCCCTTTTAATGATCCCATTCTTAAGATAGGCGTACGAACTTGTTCGAAACAAAATATTAACTATTTAAATAACAAGTAAGGGTTAATAATATAATAAATATAAACTGTTAAATTAAATTTTTTTTAAATAGTCCATTGTTTTGGCCGAAACACTATGATACCTTAACATTTTAAACTGTTAAATTAAAAAAACTTTGTTTTTGTATCACAATTGTATTTTATTTAACTCATCATATTTTATATTATTGTAACAGCTGATGATGTCAACATAGGTTGATGAAACAGCTGTCGCGTAAAATAAAATACAATTATGATACAAAAACAAAGTTATTTAATTTAACAGTTTAAAAAAACTTTGTTTTATGTTTCACAGTTGTATTTTTATTTTTCGCTACAGCTGTTTCGTCAACCTATGTTGACATTATCGGGTGTTACAATGTCAACATATGATACTGTCAACATAGGTTGACGAAACAGCTGCCGCTAAGAATAAAAATATTCACAATTGTGATACATAAAACATAAAAAAAAAAATTAACAGTGTTAAAGTATCATAGTGTTTTGATTAATGAAAATATATATACATATATTTTTTTTAATTAAGTTTTTTTTTTTGTATGTTTATTTTTAGTGTTATATCTACTTATTAATTTTCGTCTTCGACTGGTTTCGGCAGCTCGCTGCCATCTTCTGGTGTTTTGGCCAAAACAATGGACTATTTAATAATATAATATAAAAGAATTCAGATAAATATTTTAAAAATAAAAATAAAAACGTTTTTTAAATGATGTTTTGCTAATCCAATATTTCATGATTTGGGGTGTTTTTATTATACCATAGAAAATCTACATTAAAATATATTATCTTACATATCTGTCCTGATATTACCTCTCGAGATTATTCTATTATATATCGTAACTATTATGCATGCTCGTCGATTCTTCCGATTTCGAATGAGGCCGCCTTTTAGTATTTGATTAGATTGTTTATGCCATGCTTTCCTTGGTCTTCCACGGCTTCTCTTTTCACTTACACTGCTTATATATAATATTTTAACTATTCTTCTCTCGTTTATTCACTCTTAATGTCCAAACCATCTCACGAATCTTTTTTAATTTTACCTATAATGCAATCATCTGCCTAACATTTCTTCCTTGTCGTTCGGTATATTCTACCATATATTTTTTTCCACATATTATTCGCTGTGATCTTATTTCTACGGCATATGTGTTTAATATTGGAATAAATGTATTTTTTAGACCCAGCAGTCCCTTATAACGAGCACCGTAAGAGCCGGTCGCCTAGCATGGATTAGGCACGTATGCGAAGAGACCAGAGCAATCAAGACCCTGTACGCGTCTAGACTGACTGGAATAAAACCTCTAGGAAGGCCCAAACAGCGCAATGGACAATGTTCTGGCTGATCTGGCTAGGTTGGGCGAATCGGTCTGCTTGGAGCAAAAGGCGCAGGATCGAGGAGCTTGGCGAAAAATCATCAAGGAGGCTAAAACTCTTCAAGAGTTGTGTGGCCATAGGAAGTAAGTAAGTATGTTAATTATAATATATAACGGAAAGACAAGCACGTAATTCCTATAAAATAAAAAAAAACTAACTTATCGTTTCTTGAACAATGATGTGAAACTCCATATTAAATAATTAATACAAATGAAAACGTCAGTTTTCTAAAAGTTTTGTTATATTTTATGGGAATGGCATATTTCGCCATTCTAAGGCATTTATCAAATGTGAAGAAATTTCAACTCGTTGCAGTTTGATGATGCCTTAGAAAGGCGAAAATGTCATTCCCATAAAATACAATAAAACTTCTAGAAAACTGACGTTTTCATTCGTATTAATTAAAAAAACTAACGTTTTCACCAGTATGTATTCAATATTCAATTTAAAGTTGTATTCCGTCGCTTAAGGATCAATAAATACTTACACGTGAATAAGCTGTATCTGCGAAATGGTCTGAATGTGATAACATTGGATCTTTTAGTGGAAAAGTGAAGTTACATTTAGATAGCAAGATTATTCTGAGTTCATGCAATATGTTCATATACGTAAGCATAAAATAATGGTTATGATAGATATCAATTGATGCTTTGCTGAGGTGGAAGCAATTTTAACTAACGAATGGATGAAGTATTTTACGAGTCCGATGTTATCTCGCTGGAGGCGAGAGCCTGGAACCGTGGTTCATGTCCATACACTTAGGAGTTTTACTGCCATCTAGAAGAACACTGTAACCACGGCAGTAACATACAAATTATACTTTGCGAACTTTTTATAGTTGACTCATTCCATTCGCGAAATGATTGGAAATAAAAATTTTAATAATCCAAGCTACGGGTTCATTTTGTGTCGTAAGATGGCTCTCTACGTAAGTTTTTAAAACATAAAAGTTTTAGTATTTAACAATATAGTAAATGAAACACTGGATGCATTCTGGATAATACCTTGTTTCAATTATATTCTGACCCCTTTAAGGGTGTACTGATCGCCTCGCTGGGGGTGGGGGCTGCCTGCAGAGCTGGGTTTCGTTCCCCCTCCCTCGCGGCGATTTCTTAAAAAAAAAAGAGTTTTTTTATTATGTTGACTTGACCTTGACCTTTTCCGTGTCTGTTATATAATAAAGTTGAGCGTACTCACACAATTCCGCATTTGTCTCCTCTGACCCTCCTTTCATTTCCCGTTGGCTGTCATGTGTCCATGATTCCGCTTCTCATATAATCCTGTGATGGTTTTTTTAAATATATTTTTATAGGAATATTTAAAGTGTTTTTTTAAGGTAATCTGCATGTATAGCGGGACGTAGAGGAAAACGGGAGTAGACTTAATGTAGCTTGGTCACTTTTGATTTCTAACCCACATTTTTTTTTCTAAAGTATGAGGGACGGGCCTAGGGATTGAATGAGCAAAGCTGAAGCGATAGGAATCGTATATGTCCTATAGCCTATGTTTCCATTCTATAAAACATACAAGTTACCAATCACACTTTGTATAGGCAGTACTTTTAGTAGCACAAATACAAAATTAATAATTAATACGAATATAAGTAAACGTTTCCATTCGTATTAAATATTCAAAATGGAGTATTACAACATTGTTCTTGAAACTAACTAACTAACTAACAATCACGCCGTCTCTCCGAAGGGGTAGGCAGAAAAAATGGGCAATAACTTTTTATATTTTCATTCGACACTCTATCATACACAGAGTATCCACACATTCGTCTAAGAGATCTCATTTCTACTGCATTTATTCTACTTTCATTCTTCTTTTGCCAGTTCCATGCTTCGCTTTCATACGTAAGGGTAGGTATAAGAACACCGTGTACTGCCATTTTAGCTTGAAACAATTTATACAAATGTTTTTTACTTGTTCTTTCGTATGAGGCACTAAATTTGTGGTGTGGCATTATTGAATATAATATGAATACAGTTGTAAAATTGTATTTGTATCACTTTATACTTTTTTTTCAACAACCAACCGGTTTTGCTCCCGCCGGAGCTTCGTCAGGGTTACAAAAGACACTGACGAAGCTCTTTATAAATCAATGTTTTGTAAAAATGACCCGTTACAAAATATTATAAAAGTATATAACCTTATTTACCACCCCTGATTTTATGTATATAAAGGAGTAAGTGTCACCACTTATTCGATTCCAGCTAACCTGGCGAAAGCGGTCGCTGCTGAAATAAAGACAAAAATTGTAGTATTTAATAAAAAAAATAACCTTTTATTAAATTATTATTTTAAATGAATATCCATTAAGGGATTTTAGTAAATAATAATTAAATAAAACGATGCTTTTTAAACTACTTCCACTTTTGTCTTTTTTCGACGCCGAACGGTTTCGCCAGGCTCGCTGGCATCGACATACTGGTGACACTATTTCAGACTGACTCCTTTATATACCTACAGTGGTAAACATGATTCCATACAAAAATAATCTTCAAATATTTATGTAAAATTTACTTAATTTAAATATTGGTATTACAGGCATTCAAGAAGCTTCATATTCAATACAATGGATTTAAAATTTTATTATAGCTTACATATTCACATATAGATTAAACAATATATAAAATAAATTCTAACTAACTCAAAATTCTTTTTTATCTCAGATTTTAATAAGATTATTAGATTAAACTAATTAACCATCACGCCGTCTCCCTGAAAAAGTAGGCAGAAAGAATGGACTGTCACACTTTAATCGATGCGGCACTCCATTCTTCTCTTTTCGCTTGAATTAGAATTATTATTTTTTAGATTAAACAAAATATAAAATTAATACTAACTAACTCAACATTCATACATCGTATCAAGCACGCATGTCGATTTCTCACACTCCTCGCATGGCCGACATTCAATATATTTGATTTATTTAATCGTGCCGTATTTCCTCGGTACCCCTCTATTTTATGTTGTATTTACATAGTTAACACATATTTTTTACAATTCTTTTCATGTGTGCAAACCACCTAATAAATTTTTCATTATTTTCCATAAGCTCGTTAAAGTAAATCCATTTTCTGTACACTCAGAACAGTAAGTGAATTACACACTTATAATAAGGTTTGCAAACACCTAAAGATTATCGCTTATTGTACACAGTAACTCTTTATTATTACGATAATATTAGTTTTTCTTCAGGTGCTAAAAGAGCAGGAATAAAATTGGTTAATGCAAGGACCTTGGTACTGTGGCTTTGCTTAGGGTCGGAAATAACAACTTAATATGAGGCAATAAACTCGTAATTGGAGAAGTGGCGCAATAAAAATATATTGGATTTGCGACTTCCGAAAAAAATATTTCTTATCAAAAATTCGCTTAGTTACAATTTCGTTTAGTGAAGTATTATAGCAGTATTATTTAAGGGTAAAAGGGTTAAGCATTCCTAATGAAATAACAATTGATTTCTCCTTCTTCGAGTGCCACGTCAGGGCCCCCCGACGTCGGCTATCATCCTGGCGTAGGACTCTCCGTCCTGTGCCAGAGAGAACAACACCCCCACCCCTTGAATTCCGGTCCATTCCTTGATATTCTTGACCCAGGACATCTGGGGTCTTCTTACACTGCGCCTACCCTCGACCTTCCGTTTTATGATGAGGTGCAGCGGATCGTATTTCTCGTTGCGGAGAATGTGTCCCGAATATGCCATATTTCTAGACTTCACATCAGACAACAATTCTCTTCCTACTCTGGCTCTATGTAACACCTCATTTTTGGTGACCACATCAGTCCATGAGATCCGTTTGTTTTATAGAAGTGTCATTATCATTTATTAGAAAGACATGTTTGGGGGATGTGGTGAGAGTTAAAAGTAGTGGAAGTTTCAGCGTTTATTGCAGATCACAAGTAATCATACGTGAACAGTATTATGTACTCGTGATGGAGCGTGCGCCTGGACGTCGATAGCAGCTGGGGCTGATGGCTCACTGGGCAGTAGTGTCGGTCGGCTGGAGTGAAGACTCGTCGGAAGTTGCGTGGCGTAGCAGTGTAGATAGTTGCGTAGCTCGGTAGGAGAGTCGGAGGTTTTTCGTACGTAGACTTGACGGCGTAGACTCGTGTCGGTTAGAAGTCGCAAGAAGGAATATTCTCCATGGTGATCGGATGTACCGCTTTTATATGCTTTGCTTCCATTTTCACCCGATGCTCTGCTCTAGTGACCTAGTGACCAAACTGAATAAATCTGGGCCCCGACTCATCAGTTTCGATAAGTAGGTCCTAAGTCAGGCGTTTTCGGTTATTGGTGTACTATATTTCATCATGAAATATGTGGGTTCAGCGTCGAAGTTACTTATGTGGATCACCTACACATGCTTTGACTTTCAAAGGCATTATAAAATGTATTGTCTCATTTGATAACACCTTAGAAAGGCAAAACATGTCTCGCATAAAATATAGTTATAATTCTCTTGTTTGAATCTAGTTTAACTTCAATTTTGACTAACTAGTGTGTACTATTAACTCATCTTATCATTTATAACTATGGCAGCATGTAATTGGCCTCATTTTATTTTTTCTATGTGTTTTATTTATATACTGTAATCGCTGTTTGTAACCCCAAATAAAAAAACTTACTAACTAACCATCACGCCGTCTCCCCGAAGGGGTAGGCAGAAAGAATGGACTGTCACACTTTTCTTTCCTGACGTATTTCTCTCACTTCCTCAACATTCATACATAGTGTCATGCACTAACATCATCATTCGTATCGTACTCACTTCTTATATTTTCATTCTGCTCTCTATAAACCACAGAGTATCCACACATTCGTCTTAGAGATCTCATTTCTACTGCATTTATTCTACTTTCATCCTTCTTTCGCCAGTTCCATACTTCGCTTCCATACTAAAGGTCGGTACAAGAACACCATTGTGCACTGCCATTTTACCTTACCGTTTTTGTTGGATAAGTTTGTCGATTTCTCTGACTCCTCACGTGGCGGACATTCAATATTTGAGTGATTTGATCGTGTCACGTTTTCCTCGGTCTTCCTCTATTTCTAGTTTCATTTACATCGTTACTATTCTTTCTTCATTTATTCTTTCCATGTGTCCAAATCATCTTAATGATCATTTCAGTATTATGTTCATAACAGCATCGTTCGCATCGCATTCACTTCTTACATTTTCATTCGACACTCTATCATACACAGAGTATTGTCAAAGAGATCTCATTTCTAGTGCATTTATTCTACTTTCATCCTATTTTTGGCAGTTCCATAATAAATAAATATTACCTATGCCATAAAAAATAAAACTGTGCTAAACCTTCTTCTTCTTCTTTATTTAGTTGATATTTGACAAGGAGAACTGCACTGTAAATGGAATTGTAATAGTTTTAGCGCCTGTGAATATGAAAATAATTGTTTGAGTTTATTCTTCCTAAACCTCAATCCACAATATCCTTCGGGTCAACCCGGAGCCAGGCAATTGTATCGAGTTAAATATACTTGGATGTGATCCCCTCTGACCCGATTCAATTGGATCTTTGTTTACCCGGAGTCGTAAATTACAATGTGGTGGTCCCATGTTAAACACGCTTCCGTTCAATGTAAATGGATGTTCCTATGAACACGTATGCTTCAAACTAATATTTCGCTGCAATGCTGTTTATTCTATACGGAAGTCAAGCTGGCAATTTCAAACAGTTCAACTGTTTGACTTATTCAATGAGATTATGCATTCTCCTACCAAATTTCCAATTTTTATTTATAAAAGAGTTAAAAAAAATTAAAAACCAATTTTCACCTAATTAATAAGAAGGAAAACGTCTGTATTAAACGTCTTTATATGGAAAGAATAAATGGTTAGTTAGTTAGTAAGTTATAAAACATCTGTTTTCTAGAAGATTTATTATTTTCATTTTACATTTTACAGATGCTTTAATCCAAATCGTGTACAACCTCACAATTCTTCTTTTTCTTTCGGTGCAGTTTCAGGTCCTCCCGACATTGGCGATCACTACAGCAAAGTCATCTCTGTCCAGCGCCACTTGGAACAGGTTTTGAATTCTTGTAATTCCTGTCCACTCTTTAATGTCCCGTAGCCAGGACAGCTGCCTTCTACTAACTCCCCGACGTCTTCTCACAATTACATCATAAGAATTGTTTTCAAAATACCATTTTTTTTAAATGGACATAAACACTTCACATCATAGATAACAATTATAATTATAATAAAGATATAATGTAATTATATTTGAATAAATATAATTTTATTATATCTGAATAAATATTTTAATGCTAAAATTGTGTACATTGATAAAGGTTATGTTATGTGTAGGTACATACACAATAGAGTTCTAGTCTCATCCCTAATCTATGGAAGTGAAGTATGAAACTGGCAGAAAAATGATGAAAACAGAATAAATGCGGTAGAGATCAGGTCCCTAAGACGTATATGTGGTAGAACGATATACGACAGAATCTTAAATGCTGATATAAGAAAGGAATGTAGAGCGGAAGAAAGTATTATGAACAAAATTATGAAAGGATCGCTGCGATGGTTCGGACATATGGAACGCATGGATGGAAAAAGAATGGTTAAGAAAGTATACGTTAATGATGTAAATGGAGTACGGAGTCGAGGCAGACCGAGGAAAACATGGCATGACCAAATTATTCAAATTTTAAAGATTCGACGTGCGTGTATGACTCATTGTATGAATGTGGAGGAAGCTAGAGAGGTTTGCCAGGATAGAATAGTGTGGCGGTCCATTCTCTCTTACCATTCATATACTTTTTTTCATTCATACTTTCCATTCTTTCTGCCTACCCCTGCGGGGAAACGGCGTGATGGTTTGTTTGTTTGTTTATAACCGAAACATATCTGTGTACAGTGAAATAAAAGTGTTGTTATACAGAGGGTAATTATATTTATTCAAATTTGAAGCCTCAACATATAATGAAGGGGAATATAGAATATATTTATTATATATTTTTTTGTCAATGACTTGTTTCGCTTGTCAAAGTCATATCAAATGTTAATTAATGAAAACAACGATTTGATAATGCAGACACATATCATTCGACACAGACGACACATGTCATTCATATAAAATATATTAAAACTTTTGGAAAACAGCCGTATTCATTTACATTAATTATTTAATATTGAGTTTTACTTCAAGAGACAATAAATTAAGATTTCAATTGTTTTTTAGCCACTTAATTTTTGAAATATTTGTGAAATGTATACTTATATCTGTATACGAATCCTGGATTTTCACCTGTGGGTGCGCTAGGAGGCGGTAGCCTCTTCGCATTGTGTTAATAAAGTAGTTTGCTAAATGCTAAAAACAATCATTCTTCATAGATGGCGTTAGTGGATGGATTGTATAGATTAATCTTAAAAAATTAATTAGTACAATCAAATCTACATAGATGGCTAACTGGAACTGCCACGTGAAGATATGTATGGATTTGGAGTATATATACAACTTCCAAAAATGTATCATACATGATCATAATAACAATGGTGGAATGGGGAATGTTGTAATTACATAAAGCGTGCGCTTAACCCAACCAATGACAGGTCATAAGTCCTGTAAACACCTTGATCATCCATATTCAGTTTCCAGTTTGTTTCTTCGTCTCTATTGAGATACAAAAAAACTTAATTTTTGGTTTATGAAACTTACCAGTTTTGATTTTGCCGGAGATTCATCAGGGTAACAAACCTGTCTCCGGCGTATACAAAACCGGTTGGTTTAATAATTTTTTTTCTCTTCCTTTTTTTTTGGCAATGTGATTATTAGATAAAACCATGGTCAGATTAACCAATGGATTATTTAATAATACCATGGTTAGATAGCAGAGCATTGGGAGATATATTATTTTATGCCCCAAATTGCCGCACAGAGGCCCTTAGAAGTTCTCTTGTATTGAAAGCGGTTCGTCTTTTAAATGAAGTTGCAAAAGAGATAGACCTTTTTAGATGCAATTATGGCTAATCCGTGAATACATTTACGATAAGGGCGGCAAGGAAATAACTGGCATATTTCTATTCATAAGGTTCTATGTATATTTTCTTTGATATTATTATTTTTTTTTCCTTGTACTCGTATACAACAGGTCGTTTGAACCGAATTACTGTATGCAATTTATTTTAGCTATTATATCGATTCTAATGACATGTGATAGGTAGCCAATATATCGCCACTTTATTGTCACGAGAATTCTACACCAGACCATAGACAGTGTGGCAATCACACTGCCATCGCCGGGAATCGAACCCGGGACCTTCAGTATGGAAGTCAGAGCTCCTACCACTCTGCCACGAAGGTCGTCATTTTTATGCTTATAAATATAAGGGCAGCAAGGAAATAACTGGCTTATTCCTATTCATAAGGTTCTATGTATATTTCCTTTGATATTCTTTTTTTTCACACTTTGCATCGATTTGGCTCGCGCTGTAATGATGTAAGGAGTTTTTTTTTTAACAAAATATGAAATAATAATAATTATACGGCAGATGATAGATTGTGTTCAATGGGGATTATTTATGGAACAAGTCATTTGAATCGCCCCACAAAGCCAATAATGGTGGTGGTCATGGGCGGGTGTCCAAATATAGTCCATAAACTTGCAGTGAACTGGAAACGTGATACTTGGAAGCCGAATCTAATTGATTGGTGTAGTACCTACTGCTATTGTACATTGGAAAATGGATTACGCAACGCATCTTGATATTAAGATTCGTACAAATTAATTGTTACGAGATATATAACATAAGATAGCTCGCAGATTTTTCTAAGGTTTGATAGACCGGCGATTGTAACAATTTACCAGCCGATAATAATGTAATACAAACAAAATGAATAAAAACGAAACATTTGATAGACAAACAATTTGGTTTTGTATCCCTGCCGAAGCTTCGGTGAGAGCAAAACCGGTTAGTTCGATAAACAAATTAGTAAGTAAGTAACCATAATGGATTGCCACACTTTAACCGATGCGGCACTCCATTCTTCTCTTTTCGCCCCCGCGAGAGACGCGGTGTGTTGGGTTGCGAACCTCATCGCCACCAATCGGCATCTTCCGCGCACACAACAATCGTCCAACTTCCACAAAATAAATCTAAAACAAATAATGTAAAATACAAATAACATTAAAATATTTCGTGGAGTAAAAATAAAGTACACCATTAAGGTAGTCTGGTGATTTAAGCCGATTTTCATGGCTTTTTGGAGGGCGTTTTTTTGTAGGAAAATAAAAATAAATCGTTTTGGATATTTAGAATGTTTAATTTACATATTAAAGATACAAAAAAAAATATTTGAAAAAAGTGAATGGTTTATTATTATTATTATTATTAATCGAAGTTGGCACCTCGAAAAAAAAGCACGTGGGTGGCACGGGTGATTTTGGCTCTTGATGTTATCTGAAATCAAAAATTCTTGAAAATTCTTAATCTAAAGACATGTCATTCTCGTCGGAACTACCGAGACATTTTTTCACCCCTAACTTTTTATTTTACAACCCCTTCTTTGCTGACTTTTTTTTTCAAAGTTCGCCTATTTGTTATTTATCCATGAAATTTAACTTCTTTCAAATCAAATAAATCAAATTTTGAATGTCAGCCACGTGAGGTGTCAGAGAAATCGACACACGTGCATGACACGATATATATGAAACGAAACGAGAGAAATATGTCAGGAAAGAAAAGTGTAGTAGTCTGTTCTTTCTGCCTACGCCTTCAGATGTAGAGACGGCGTGATGGTTAGTTATTTAAGTTTTTTATTTAGCCATAGAAATATTTAGCGTCGCATACATCTTTCATTTTCTTCCACTTGTTTTTAAGATTTGACCGGCTTCGGCTGCTCGCTGCCATCTTCTGGTCATGGTTCCTGGTCGTGACGGTAAGAACATTTTAGTGAATTATTTATAAAATATAGACGTATGCCAAATTTGATTAAATCTATCTATCTATATAAATAAAAGGCAATTTAGGGTGTGTGTGTGGACTATTTCCGCGGTTATTCCTGAGCAGATCTTATTCCAATTGATACACTTTATTAAATGGAATACCCCGGTGGTCATAGGCATATTTTTGTTATTAATCGAGCTTTAATTAACATTATAAATTAATAAATTAATTGAAAATTTTGGTAGTGCAAGCGAATATATACCTTCATATTCGTATCACCTGAGTATCAATCTTTAGAGTCTATATTCGCTTGGCCAGATCAGATAGCAAACAAGTCGCTATTTTGACTCTCGGTGTGGTCACATAGGAAATTAGTCGCTTTTTTGTCGCGTCACACGATGTCTGTCATCTATGGAAATGAACGCGTGTTTTGTTTTAATAACTGAGTATTTAAATTGTTATTTTTGCCGTTGAAATGAATACAGTTTCTTCTGTATTTAAGTAATTATATTACGCACTGGCTGACAAATTATATTTCGTTATTAATTGCTTTCGTTATTAAGTTCTCTGATCTGTCAAATCGTGCGTCGTAGAATACGTAAGTATAATATTTATATTTCTATTTCATATATATCTTCAGGTTATTCTATTTCGCCGTTGAAATGAATACAGATTATATTTCCGCATTACATATTTCAAAGTTGTAGTTCTAAATTATATCGAATAGAGAAGAAATTATGTATCGTTTTACTTACGTGGGTGAGGAAAATCACATTTTAAAATGTCGTCAATTGTTTCATCAATATGTTGTTGACATGTATGCAAAGATTGGCAATGTACACAATATTGAACTAATTACATCATCGGAAGAGTGGCAGCGCTAAAATGGCATGCCGCTCGCAGCCCTGATTATAGATGAACTGCAACCCGAAACCCAGGACGTCCTCAACTTCGATGGAGGGACGACATTGGATGCGTGTTGCCCAGGATCGACAGACATTGAAGCAGATGGAGGAGGCCTACGCCCAGGAGTGAACGGAAATGAATTGTATATGTATGAATGTTTTATGCAAATGTGATATAGTATATTTATTTGTTTTTTTAATTTCACTTAAAATATTAAGGAAAAAAATTAACACTGGACGTTACAAAAATGGTTTAAACATAAAGCTGAAAAAGATAAATATTAACATTTTTTTGGGTGGCATCTTTAGGGTAACGTTTGAACTACACTATATTATTAAATCATAACGCGCTTTTGCACAGCTATGTTTAAGACCAATTGGCATCAAAAACTCATTTCAGTCTTTTTGAAAACTTGCCACCTTGGTAATGTCCAGCCTTCAATTGTTCAATTCACATTAGTATTATTCAAGTTCACAGCAATAGTTTGCTTGGATTAAAAAAATGTTTTAAAGATATGAACTGAATTAGGATACACACATTCTTGCACCTATACACATGTCATTTTATCCAATAAATTAATTGATATTGAACTTTAATTGTATTTCTTTAATATAAATTCGGTGTATTTATATACTCCAATATAGCAATATAGATAAATTAAAAATATGTGTGATATTTTATTCATCATAATTATTACAAAAACTTGTTGTATCGTGTTGAGTAAATACATTATGAACCATGTTTATTTCTGTAAAAACACCACTTCATTAAACAAGAAAATTAAGTTAAAAGCAACCATGTTTCGGAACAGAAGCCCTTCATCATTGTAGTTAATTATTTTGTATAGAATGGTGATGGCTTGGTGATGACTTATGTAATGGAAACTATGACCCTCACCAAGAGAAATGTAGAGAGATTAAGAGTCACGCAGCGTTCCATGGAAAGACATATGCTCGGCGTCAGTCTCCGAGATAAAATCAGAAATGAGAAGATTAGACCCCGAACAAAAATAACGGACATCATGGAACGACTAGCGAGACTGAAGTGGCAATGGGCGGGTCATGTGGCGAGACAGAGTGAGGATAGATGGACCCAGAAAATAATAAGGTGGAGACCATGGGAGAATACGAGAAACGTCGGCAGGCCGCAAAAAAGGTGGGCCGACGACATTGCTGCCGTGGGGGGGGAAATGTGGCTACGGCTGGCAGGAGATAGAGACGAATGGAAGGGAAGGGAAGAGGCCTATGTCTAGCAGTGGACCGATAAAGGCTGACGAAGAAGAAGAAGAGAAGAAGAAAATAAATGTAAAGTGTTGTTTACAAAGAAATAATAAACATTGTTCAATTCGAATTCGAAGTTATGGGTATATAGAAGAAATATTTTAAGAATTTAAAAATAACGTTTTATACAATATTTATATATTTAAAAGTAAAAAAAATACGTTTATAAAAAATAGTATCCTTGTGTTAATAATAAAGCTGTCAAGAGGGTATTTATAAAAAAAGATTTTTTTTTAATTTAAAATTTTGTCATATTACCCTCGTGATTCTTTAAGAGGGTGTGGAGGAGAAGTGTGTAGGGGAAATCCAATTAATATATCCATCATTTCACTTTACTTAGATCAGGAGTAATATTATGATGGATTACGATGCTTAGGATAACATTAGTGTATTCGTTAACAAAGACCCGACAAAACAAAGAACCCTCGCAAAATAATTTCGTAAGTGTGAAAAAAATCTTTACGCTTAGCGGGGTTCATGCCAAAGTTTTGTAAATTTATTTATATTATTTTGAAATGATTAATTACATACTTTAGCTGAGACTCTGGAGACCACTCGAGTGATTTAACTACAGAGGCGGATCTGCTCTTAACAGCACACTTAATGACTTTCCAAACGTCCTCTTTACCACATTAAAAAAAAATGTACATTTTAGTATTTACTAATTTATTATTATTAAACTAACTTATTATCCATCACGCCGTCTCTCCGAAGGGGTAGGTAGAAATAATGGACCGCCACACTGTAGGTTACTCTACATCAGCGGTCGGGGAACTTTTTTAACCATTACCCCTAAATATTTTTGCGTAAGTCGATATTACCCCCTCCTCCCATCTTGAAAAGAAGACAATCAATGTTTATTTTAAATTAACATTATTTATTGAATTAATTTACACGGAAAATAAAACTTACTTCTCACGCACACACCTGAATTGTTTAAGTTTGTAAAATACACACGTTTATGAAATAAAAACTAGACAAATTTCCTTATTACCCCAAATAAATTAATTTTTACCCCATTTGGGGTAATTTACTCCGGTTCCGCGACCACTGCTCTACATCAATAAGTCGTGTCATGCACGCACGTCGATTTCTTCGACTCCTTACTATCAAATATTGAATGTCGGCCATGTGAGGGAGGAGTATTTAAAGTATTTTTTAATAATAATTAAATAAAACAATGTTTTTTTAACTACTTCCCATTTTGTCTATATTTTGACAGCGATCGGTTTCGCCAGGCTCGCTGGCATCGACAGACTGGTGCGGGCCGATAGTCTGTCGATGCCAGCGAGCCTGGTGAAACCGGTCGTTGTCGAAATAAAGACAAAAGTGGAAGTAGTTAAAAAACATCGTTTTATTTAATTATTATTAAAAATGAACTCCATCCATCAAGAGATTTCAGTAAAACCATTTGAGTAATTTTAATATTCTTAACTGTTTTTACCCTTCTTTTTTTTGTCAAAACCGACCGGTTTCACTCCCGCCAGACCTACGTCATGTTTACAAAACAAACTAAAACAATTTTTTTGTAGCCCATTTCGAAGCTCCGGTGGGAGCAGAACCGCATGGTTTTGACAAAAATAAAGTGGTGTATAAACAAGTGTTTTAATATCATTTAATAAATATTACACTTAAGTATTTTTGAAGTCGCTCATTAAACACATATCGGAGGTATTGCGATCTGATACGGCACTGTCCAGGGGTCTAAAGTATCAAGGGGTGATATGACTCAAAGGGCGCTGTTATGTTCGGCTTTAAAGTATAATTAATGAGGATTAAATAATTCCAGTGAACTCCCAGTCCTATATGTGGCATTATCAAGTTTCGCGGCATTGGGATACATTATGGTATTCCAAGCTAAAATTTAACCAAATAAACCGAGAATTTAATTAAATATAAGATTCTTTAATGCTCTACAATCGAAATGGTCGCCATGGAGATATCCGTGTCGTGGTTTGGTGGTAAGGAGACTGTAACTTATATGGTCATGTCGTGTATACAATTCTACAACTGTTTAGTACCCAACTCTATAGTACAATAGAAAATGTTTAAATTTAGATTAACTTGTGGAATTCCATAATAATGAATTTTTATGAATTAAAACAGTGTATTGTCGCTCATTCGTTCTACGTGGTCGCGCCAGAAGCGTCTTCTTTTTCTGCCCCATCTGACAACATCTTCGGTATCGCAGGTCTCACGTATTATCGCATTTCTGATTCTGGAAACTCAAACTCAACTCAAAAGTGGAAAAAACAGTGTATTAATTCATAAAAATTCGTAAATGTTTAAAGCCTAAAATACAAAAACAAAAAAACCGTTACTATTGTGGATTCACGTTTGAAAAACACTTCGAAAAGATTGTATTTTCATAATTTTTTTTTCCACTTTTCAAAAACATGTGTCAGGATACAGACGCCTTTCCTCAGAACCAAACACCTTTCGTTTAAGGTTAATGAAACAACAACAACAAACCATCACGCCGTTTCGCCGTAGGCAGAGAGAATGAGCTGCCACACTACTCTATCCTGACATACCTCTTTAGCTTCCTCCACATTCATACAGCGAGTCATAAACGCACGTTGATTTCTACGGCTTCTGACATGACGAACCTTAAATTTTTTATTAATTTGGTCATGCCATGTTTTTCTCGGTCTACCTCGACTCCGTACACCATTTACATCGTTAACGTATACTTTTTTAACCATTCTTTCTTCACCTATGCGCTCCATATGTCCGAACCAACGCAGCGATCCTTTCATAATTTTGTTCATAATACTTTCTTTCGCTCTACATTTCTTTGTAATATCAGCACTTGAGATTATGTCGTACATCGTTCTACCACACATACGTCTTAGGGATCTAGTCTCAACCGCATTTATTTTGCTCTCATCTTTCTTCTGCCAGTTCCATGCTTCGCTTCCATGCATAAGGGTTGGGACCAGAACTCCATTGTGAACGGCCATTTTCGCTTTCATTGATAAATTCTTGTTTCCAATAACTATTTACTAGGTTAATGATGGTTCTGTACTGTTATCAACTATCAAGGTTCGAACGATCTCACATCTGCGTGGGGAAAAGTACCACCTTCTCCAACTGATATTGGAGGGGAAAATTGAGGGACGCCGAGGGCCCGGAAGGAGACAATTGTCCTGGCTGCGAAACGTAAGGGAGTGGACCGGCATCCGAAGTGTGTAGGAGCTGTAGCGAGCGGCGAAGGACAGGGACAGGTTCGCCGAGGTGATCGCCAACGTTGGGGGGACCCGACAGGGCACTTGAAGAAGAAGAATGAAGGTTCATGGATTTTTGAATATACGATACAGCTGATAAGAGTACAGAAAACGTAATAAACAATTATATATATTTTTTGAGAGATTGTATCTATTAGAACGTATTATTTTATGGGTCAGATGTTTTTCGGAAAATTATTACGTATACATAATCACGAAATGGTTGATAACACAGATAGGTATCTGGAGCTATTGTATTGGTCATTGTATTCAAAGAAAGTGACCCTTTTAGAACATCCGTCATATTGTTTTGTTCACTCCGATTGTCACAAATTTGAGCCCCGATCCAGAGAAAGCAACTCACTACGTAAAAATGTACGTATAAAATTCGAATACATTGTAAAGAATTGCGACTGTTAGGAGTGATTTGATTTTATTTGTTCGTGCCGAAAAACGCCTTTCGATGTGTTGGTTAGCGGGTTTGTTACGCTGTTGTGACATCAGGATGGAAAGGACACATCACGGGGGGCCGGACATCACAATGGCGGAAAAAGGGACTTGGACAAACAGTGAGGGTTGACTATACAAAATGACAGTGGCGGCTCTTCCGCTTATCAACAATAACAGATCCGCCGTTGTCATTGTCAAAATGCCGACTAGTCACAGTAAAAGCAAAATATTTTACTCGCGTAAGTGAAATATTACAACGGCGTTAATCTGTTATAATTTTGATTTAATTATGATTTTCAAATGCAAAAAAAAGAATGGCGGTTCGCCGAAATTCGAAACTTTTATTTAAAAAATAAACCACCAAATTTGAAAATTTCATATTCAAATTAATCCACTTATGCATACTTCTTATTCTTCTTTGCTAGCCTTCTTCCCTCCACTGCTGGATATAGGCCTCTTCCAATTTCCTCCACTCGTCTCTATCCTGCCCCCCTGTTATCCAAAATATTCCAACCCTTTTGATAATATCATCGGTCCATCTCATCGGTGGCCTTCCGACACTTCGCCTATTTGCCCACGCCCTGGGTGCCCATCTGTTTTCACCCTATCTAGCCAAGTGTCCAGCCCATTGCCATTTTAATTTTGCCACTCTGTCCATGATGTCAGCAATTCTGGCGTCTGATTTCTTCATTCCTCATGCGGTCACGCAACTCACACCAAGTATCTGTCTTTCCATGGACCTCTGTGTACACTTGAGCCTGTGGACACTTTTTGCTGTAAGAGTTGTCGTCTTAGTCCGTATGTCATCATGGGCAGTATACACATCATGTCGTAGACTTTTCTTTTGAGACAAACCGGTATTTCATCATTTTCAAATACATACATACAAAACATACTTACTTCAGATGTCTGTAGAACTCTTGTTGAGTTTTAGCTTATTGGTGATATTTTTCTAAGTTCTTAGATCATGCGTCTTTTGCTCACAACAGTACCTTTTGCCCAGTTTATGTAGATCATCCATAACTTTATTCATTAGTTGATGTCTATGCCTTTCTAGAGGTCTTTCTTCAGCTAGCTTTGGTGTCTATGGAAACTTGATTTCTTTGGTCTCTCCAGTTCGGCATAAACTCTTGAAATATTCATTATAATGGGATTCTGAGCCCTTGATTTGAGGCCGAAATCCCAGGTTCAATCTTATTATGATATCAAATCAAATCAAATCAAATCAAATCAGTTTATTTCATCAACAGACATTACAAAATTTATTTTTAAGGCATCTATTGAGAACAGGTAAAATAATAAATTATTATATATAGTATACTACCAGAAACGCATAAGAGATGGTTCAACATTAGGAAGACAGGATACTCTCCAGAATCAAGAGTATTTGCCTTCTGAACGTACTTTCACTAACATGAAAGACGTCGATCTCCGAGGAGACCGCGTTCAGCAGACTAATTGCTCTTCCCACCGGTGTCACCAGAGGCAGATTGGTTCTGGCAGCCGGGAGGTAAAACAATCTGTGCTGTCGCTGTCGGAGATATCTATCGGGGACAAAAAGCCGAACACCCTCCAGTACGGCCGAGTTCTCGAAGTATCCCCTAATTAATCTAAAGAAATGGGTAATTAGATGTTTATCTCTTCGAAGCTGTAGAGAATTGGTTCCGAGCATTCCCAAAAGAAATGCCGTGGGCAAATTTTCATGCAAGCAAACAATATTTTTTTTTGCTAACGCCTATACGTAGGTACATCTAATGAAATGTATAATTAATTGAGATTATAATAATGAATTATAACTAATTACAGCAGTACTTTTGGCACGTTTTGAAAAACGATGATTATTTGTAATTATTAATTTATTACTGATCATATAAGAAGAAAAATCAACCTAGAAAAACCTTCGAGAATGATTTATTTGTAGAAAACACCAAGAATAATATTAGCTTCGATAAGAGAGGTACTAGAAGAACAAGTCAAAGTAATTAAAACATATTTTAATGTGTTCCACATATTTTTATTTCGTTTCAAAATTTCAGGTTATTGCTAACTAACATAAAATCACGCCATTTCTCTCAATTTATCGCCTTATTCATACATCAGAATATAATTTAAATATTTGTGTTGTCCTTAAAGCGGTTTTTATGGATCCCTCTAAGTCTAAACATGATTTAATTATCCATTCCAAGAAGATTTTATTAATAATAATAATAATAATAATAACAATATGCTCACTTTTAAAGCGCCGTTTTTGTGATGTCATCACCTCAAGGGCGTGTTTTAAATCTTAAAAATCTAAATATGACCGCTTAAAACGATCGGTTTAAAAGTATAGTAGAACAAAGTATAAATGTTTAAATTGGGTATGAAATATGAAAAAGATGGGTTTTCAATTTAGATCTGAAATTTGTCGGATCATTTATGCATCTAAGGTATGAAGGGAGATTGTTCCAAGCTGATGGACCGGCTACCGCGAACGCTCGATCCCCGAAATTTGTACTGGGGCAACGCTTCGGCTCAATTCGGAGCTTCCTATTGCTGAAGAGTTTGCCGAGCGAAGTGTGGATTTCCGTGAATTTAAGCTGTCCGTTATACAGAGTTCAGATATATAACTTGGTGCCATTCCATGTAGCGCTTTGAAGACTGTCCAGCAGAGTTTATACTGGATTCTTTCTGGACTTTTAAGCCAGTGAAGTTCTTTGAGATGTTGTTTTATATGGGACTTTTTTGGAATGCCTTTAATGAGCCTTGCTGCTGCATTGAACGCAGATTGAAGTTTGTTTATTTGTTGTTTTGGAATGTTTGCATAAATTCCATGACAATAAACAAGTCGTGACACAACGAAAGAATTACCTGCTCATAATTCATTCATTTCTCGGCGCTACATCCCGGTGTGGGACTTGGCATCCTCCTTAATGGTCCTCCTGTCTCTGGCCATCTCTCTCCATTCCCCAGCTCCTTTTATTTTATCTCAATCTTGTTTCACGAAATCCGCCAATCTTTTCCTCGGTCTGCCTCTTGGTCTCTTTTCGCAAGGCACCCATCTGGATATAATTTGTGAATATAATTATTGAATACCTGTATTTTTTTTTAAATAGAAAAAAAGCAAATAAATATATTCATGTAAAATTCTATAAAGCATGGGTAGGGATATTTGAAATTCAGTGATTTTATATTGTTTTCGTCACAAAGAGTCACACTTTTTTATGTGCAGTACACGGTATGCCACTGCCGAAGAACAATACAGCCGCTTGGCGAATGTATGGGCAGGTCGTTAGCGGCTACCCTTGGCTCGGGTTTATTTCGCATTGTATAGACAGTGAAGTGATTACTTCAGTTTTTATTTCCCGTTACGTTTTGGTTGAGAAAATCGCAACGTAAATTACATATGCCCTTTATCTAGAAATAAGGTTACTCGCGTGTAAAAAGATAAGCACCCCCGTAACATTCATTACGAAATATATTTCTTCAAACCTTTACCCCTTTCAAATACGTTAATTTTAGTGGCGATAAAATTTGTGTTGTATAATTGTATAATTGGTGTTCATTTGCCGACCCTTATATGGAAGTGAAGAATGGAACTGGCAAAAGTAGGATGAAATTAGAATAAATGCAGTAGAAATTAGATCTCTTAGACGAATGTGTGGTAAATCTTTATATGATAGAGTGCCAAATGAAAATATTATAAGAAGTGAATGCGGTGCGAATGAAAGTGTTATAAACAAAATAATGTTATAAAGGTCGTTAAGATGGTTTGGACACATGGAAATAATGAGTTAAGACAGAATGGTGAAGAAGGTATATGTAACGGAACTAGAAACAGAGTAAGGCCGAGGCAGATCAAATCAATCAAATATTGAATTTCCGTAACGTGAGGAGTCGTAAAAATCGACGTGCGTGCATCACACGATGTATGAATGTAGAGGAACTGAGAGCTGTATGTCAGGATAGAACAATGTGGTGGTCCATTCTTTCTTTCATGATGGTTAGTTAGTAAGTGATTTGTGTAATTTTTATTTCTTTTTATTACAGTGAAATGGTTCAATCAGTGCTTTGGGGGCAAGGATGGTGTCTCCGCGTCTGGTGTTAGTATAACTATAACCCTCGATGCCACTGGATTTCAACCACCACATTGCCAAAACTTCTACCACGATGGTAAGAAAAGAGCAGAGAGATCTTTATATAACTAGCCGACCATGACGAATAAGAAGTGTTTTACTGTAATATTCTATTTATGTTTATAATTTTCAACAATTACATATGTACCCAAAAAACCTACCTTTGGGGTTGGCCATGCACTACAGTAGGTAAAAGGGATTCTAGATGGATCCATTCTTCTCACGTGTGCATGCCAATGTCTTTTCCTTTGCCTCTTCCACCTTACGACCTCTTCGACCCCGCATATTTACCTTTTTATTTCATTACTTACTCCATCATGCAGTGTCTTACCAGATATGACGGCAAAAATGAAGATAATCAGATTTTTGGAAAGACGTTTTAAATATATTTTTCTTTATACCTTCATCATAGGAGTAATGATACAAACAGTTGTTCATATCGTGGGTCCAAAGATGGAGGTATTACACATTCTAACACCTAGGATAATTTTGTTCTACTTTAGTTTTTTTTACTTTCTCTAAATCCTTGGTTTTTTCCTACTGTCAGGATTTCCATTCTTGGTTAGTTGACTTACAGCTATTACTCCATTGTTTTGGTTCTGTTCCAGGGGGATGGTAGCCAACAGGAATCTGATGCATCACAATATGTGGGATTCTGGAGGAATCCATCCTTTGCACGAGCACATGCCAGTCAGTGGCGGTACTCCCATAGAAACCCAGAAGCCCGGCTTGCGTAAGAAATTTTGAATCAAAACTCCCAAATCTAAGTAATCACACCAAATCACCTTCCAACAAAGTTCCCATCAGAAGTAAGAGATATAGCCACCAGAGCTGAATTCAAAATTTCTTAAGCAAGCCGGGCTTCTGGGCTTCTATGGGAGAACCGCCACTGATGCCAGTGTCTTCTACGCCATCTGCCCCATCTGACAATATCTTCCACCTTATAGATTTCACGGATAGCCGTGTTCCTTTCCCTATCTCGAAGAGTCTTATGAAGTCGAAATAACATGTGTTTAAATTAAATAAATATTCACCTGTAGGTAAGTTCACATGTTATTATTTTGATATTTCGCATTAAAAGAAGCAACACAGTAATGGCTTTGGCTATTATTCGACATTGTAATTACCGTCCGTCACGTATCCTGCACCAATCAAAAGCCGAGCATCGAGCGGCTAGGAATGGCGACGAATAATAAAACTGCATTTCATTACCGGGACCAGTCTAAAAGCTATGCATAAAGCGAATAAAAAATCTCAATTCGTATTCCATAATGGCGGACAAAAAGGCGGTAAGAATCTTCCCGCCGAATGGTGCCGTCTCGTCGCGCATCCGAGTTCCCGCGCTTTCTGTCATTTATTCCTGATGGGGTAGGTACCGATGTACATTCTAACGAAGATCTTAAAGTTTTGCTCTCGAGTAAGTACCGGATTATTAATTGAAAATTAATTCTTCTTCTTCTCCTTTTTCTCCTTTTAGATATTTGGTTTGTTCTTGTAGTCAAGCTGACCTCTCTTGAGAAGATGCATCCCAGCTATCCTTCCAACTCTTTGGCGATCTTCCGGGGGTACAGCTCCCAACAGGAATCTGATGCGTCACAGCATGTGAGATTTTGGAGGAATATGACAATGACAATATCTTTCACTTTGCAAATTTCGCGGATAACCGTGTTCCTCACCCTATTTCGAAGAGTCTTACTTGTTATTGTTCTCAGTGTCCGCATCTATGCCACCCGCACTTTAGCCTTCGTTCTTGTGGTACCCCCTCTGGTCTCTGGCATGTTAATTATAGGCGTAACGCTGGTTTTGTATATTTTGATCATACTGTCAGTTCTCATATATTAATTTTTCCAAATGATTTATTTGTAACAAACAGAAGCCACCGAAGCTTTGAAAACAAATTAAATTTATTTAAATTTTTTAAATGTATACTATTATAATACTAGTAGGCAAATACTGGATTTGACCCATTACGGGTTAATCATTAGGAATTAATTGTATATCAATAGAGACGAAGAAGTAAATTATTTGGAAACAGAATATGGTGGTCAGGACTTATGACCTGTCATTGGTTGGGTTAAGCGATCGCTTTATGTAATACAACATTTCCACGTCTGACAATTATTTTATGAAAGTTGTATATATGCTGCTATGTTGAGAAACATTTCACATATTTTTGTTCAATCTACACTAGCGCCATCTATTGAGATTTTTATTTATATTATATTGTATTATTGTATTATATTATACGGCGTCGAAGCATGGGCAGATACAGTAAGGACACAACAAATTTTGAGGACTTTCGAGATGAAGACACTGAGGACGATAGCAGGCAATACACTGAGAGATCGCATGAGGAACACCAGAATAAGAGAGATATGTGAGGTTGCGGATATTATAAGATGGAGCAGACAGCGAAAAAGGGACTGGTACGGTCATGTTCAAAGAATGGACACCACCAGACTTCTTTATATTACATAACATAATCAGCCTCATGTGAATCGTCCTCGTGGAACATCTAAACGATGGAAGGACATCTGGGAGTCTACCTTACAGGAATAGCAACACTCTGGAGAACAGACCACATAGGTCTACAACAAGGAAGAAGAAGAAGAAGATTTTGTATATTTCTCACTCGCGCTCTCTTGCGTAGTCACCCGATGCGCAAGAGCGAGAACACACTCTCCAAAACTTTTTATATATAATATAACAAACTGTAAAAGGGAAAAGACAACCTGCATATGCGTTGAAGAGTGTAGACAGGCAAATTGACTGGAAGCAGTTGGCAACCAATACGGTAGAGTGGCGAAGAGTCGTCGCTGCGTGCCAGGGTCCGAAGAGACGTAATGGCAGTGGCGGTACTCTCATGGAAGCCCAGAAGCCCGGCTTGCGTAAGAAATTTTGAATCAAAACCTCTTTTGGCTTACAGAGGTTCAGCTCTTGTGGCTATTTCTGATGGGAACATTGTTGGAAGGTGATTTGTTGGGTTGTTGGATTATGCGGGGGACGACTGCTTAGATTTGAGGGTTTTGATTCAAAATTTCTTACGCAAGCCGGGCTTCTGGGATTCTATGGGAGTACCGCCACTGCGTAGAGGACAGGGTCCAGCCTTGGGAACAGAATATCGTTGTCCGAAAAAAGTCTGTCTAATCAAAATAGGACAATATAGCCACACCAGGTGGCACAGAAGACACCTGATGTTCGTACGCATAGACAATGGGCATTAATTGAGTGATCTTAGTTCCTCATATCGAACCATCTCTCATGCGTTCTTGGTATTATGTTGTAAATATGTAATATTTTACCTGTATTCAATAGCCTTAAACATGTATGCTGTTTGTTAAGTTAATACACTGATTTGATTTGATTTCGTATTAGATGACCTTTAGTGGCAGAGTGGTAATAGCTATGACCGCCACACCGAAGGTTCTGGTTTCGATCCCCGGCGATGGCAATGCGATTATCGCACTATATTTTATTAATTGTTTCTTGAACAACGATGTAAAACACCATATTAAATAATTTACGAATGAAAATGTCAGTTTTCTAGAAGTTTTATTATATTTTATGGGAACGACATGTTTCGCCCTTCTAAGGCATTATCAAAAAATGCTTAATGCTTTAGAAAGGCGAAACATGTCATTCCTATAAAATATAATAAAACTTCTAGAAAACTGGCGTTTTCATTCGTATTAATTAGCACTATCTTTTGTTTGGTGCAGAATTAAAGTGACAATGAATTAAGTTACCTTTCACATGTCAAGAGAATCAATATAATAGCTATACCATTTACATTTATTAAGCTCGAACTGTATTGTGTTTAACGGAGATTATTATTTTTATAGAATTATAAATACTAGTGACAAATTTGTTTCACCTTACAAAGGGCATTCTCAAACTAAATCATATCGCCAAACAATCATTATAAAGACATATTGTTTGGAGATTTGGTTTAGTTTGAAAATGCCCTTGCATGGAAAAAAAAAGTTTGTCACTTATTTCTATAATTAGTTCATAAAAATCTAGTCCATTATTTTGCCCGAAACACTATGATACTTTAACATAAACTGTTAAATTAAAAAACTTTTATGTATCACAATTGTATTTTTATTTTACGTGACAACTGCTTCGTCAACCTATGTTGACATCATCAGGTGTTACAATTGTGATACATAAAAAAAAGTTTTTTAAATTTAACAGTTTACATATAAATTTCTGTAAAACCGACAAAACAATCGCGTTTACAATATATTTTGTTTCAAATGCCTTTTTAACCTTAAAAAGGTGCCCTGTGGTCTTAATGTGTTTAAATCTTAATCCAACTCTGCATTGTGGCAATTTCTATGGAAAAATAATAGAGAATCCTGAACGACAGGAAGTCGCCTGATGGTTGAATGCCCCCTGTTCTTCTCCCCCTCGGAGGGGTGTTGAACTAATTGAGTTAGTGCAGCCGTTGGGGACAAAGGTAATTCCATACATTTCAAGAAATTGTTACTGAGGTAAAGACGCTCCACTGAAATTATTATGGCCGCACTAGAGAGACAAATAAAACGTGATACTCCGATTACGTACATTGTAGAAATTTTTTAAAGTTTTTTTTCCTAACTAGCTAACCATCACGCCATTTCCCCGGAGGGGTAGGAGGATAGGTCGCCACAATGCTCTGTCCTGGCATACCTCTCGGGCTTCCTCTATATTCATACATCGTACCATGCACGCAGGTCGATTATTCCGACTTCGAATGTGGCCGCCTTTTAGTAATTGATTAATTTGATCATGCCATGTTTTCCTCGGTCGTCCTCGGCTTCTTTTTCCACTCACGCTGCTTGTGTACAACTTTTTAACCATTCTTCCCTCATCCATTCGTTCCATATGTCCAAACCATCTCAAGGATCCTTTTTTAATTTTATCCATGATGCAGTCATCTGCCTTACATTTCTCTCTTATTTCATCGTTCAGTATTCTATCATACAACGTTTTCCCGCACATTCTTCTTAGTGATCTCATTTCAAAGGCGTTTATCCTGCTTTCATCCTTCTTTTGCCAGCTCCAAGCTTCACTCCCATACATGAGGGTTGGCACTAGGACTCCGTTGTGTATTTATTTTATTCCCAAAACGGGGGCAAAAAGACCAGCACCCTCCAACACGGCTGAATTCTCAAAATATCCCCTGATTAATCTAAAATGGGTTACGAGAAACCAATTTCTTCGAAGCTGCAAATAATTGGTACCCAACATTCCCAAATGAAACGCTGTGGGATAGAGCCATGGTGAGCTACCATACTCCTTCACGTAGATACACCTCAGAATTTTTTTTTCCGAACTTCAGCATTAGGGAATATCTCTCTTCGTGCGGAAATTATATCACAGAATAAATCTCCATACTGTTCTTTACTGACATACTTCTCTCGATTTCTCATTCGTTCATCGTGTCATGCACGTACGTCGTTTTCTTTCAATCCTCATATGGCTGACATTCAATATTTGATTTATTTGATCGTGCTACGTTTTTTTCGGTTTTCCTTTATTTCTAGATCCGCTTACGTTGTTTAAATATACTTTTTTTATCATTCTTTCTTCATTTATTGTTTTGCAGCAGAGAGGAGGTGGATGCGAAAAGAGAGACCACGAGGAGACAGTGGCGCTTCCACCGTCAATGTCTCCCCCTGTTCTGGATGTCCAGAGTATGAAGGTTCAGGATTGGACTCTTCAGATACGTTAGGATCCACAATCGTGAAGCCGATGATATGATTAAAGTATGTATATTATAAAGTTCATTTTTTAAACATTGAAAGATTTTTCTTCCTGCGTTTCTACACTGATATATAGCGATCTGTATAATAAAGATAACAACAGTCTGATAAAACAGCAGTTATCTCCAGATGCCTGAGAGACACTGTTTGGGATAGTAAAATGTGCTAGTGGAAAGCAATGTCAGAATTTATAAAACATGCATCAGGCCCATAATGACTTACGGAATCGAAGCAAGAACAGACACTGTCAGAACCAAACATCTCCTAAGAGTAGCAGAAATGAGAACATTATTTCCTATCGTTGGGAGAACCCATAGAGATGAACGTCAGGTAGACAAAAAAGAGATGGAGAGAAGGCTGGTCATCTTCATTACAGGAAGAAAGTTGATATCCTGCTTAAACAGATCGCAAAATCTACAATAAGAAGAAGAAGGTTCCACACTGCTGAGGGTTGCAATCCTTGTAAATCCCCTTGGCTAAGACAAAACAATTTTGATTCTCTCTGTTCTCTGAAGTCCGCGCCACAGAGTATAGGCCTCCTCCATTCATCTTCTTAATTGGGTCACATCATCGCGCAGAAGATCTCCTTCTTTTTCTTCTTTTGTCTGGGACGATTCATGTGACAATACTTTTCCAGATTACCGAGCTCTCTCCTGACAATATGATCAAAGAAATTTAGTATTCACAGACTGCATATTACAAACCGTCTTTCTGTTATTTTGATATTATCAAGAAATGAATCATTCGTCCATCCTGTAGTCCATGGGATCCTCAGCATACAACCCCAACTCCACATTTCAAATGCAAAACTTTTAAAGTAATATTATACTATTTACTTTGCTTGACAATGTGATAGAGCGCATTGTCTAATTTAATTATACTTGGTTTGCCCACAGTTCTCGTAGAGAAGAGGTTAACTTTATACCTCCCGATTCGAGTTAGGTTTAATTTTCGACTTCTGCACCACTTTTAAGAGCAGCATAGAAGACTAAATAAAACATGAACAGCCACATAACAGTAATAGTTTTTCGATATTAATCTATCCAAAATGGTTGATTGAACTTTAGCCAAGCATTCTGTAACGTGCCGATTTTTAGTGCTAGAATGTTAAATTTTCATAGTTGCAGACGCTACATTTATTAACCTTTTCTATTGCAATATGCCGGGTAGAAAATTTCGTATAAATGTACGAGTATAATAATAAACTATGTTTCAGACATATCGAATTTGCGTGCAATCATTGCTTGATGAAAACGTTCATTTCATATGCTTTTTTTTTAAAATAGGAAATGTTAGACGCGTATAGTTTAAAAAATATTCACTGTCGGTCATTGAATTTTTTTAGAAATATTTAAATATGTTTTGTCGATAAAAAGTGGATGATACACAATATAAATTGAATAATTTGCATTTGAAATGTAGCTCTATCGCCGAATGCTCAGAATTCCCTGGAGAGACATGGTTACCAATACCAAAGTTCTGAGGCGAGCTAGAGTTGACAGGGAGCTGTTATCAACTATCAAGGTTCAGAAGATTTCACATCTGGGTCATGTACTACTTGTGGAAAAGTACCACCTTCTCCAACTGATATTGGAGGTGAAAATTGGGGCACGCCAAGGGTCCGATAGGGGACAGATGTACTGGCTGCGAAACATGAGGGAGTGGACCGGCATCCGATGTGTGGACGAGATGTTTCGAGCGGCGCAGGATCGCCAACGTTGAGGGGACCCGACAGGGCACTTGAAGAAGAAGAACAATTGAATTTGGAAATACTTTAATTATTTTAAAACATGCCCAAGATGGCAGTGCACAGTGGTATTCTTTTGTCGACTCTTATGCATGGAACTGAAGCGTGGAGATGGCAAAATATGTATTTTAGTATAATAAATGCAGTAGAAATTAGATCTTTTAGACGAATATAAGGTTAATCTTAATCTTGAAAGGGTCATTAAAATAATTTAGAAACATGGAAATAATGGTGGAGAAATTATTTGTAAACGACGTAAGGGGGAAACATGTCATTCCCATAAACTATAATATTATAAAAGTTCTAAATAACAGAGGTTTCATTCGTATTAATTATTTTATATATAGTTTTACACGATTGTCCAAGAAAATATAAATGATCATAATTAATACGAACGAAAACGTCTGTCTTCTAGGAGTTTTATTATATTTTAGATGGAATGACATGTTGCAGTGTATTACGAATTATAAAGAAATACGTTTTCATTCATATTAATTATTTAATATGTAGTTTGACATCATTGTTCTAGAAACAATAAAGAGTCAGTTTAAATATTTGTTAGTTTTAACCGTTTTGTTCATTTTAAAAACATGTTTTGTGTTGTTCTCATATAAATCCACAACACAATGTGGTATTTATTTTACAATTTTTTTTAATGTATACAAATACTTGTAGACGAATACTGGATTTTATTTACCCATAGCGGGTTATCAATTCAATGATTAATTGTATCTCAATAGAGACGAAGATGCAAATTGAAAATAGAATATGGTGATCGAGGTGTTAACAGGACTTATGACCTGTCATTGGTTGAGTTAAGCGCACGCTTTATGTAATACAACATTCCCCATTCCACCCTTCTTACGACCACCATGTCTGACAAATTTTTCGATGTTGTATATATGTTAATATGTAACACCAAACTTCACATGTTAGTTTCAATCTACACACTAGCGCCATCTATGATGATTAGATTTAAGCACTAAGCAGAAGATCTTAACTCAACCAATGGTATGTCATAAGTCCTGTAAACGCCTCGACTACCATATTGTGTTCCCAAATAATTTACATCTTCGTCTCTATTGAGATACAATTAATCCTTATAAAACTTTGTTTATGTATCACAATTTTTTATCGCTACAGCTGCTTCGTCTTCCTTTATTGACATCATCGGGTGTTACAATAGTTTATCAACTGTTTAAATTAAATTTTCGTGATTTTTCGAACCTTACGACAAAACAGCCGTCTCGAAAAAAAGTGATATATAAACAAAGTTTTATAAGTATAAATAAGCACAAATAACTTAGTTAACACCACTTTATTATGAGTATATTTATTTGTCTACATGTTTCGAAAGCAATGCTTTCATCTTCAGGAACAACAGTATACTAAAGTTAAATACAATAAAGTTTAAAACATATAGAAGATTCTTTCTTCACAAAATTAAAGTTTTATAATTAAACAGTAAATATTGAATGATAATGAAATAAAACGATATTTTTTGACTACTTCTCGCAAGTCCTGTACACACATCGATCACCATATTCTGTTTCCAATTTGCATCTTCGTCTCTATTGAGATACAATTAATCCTGGTATTTATTTATTTAATGTTTTGTTAATACTAAATAGCTGAACAGATGCATGTTATTAAAACTGTTTCATGGTTGCTTGTAGTTTCACATAAAAAGTGTCGCTGGCCGTGATAATGCGGACTTTAATATTCAGCGTATGTTGACCGAAACACATTGCAATCCCGCAGCGGTACTTAGGCGCGAATAAATTATGGCGCTGCAATGCAAGCCATACACGAATTAGCCCCTAGATGCGCTGGACCAGTTTGGCTGCTAGCAAACTTTAATTATCTTTAACTTTATAAGTATCGTCAATTTGAACTGCAAAATAATTAATAATTTTGTTTTGTTTGACCATTTTATGTAAATTCGTTAATCTAAAGACTGAACCCTCATGATATGTGAGCGAACACGGAAATTCCGGTGAAGCAGTCATAGTAGTTGCTACTCTGTAAAGAAAGCCGTCAGTTATATTTAAATATATTTGTATTGAATTAAAAAATGTAGTAGATTGGTTAGGTTAGTTTATAACTGAATTAAAAATAAATGGTACTTAAGTTTTACTAATTAAATCACTATCACACCATTTCTCCGGAGGGGTAGGTAGGTAGGCAGAGAGGATGGACCGCTTTTTTGCTCTGTCCTACCTCTCTAGGTTCCTCTATATTCATACATTGTAACATGTACGCTCGTTGATTTTTCCGACTTCAGGTCAGGTATTTGCTATTATTACCTATGTAAACCGTTGACTGCCACCCCGTAGTTTCCGGGTTGGATTCCCGGCGATGGCAGTGTGATTGTCACACCACCTTTGGTCTGGTGCAGAATACACGTGACAATAAAATGGCGGTAGATTAGCTACCTATCGCATTTCACAAGAATCAATATGAATGCTATACCCTTAACATCGATTTGGTTCGCGCTATAATGATACAAAGAGCGATTCAATAATAATAATAATAATAATAATAATAATTAAAGATCCTTGAAATCTATAAAAAAATCTGTATGTGTGCTAAAAACTGAAGGTCGTATCTGCGAAACAATCGTATCGCGAGGTGGTTGTAACCTGAGTACCGGCGTGCTGTATATTAGGCGGGCGAGTGTGAGAAGGAGAAACTCCTAGTTATGGTCCAGAGTCGTAATGCCATAGAGATAAACGTGAAATATTGCTTGTCTAGACGTTGAGATGTTTCTTTTTTCTCTGCTGGAAACAGTAAAAATTATTATGTTTTGAACTACGGATCCTAATATCTATAAAAAAATGTTTTATTGTTTTTTTTTTCATGCGCGAAGTAATTTAATCTAAACCAAAAATTACTTACTTACTTCTTATGGCCATAAAACTCTTGAAGAGACTTAGCCTCCTTGGTGATTTTTCGCCAAGCTCCTCGATCCTGCACCTTTTGCTCCCAGCAGTCCGATTCGTCCAACCTAGCCAGGTCAGCCAGAACATTGTCCATTAGGCGCTGTCTAGGCCTTCCTAGAGGTCTTACTTCAGTCGGTCTAGGCGCGTACAGAGTCTTGATTGCTCTGGTCTCTTCGGCTCGGTATACGTGCCCAATCCATGCTAGGCGACCGGCTTTCACGGTGCTCGCTATAAAGGGCTGCTGGGTCATTATACAGATCTCTTGGTTGGTCCTATGCCTCCAAGTTCCCGCTGCAACACCGAGTCTGGGTCCCAGGATCATTCTTAGTATCCTATTCTCAAACCAGTAGATTCTTTGTTGTTGAAATAATGAAAATAAAAGTACATACCAATTGATTTACTATCATCAGTCTGTCCAATCCTGGATGTGAGCCTTCTACATCTGTTTCGATATCTGTCGATTATGGGCAACACGCATCCAAGTCTTACCGACGGTCTCTTTAATGTCGTCTCTCCATCGAAGTTGAAGACGTCCTGAGTTTCGAGTTGTAGTTTAGTTAGACACCAGCAAAAGAGACGTTTTGTCCATAAATTGTTAGAGTTGAGAGCGACGTGGCCTGCCCAGCGCCATATCGCTTTTCCGATGATGTCCGGCAATTTTGATCTGGTTCTAATAATGGTATTTCACACCCTGTCCGCTATACTAATCTGCAGTAAACAGAATGTGGTAGCAATGGCAGGAAAGAAAGCGTAGATTTAAAAATATGTATTAAGATTTATAAAATTAATTACTATTATTATAATATAATAATCCTTTTAGAAAGTATATATTAAAGGTGTAAAGGGAACAAGATAAAAACGAAGAACAAGGAAAAGTGGTACTATTAAATCAATTAAAATAATGTAAGTTAGATATGACCCTTATGTATGGAAGCGAAGCTTGGAATTGGCAAAAGAAGGATAAAGGTAGAATAAATGCAGTATAAATGAGATCTCTTAGACGAATGTGAGTATACTCTGTGTATGATAGAGTGTCGAATAAAAACATAAGAAGTGAATGCAATGCGAATGATGGTGTTATGAACAAAATAATGAAAGGATCATTTAGATGGTTTGGACATATGGAAATAATGAATAAAGAAAGAATAGTAAAAAAAATATATGTTACGAAGTAAAAATAACCAGGAATAGAGGTAGACCGACGAAAACGTGGCACGATCAAATAAATCAAATATTGAATGTCGACTATGTGAGGAGTCAGAGAAATCGTCGCGCGTGCATGCCACGATGTATGAGAAAGCGAGAGAAATATGTCAGGAAAGAATATGTTAGTTAGTAAGCTAGTTAAGTTAGATGATTTGCTGTGTGTGCCTTACACGATATATGAATGTTGAAGAATCGAAAGAAGTAAGTTACGAATGAACAGTGTGGCGGTCCATTATTTCTACCTACCCCTTATGGGCGACGGCGTGATGGTTAGTTAGATAGTTTGCTTTGAATTTCTGTTGATGTTAGACATCCGAAATAACTTTTACCACAAAATAAAATGTACAATAAAACACAAAACTGTAATTGCAGTTGCACATTACCATACCCCTCTCTCATTCTATTGTATTCAACAAATTCTCGTACTCTTTCTTGATGACGAACAGATTTTTGCCTTTTTATATTATGATAGAAAACAAAACACAAATGTATTTACTTTTCTATGCGCCTAATTTGGTTTATTTTATTTGGTGTGTGTGTTTGATTTTAAGAATTTATATCGCGTGTTGTTTATTGCGGCTTGAAGGGCTCGCTAGGAATACAGAAGAAATATTTCCATGAAAATATATTCTTCCCCCCAATAAGGCCGGGCCTGATAAAGAGGATAAAGATAGGGTAAGGAGATCTTTGCATGAATCTTTTAGTCGGGTGATATAAAGCAGATAAAATAGAGATAAATAGTCATTGAAATATCTCTCCACTCCTCCTCCAGTCGGAAGTCGTCTCTATATTCTGCTTCCAAATTTGAATCGGTTTGTTTCTAATCCCATTAGTACCCGATTACTAAATTTTTAATAATATAAATACACATTTACAACATAACGATCATTTTATTTTTTTGTTTCAATCAACCGGTTTCGCTCCCGCCGAAGCTTCGTCAGAAGTAAAAAAACTTGTTTGTATCTTTTTCCGATGATGAAGGCCTTCGAAACATGTCGAGAAAAATAAACTCAAAAGTGGAAAATACAGTGTTTTCATTCATAAAAATTCGTTATTAAATTATACATCTTAACTGTTTAAACAAAAACGTTGTTATAAATATCACAATATATTATATTTTGTCGCGACAGCTGTTTCGCTAACCGATTAAGTCTCACAATCAACTGAAATATCAAAGTGTTTCCGTCAAAACTTTGAAAAAAATTGACAAAAAACGATAAAACTCAATAATGAAATATTAGAAAAGCTTTTATCCCTATAATATTAAATTTTAAAAATAATGTTGATAGACTATAACGCAACATTATATTAAATTCAACATTATTTAATTTCAAATAATATATAAGAAAAAATGTATAATTGTCAGTATCAAAGAACAACATTGTGTTTCTTCTATGTTCGCCATACTTCGTGTTGTAGATGCTTTATTTCTCTTTTTCTTTTTTATATACTTGGTATATATGTATGTCGCCGCCATTTGGTTAAATACGCCGCTCAATTGAACGGCTAGGCTGATAATGAAATGGCGGCATTCAATGAAGTGACTAGGCCGGTAGTTGAATAAATTAAGATAGCTCAACGTTTTCGTTCTAAATTTTACCGCTGCAGCGCTAGCAGTAATCTAACAATATTCAACTGTCAGTCGGCATTCGATAACATGTGTTTTTGTATAAAAGTAACACGATTTTCAAACAAAAAAGAGAGAGAGCATGCGTATAGGGGTGGGGGATGTATTATTAAAAAAAACTAACTCTAACCTAAACGTACTGTTCTTCTTTACTACCGTATGAGTTTTGACATTGGCTTAGCGCTTGTACGGTTATAATGTTCATATTGACAAATAGCGTGTTTATAAAAACATAACTTTTTTTTTATTTCTATTTTATTGTATTTTACTTTAACCACCTCAACAGACCGGAAGACCCAATCACAGAGAGGAATTACATCACAATCACCCAGGCTTCAGAAAAAAAAACACTTTTTAATTATTATTGATTTCGCCGAAAATCGAACCTTTAGGTTAGAGTTAGTTTTAAAAAAAATTATACATCCCACATCCCTTATCTACTCATCAAATTTTTACGCAAACGCTAAAAACTTGTTTAGCAAAATCCCCATTTTATTTGTGTTCAAATAAATAAATAAATTCACGATAAAACAAAGTCACAATAATTTTCATCGAAATTTATTTAACTAAATACATGAAATCCGGGCGGAGCGTTGCAGTGGTAAAAATTATAACTAAATTAAAACACTAAAACTACCGGCCTAATCACTTCATTGAATGCCGCCATTTCATTATCAGCCTAGCCATTCAATTGAGCGGCGTATTTAACCAGATGGCGGCGACATATACAACACTTACATTTAAAAAAAAAATTACATAGACATGTTTCGGACAACCAGTCCTTCTTCAGTGATACATATTATAAAGATACATATTTAAAATATTATAAAATTGTTTACATGATCCGACAGATGCTATAAAGATTTATTTTGGAACATTTTGTTTGTTTAGTTTAATTAAATTAAAAGTTCATTGTGATATAAGGTTTCCTTTTAAATTGGACTTGATAGATTTTTAAACTGCACGACTTATTTTAGCGATAAGACCACTCGAGGAAGTTGGTTTCGCTGAGTGGAATCAGAAAATCGGCTTTTTGTTTGTTTTAGGAAACCGGGTATCTTGGTCCAGTGGAAAACAGGATGCAGACTGATTTCGTATGCAAACAATAGGTTCCAGGCGCCATCGGGACACGCCTTTGGGGCTTAAACTGACGTAAAGGGAAGACGGCCGGGAAGCTGTATGGTAGGAAAGGAGAGGAATATCTATATGGTGGGATAGGGGAAGGAGCCATGCCAAATGAGCGCGGGGTGCCGGAAGTTGGAGATTGAGCGCCGGATGTAATTCAGCACGTGATAGCTCTCCAAGAGCGCGAGTTCCTATATAAAAAATCGTACAGGCCGATTTCACACAAAGGAGATGTTTCGTATGCGCGAAGTAACATAATATATAGGTGTTCTGACCTGGTTTGTAGGTAAGTCATTCGAAACCCAAATATTATATTTTCAATTAATTACTACCTAAATCGTTAATATACTTAAGAAATCGAAAAACTTTTTTATTTTACAACATTTTGAATGTATACAAATACTTGTAGACTAACAACTGGATTTCACCCATTGCGGGCTATCAATTCTAACTACCATGCAAAGGGTGGTGTTGGAGATTAACATAAATACAACTTCCAAAAAATTGTCAGACATGGTAGTCATTAGCAAAAAAAACGGTGGAATGGGGAATGTTGTATTACATAAAGCGTGCGATTAACCCAATCAATGACAGGTCATAAGTCCTGTTAACACCTTGATCAACCATATTCTGTTTCCAACTTGCATCTTTGTCTCTATTGAGATACAAATGATTCTTGAAAAACTTTGTTTAATCCACTATTTAATAAAAAATATTAAAAAACACGACATGTTTCGAAGGATACCTCCATCTTCAGATTAATAATCATATTCCTCGTTTTACTCCTTTCTCCCTTAATGCTTTGTCTACATTAAATCTCCTCCCAAGCTCCCATTCCCAATCAAATGCAAATTAATCATTTATTAATTACTAGGGGAACACGGGTAGAAGTGAGCCACGGGGAGGAGTGAACCATTTACCATATTACTGTGAAACACGATTCGAAACATGTTCAAACTTGACCAACGTGTCGCATACTCGTGCTCGTCCAGCACATCCACTTGCCGCCTGAACCTCCTCACGGGTTCACGTGCTGACAGTATCGCTCGCATTTTTCGACGCTAAAGTAAAATTTACGAACTTTTTTATGAAGGGTTTGACTCCTTGCTGTTTAGTTCTAAACAACGGAAAGTGACTCAAAAGTAAGTACTAAATTATATAGTACCTAGAACTGTTTGTTTGTGGTGCATATTACACATATATATTTTTTTGGAAATTATTTAACTTATTTTGGGTGCTGGGGAGGACTGAACCAACTTCGATTGGGGAGGATTGAACCATGGTTCATTCCTAGCCCGCAGTCACTTTAATCTAAAATATTTATTTTATTATTTCTCCTTTGTGTGCAGGTTACAACAATGCCTCGAATACATAAAAGAAAAACAGAAAATGCAAGGACTACCGAAACTGAATTGCACTGAATGCAATGAAAAATGCACTGAATTTAATAAAGGCAGGAAAGAGTTTACAGAAGTAGATTTCTTGTGCACTGTTACAGACAGAGATATGCATATAGAAGAATCCAACTCTTCCGCAACTCATCACATCATTTCGCCATCATCTGGTATATTTGTTAGCCCTCAGAATTTCAATGGCAGGAAAAAGGAGTAACATAAGAAAGGGAAGAAAAAAAAGTCGATCAATGATTGCTACAGATACTCCTGAAAAGGAGAAAATTATGAACAGGTCATGTAATGAAAAGCTGGCTAAAAAACCCAGAAATATTCATCAAGACTTGATGATCAGCGAAGATGAATCAGAAGAAGAACCAGTATTACAGGATTCATCAGATTCAGATTATAAATTTGAAGACTTAATTATTCAAGAAGACGATTTACATAATGATTTCAATGGAGATCCTGGTGAAGGGAGCTTCGTCTTAGTTAAATTTACTATTGCTAAAAAGTCTGATATATACTATGTTTGGAAGGTATTAAGTTTTGATAATGTAAGACAAGAGATTACCATTAGTTTTCTGCGTAAAAGGGGTATTTTTTATGATGCCAGACATTCCTGATGTTTCTACGGTAGCTCTAAATGATGTTAGATTGACACTTCCCCAGCCAAGGTATTCAAACACAACAAAAAGACAACACTGCCATTACAAATTTCCGGTTCAATTTGATTGTATTAACGTTCGTTGATTTTTTGTCTTTTTTTATTACCTTCATTAATTTGTTATAATATTTTAATACTTATTTCTCTTCATTTTTACTTTGATTACATTATTTTTATATAACCTTGAGTGAAATAAATATTTAGGCTAAACATTGTTATACTTTTAGCTGGTTTTATTTTAATAATACCACCATCATGTAAATGGTTCAACTCAATCCACAACTTGGTTCAATCCTACCCGTACACGGGTAGAAGTGAGCCAGTAGGTGTCTTGCTGTATTTACTCAAATTATAAAAAACTTAAACATATTATCAAATTTTTTTTATTACCATCACAAAAACAATAAACGTAGCTAACATAGGAAGCTTACTCTGCTGGTTTATCTTGTTTCCTTTCCCCAGAACAACGGTTTTAAAAAAAAGTGGTTCACTCCTACCCGTGCTCCCCTATATAAATTATGTCTTTTCAAATGTAATTTTTTTCTAAATTACAATTTTTCATATTATCATCATGCATTATTATTATTTAATATATTATTTATTAGTTCTTACTGTTAAAAAATAATTATAAGTACCTATTTATAACAAATAGCCCAGGTTAATTTTTAAATTTGATTTATGGTATCGAATTGTAATGCATTTTTAAATAGTCTTTCTTTGTTTAGTTTTTATTATATTTTTACATCTGAAGATGGAGGTATCCTTCGAAACATGTCGTGTTTTTTAATATTTTTTTAAATTAATAGTGGATGAAACGAATTTTTTCAATTTCCTAAGTATATTACTATGGAATTCCAGTTCAATAAGTTGAAATCGTTAAACCTGTGAAATTCTCTGTAATTATATATTGTTCCATGATCCGATTAGATATCTATACGTCAGTATTATTATTAGTTTAATTTCAAAATTACTTAATATTGCATTATTAAAACACATTATCTCACTATTTAGTACATATGTGATTTTTTTTGTAAACTAGCAACACTAGCAATGGTTTGTGTGCCTTAATAGATGGGATTGTAGAGTGTAGAAGATGTATGAATTTCGAATATTCTATACATTATTTAAGCTTCAATTTTAGGAATTGGTTTCCAGCAAAGTTTTTTTACATCTTTGCTGTGATGCCACTTGGGTAAGTCTAAGTCGGGAATTACAACATTAAGGGCATTTCATTAATAATGGAGTTAAACAAAACTAATACCACAACCATTAATAATTTCACAAACATGTTAACTTCTTAATTTACTTAATAAAATATGGCACTTTTGACATAATTTATTAACAAAACAGTACTTGGTTAATAATGTATAAATTATTTATATCATTAATTCATTCCATATAATAGAAATGAGCTTTTAAACATTGGCTAATACGAAACACATATTAATTCTGCCATTATCCATCAATGTACGTGTATAAATAAATTATTACCCTCACCAAAACATCCGAGCATCGCATAGCGTCGTTTACATTTGAAAGTCAAACGATACATTGAATGGAAAATGCTTTTATGCATAATCCATTACGTTAATTTTAATGGAATTCGATTTCACTATGGAAATACACTCCGGATAAATCGAGTGAATCGTCCTTTTGTATCGAACACAAATTTTCATGTTTAATTTTTATTAAAAAGATATTATTTTATTTATTCAAATTAGTGAATAATGCTATATTGATAATATGAACATCGCTTTTTAATTAAAATAGAATAATGGGAAGAGCATAGGTTCTTATAAATATGTACACTACATTAAAAAAAATGTGTTTATTGTTTCTTGAACAATGATATTAAACTACATATTAAATTTGTCTTTCTTCTTCTTCTTCAAGTGCCCTGTCGTGCCCTGTCGGGTCCCCCCAACGTTGGCGATCACCTCGGGGAACCTGTCCCTGTCCTGCGCCGCTCGGAACAGCTCCTCCACACTTCGGATGCCGGTCCACTCTCTCACGTTTCGCAGTCAGGACATTTGTCTCCTTCTGGGCCCTCGGCGTCCCTCAATTTTCCCCTCCAATATCAGTTGGAGAAGGTGGTACTTTTCCCCACGCAGTATATGACCCAGATGTGAGATCTTTCGAACCTTGATAGTTGATAACAATTTCCTGTCAACTCTAGCTCGCCTCGGGACTCTAGTATTGGTAACCATGTCTGTCCAGGGAACTCTGAGCATTTGATCAATCTCTGGCGGAGTTTAAGTTTACGTTATCATTGCAGAAGAGTGATTTGTCTTTAACTTTTTTATACGAGTATATTTTGTATATACAGCACTGACTTTTAAAAAATTAAATTATATAACAGACAACTAATAATAATATAACATCTGTCAAAACTGATCATATTTGTAAACAATTATATAGTATTTTAAATATGTATCTTTATAATATGTATCACTGAAGAAGGACCGGTTGTCCGAAACATGTCGGATATGTAATTTTAAAATCTTTTTTAAAGTCAGTGTTGTATATACTAAGTATATAAAAAAGCAAAAGACAAATAAAACATCGACAACACAAAGTATGGCCACATAGAAGAAAAATTGCATACATTGATAAAGGTTACTTGTAACCGAAACATAACTGAGTTCAGTGAAAATAAAAATGGTTTTTGCACAAAGCATAATTATATTAGACTCAAAAGTTATAATAATGTCCAACTTCCGATATGAGAGGAACAACATGTAGAAGAATTATCAAACGTGTATTTTGGCGAATCTTATTTCATTAAAAAAAACTCGAAATTTCCGCATTGTTACGGAGCTCAAAGTCTGGAATGATCTGATATCTGTTAAATATTGAAGATTTATAATATAAACAACAACAACAACAAACCATCACGCCGTTTCCCCGTAGGGGTAGGTAGAGAGAATGGACCGCCACACTTCTATATCCTGGCACATCTCTCTAGATTCCTCCACATTCATACAGCGAGTCTTATACGCACGTCGATTCTTCCGACTTCTAACATGACCAACCTTAAACATTTGATTAATTTGGTCATGTCATGTTTTCCTCGGTCTGCCTCGACTCCTTACTCCATTTACATCAATAACGTATACTTTCTGAACCATCCATGCGCTCCATATGTTCGAACCAACGCAGCGATCCTTTCATAATTTTGTTCATGATACCTTCTTCCGCTCTACATACTTCTTCTTCTTCTTCCTCAGCCTATTCCCGTCCACTCCTGGACAAAGGCCTCCTCCATTTGCTTCCATGTCATTCTGTCCTGTGCAGACTGCATCCAGGTTATTCCGACGTGTCTGTTTAGATCATCCTTCCATCGTAGTTGCGGTCGCCCTGCACTTCTCTTCGCCGTCCACGGTCTCCAAGTCAGCAGTCTTCTTGTCCATTTTTCATCTGAGCTTCTGGCTACGTGACCCGCCCATTGTAATTTTAGAGTCGTCACTTGGTGGATGATGTCAGTGACCTTTGTTTTTTCTCTCACCGTAACGTTTCTGACCGCTCTACATTAATATATGAATATAAAATGAAAATGAAAAAAAAAAACGACAATGCACAATAACAAAAAACATGTAACTACGGAGACATTAAAAAAAGGGCGGCTTGAATTTAGTGTAATTAAATGTAGTTATTGAATGTAGTTATTGTAGTATTGAATGTAGTTATAATATATTATATAAGATAATTAATTTTAAGTTATACACTTTAGGATATGTGTTGCTCTCCTGTTCATTAATTGCTCCCTAAATTTAGAAATTATATGGAGTGCTAGGAATGCCTCCCTAGAACGGGTTACCCCAGTTGGGAGGTATTAAAACCATGTACTTGGTAAATGATCAATAAATAATAAATAAATAAATATAATATTATAAAACAATTAATTGGATTTATTGTATAATTTATCAGCTAAAATGAAACTGGTTCACCTAAATTCTAAAATGTATAAAGCTGTTTTTGAATTATAAATATTTATCGCAAGCAATCTATGATCTATCGGGTGCATTTTCGGGATAGCACATCTGAAATTCGAGCATCTCCATCAGATCTGCCGGCACTGCGACGTGCAGGCAGCATCCGAAGCTGTTTGCACAAGTGCTATATCAAATAGAATATCACCTCAAAGCGAACCGCAGCTTGGCAAAGGCCTCGCGGAAATCAGATTTTCCATAAAGAAGTGAATGAAACCATTCATCCACTGTACAAACGCGTGTGTATGTGGCGGGAGTGTGGGGCCCACAGCATATCGGAAGATATGAAACGGCAGGTCTTCAGGGAATTTGTCGCAAACGTGTCGAAGTATAATAATATGAATGTTTGAATGAATATTTGAGAGGAAGGTAAACATAACGCTTATATATTATACTCCAAGTGTGAATATATAAATACGTGATTTTACATTAACGTACTTTGCTGTATTTAATAGAGGTATATAATGTAATACGAGTATACATGGATGTTTGCTGAAACGTTCATCTTATTATTTTGCTTGTGTTTCTAATGATTTTTTCAGACTAACACCAAGGACTTAAATCATTTACATTAGAAATTATTTTACAATACCTTCAATGACAGTTTGTAACACAAGTGTAAAGGAAGAGAACTTGGAGCATGTGAGTGAATTTGTGTATTTAGGTAGCATGTTCACAGCGGATGGCCGAACAGATAGTGGCGTCGAAAGAAGGGTTTGGTGCGGGTAACAAAGGTTCATAATAATGAGCTATTCTCTGCTCATATTGAAAAAACAAACAAACCATCATGCCGTTTTCCCGCAGGGGTAGGCCGAGCGAATGGACCGCTACACTACTCTATCCTGACACACCTCTTTAGATACCTCCACATTCATACAACAAGTCATACACGCAAGACGATTACTCTGACTACTCGCATGAACAACATTTAAAATTTGATCAATTTGATCATGCCATGTTTTCCTCGGTCTACCTGAACATCGTACTCCTTTCTCATATCCTTTCATAATTTTGTTCATAATACCTTCTTCCGCTCTACATTCCTTTCTTATATCAGCATTTGAGGTTATGTCGTATATCGTTCTACCAAACATTCGTCTTAGGGTCCTCATCTCTACCGCATTTATTCTGCTCTCATCCTTCTTTTGCCAGATCCATGCTTCGCTTCCATACATTAGGGCTGGGACCAGAAATCCACTGTGAACGGCCATTTCGCTTTCATTGATAAATTTTTGTTTCCAATAACCATTTTTAAAGCTCCATTATGAATAGGCGAATTCACTCACCTGCTCCAAGATCTCTTCGTTGAGACTTATGTTATAAATTGTCATTTACTTTTCCCTTTCAAAACTAACACCTTTGACTTTCCGACATTCATCATTTAATCTTTTGACTTGCATACATTATACATTCTCGACACCAAAACGAAAACAATTGTTATCTGATGTAAAATTCGCTTATGAACAGTTTTCAGAGTTTAAACCAATTACACAAAACCTGATAATTTGCACAAAAGCGTTTTGTTTAAAAGTGCAATTAAAGTTCGTCAGCATTTAATGTCGGCAAACACAAACACTGCACTGTTTTAAAGCGTCCTTTCAGTAGTTGCATACAGTTTAACGCGCTTCGGTATACATACGAGTACGGTGTTTCCACACATATATTTACACATGATAGCGTGAACAAACAGTTAGGTCCATCGTTATACGAGGTGTGGCAATTAAATTCCAAGAATTTGTAAATAAAACACAGGCAAATAAAGTTGGTTTTGACAATAAAGTAAGACTTTATCATAAACCCTAAATCCCCCCTCGCCCTCTTTCGGAGGGACACTCCGGGCCATACATTAAGCCCCATCATAAAACAAATACCAAATCGCATTCCAACAATGTTTCCTACAGACGTAAGAGGAATAGCCATTAGAGCTGAACCTCTATAAGCCAGAAGATCCAAGTCCAAGTCTAAGTCCACTAATTTTTTTAACAGCCTTCACAGTAGTCCCCTCCTAAACTCAGAACAACGTTTCTAACGTTTCTTCCATGATTGGAAGCAGCCTTGATAGTCCTCTAAAGTAAGGCCTTTCAAGACGATGGTTGCAGCCTGCTGCACCGCCTCCACACTGCCATGATGGATTCCTTTGAGGTGACTCTTTATTTTAGGGAACAAGAAGAAGTCACAGGGAGCCAAGTTGGGGCTGTATGGTGGATGCGGTAACGTTGAGATACTTTTTTTCGGCAAACATTCCCTCAAAACCATGGAGGAATGAGCCGGTGCGTTATCATGGTGCAAGAGCCAGCCGTTTGGGTCGTTTACGGAAACCATGCTGTCGCAACCGTATGTTTTTTAGTCACTGTTTGGCCCTCAGGAATGGATTAACGGTGAATAATGCCATGAATATCGAAGAAAATGTTCAGCATTGCCTTCAGCCATGATTTTGACATCATTGCTTTCGTTGGGCGCTCCCCACCCTCTTTTACCCAATGTAGGCTATGTCTACGGCTTTACAGAACCTCATCTCCACACACCTGCCGTAATTTTTGTAGGATTTCTGCAGGTTTTACACCAGTTACGACTAAAAATTGGATCACAGCACGTTGCTTAAAAACTGAGTCAGTCATTTCTGCGACCGAGTTAAAAAACTTGTATCCGAAAAACACCCGTAAAAAACCAACTAGACGCCCGATTTCCATAAAATTTTCACTGCGACTGAGTGGAATAACCTATCTTACCAGGTTGCCGGTTCGCACGCCGCAACTAAATTCTCGGAATTTAATTGCCACACCTCGTATGTTATTGCAAACACCAAGCAGTACTCCGGGTACGTCCCGTGCGGATTTTAGATTGAAAATAATTAACGTGTAATAATACCCTGTTTTCACTGGACGCTAATTAAACTCTGAAAAATAAACTCGGCCCTGATCGTTGATATCTTTTGTTTGCAGAACATTTGGTTGTAATTGTGCGAAAGTCAGAGTACATATATTATATTCTGCCTTTCAAAAACAAGTAGCATTATATATTCTATGTTATTTAATCTCATAATAGTATACACTTAACTGCAAAAATACTCGTATACTCGTATTCTGTGTATGGCACACCATAGTACGAATGAGAGGTCAGGACGATTGCAATTATGAATACTTCAGAGTGCTTTGCTTGTATCATATGCACATTCTTTGCAATGCTCTCAACACATTAAAGTGGAAAAAAATACCATCTTCTTCGACTGTTAATTATCAAATCAAATAAGTTTATTTTCTCAAAAGATATTACAAACAACAATTATAGTTTAAGACATCTATTGAGAACATGTAAAAAATTGGGGATTTTGAAAAAGTAAACTCCGTTTTTTTGTAAGAAAATCGCATTTATTTAAAAGGTAGAAATAAAAATAAATCTATCAAAATAGTATCCATGGTTAGCCACCATTTTTTCCATCTTTCTGGCAATAGATGAATCCATCGTCAAAAAAACGCCTCGTCTTTTGAGGCAATTTAAGCATCGACCCAATTCTTGACATCTGTATATGAATGAAAGTGCTGCTTTTCTAAGGCATGCGTTATAGATCTGAACAAGTGGTAGTCCGATGGTGCCAAGTCCGGTGAATAAGGCGGGTGCGGTAGAATCTCCCAACCCACATTATGTATTTAGTTTTTGACCGCGATTGCAATGTGAGGTCGAGCGTTGTCGTGTTAAAAAATCAGCCTGCTGTATCTGTTGCCCCATTCTGGTCATTTTTAGCCGGTGTCTGTTTTAATCGCGTTAGTTTTCATCGGTAGACTTCCCCCGAGACCGCTTTACTCGCTTTGAGGAGTTAATTTTTCGGTCAACCTTTGTTGGTCTTCCAGGGCAATCTTTGCCGTCAACGCTCAAATCACCAGCTTTGAAACGTCTGTATCATTCTCTGCATGATTTATCCAATGAAGCAAGCAAATTCTTCTTATTTACCACGAATACCGACATTTGAAGGAGCGATAAAACAAATGTTGCTGTGAGAATGACAAACATGTGCGAACTGAACATAATTGAGTGATGTTTAGGTTTACAGAAAAAAATGGCAGTCAGTTTTGAAGGCCTGAAGCAGCCAAAGCCCTCTGTTGTAAAACGGAGAGAATTTTGCGAAACACCTAACATAATATAATATCAGGAACGCATGAGAGATGGTTCGAATTTAGGAATACAAAATACTCTCTAAAGTCTTGAGTATTTGTCTTTAGAACTTATTCTCACTAATATGAAAGACGTCGATCTCCGAAGCGATCGGATTCAGCAGTTTGATTGCTCTTCTCATCATAACACTTTGGTCGACTAACTTCTCTGCTAACTGTTTTAGATAAAAACGTGATAGTTATGGAGCTTTATGCTTAATCATTTCAAGAATTCGTCACATACATAGTTATTCTGCGTGTACATTTGTGCTACTTTTTTTTATTCAATTCACGTACGAACGCGTGATGAATGAATCCGTCAATCTCATTTTTTGTAAACAATCGGGCTACGTTATGCCATAGCTCAACGGTTAGAGCAATCATGTGGAAACTGATAGGTGGCGCGTTTTGCATCTGATGTGGATGGCCCAATTTTTCATGTTTTTTAATTTTAATACAAATAAAATCGTGAATTAAAGAGGGTCCTAATATATAACTAGCAAAGTGAAAAATGTCACTCAATAAACTTTAATTATGTCATGTTAATTAACTAATGACATTTGAAGATTCTTATAAACGAAATAAAATCAATTATTGGTTTAAGGCATTTATTTAAGAATAGGTAAAATACCAGGAACGCACAAGAAACGATTAGACAAGATTTTCTCTAGTGAAGAGAATTTGTCTTCTGAATGTATTTTCACTAAAATGGAAGACGCCGATACCTTAGGTCAGAGATAGCGAACCTTTTTTGCTAGTGGGTCAAATTTATAAAAAAATAATAAAAAAAGCGCTGACTACGGTTTTCATAAAAATGTAAATCGTGACACATTTTTATTTAGAAGAAAGTCGATGGCGACCAACGACTTCCGGTCAACAGTATTCGGCAGCGACTAATTCGATTTTTGGCTATTAACCGGAAGTCGCTGATGATCTAAAGAAAAGGACCCTGACGAAAAATAACCCTGAAAACGACCCAGAATTTGGTATAGAATTTCTCCCGCGGGTCCATCGTTTGCCATCCCTGCCTTAAGTGATCATGTTCAGCAGAATAATTGCTTTCCCCATCGGCATCAACGGAGGCAGGTTGATTCATGCAGCTGGCAAATATAACCATCTATGCTAGCGCTGTCAGAAATATCTTTCGAGGACAAAAATACCCACATCCTCCAACACGATTGAGTTCTCAAAATATTCCCTGATTAATCTTAATCAATAGATTATAAGAAACCCATATCTTCGAAACTGCCGAGTTCAAAGATGGAGACCACCAGACCCTATTGCATTACATAATCAGCCTCATGGGACTCGAATCCGTGAAAGACCTCCTAAAAGATGGAAGGACGGCTGGGAATCTACCTCACAAGAGGAGCAACATTCCGGAGAACAGACCCCATAGGTCTACAATAAGGAAGAAGAAGAGGAAGAAGACTTTGAAAAATACAGAATCCCAAGACAGGCACTCCTGGAGACGCCGTGTAAGAAGAGACGACTTCAATTAAATGGGATAAGGAAGAAGAAGAAGCACACTTAGAGACATGGAATTGATTTTTTAACAATATCACGCATCGTTGAACCTGAATGTTGAATCTGAACGTCTTTTCGTAGTCAAATTTGGATATCGCCAACTCGGCAATGACTCATGTAGCTGAAAATTGCGTATCAATCTGTATCTGCAGCGTCATCGGAATGCAATATTCACCATCTTAGGGATTATACGTGCCACGCATGCCGAGAGATACGAGCTTGTATAATTTTAAGGCATCAGCCGAAATATTTTAGCCCGCAGCGGTACCACGTGGAGGAGCAGTATAATAATATCAAAAAAATATTTTTAAACCTGTTTTTATGCGCATTGTCAATTGATTTATTATACAATTATTTGTTTTGGCCGAAACATTACGATTCTTTAAACATTATTAAATGTCTTCTATGTTCGCCATACTTTGTAGAGGTTTTTTTTTCTTGTATACAACAGGTAGTTTGAACCCAATTACTGTATGCACATTATATTTAGCTATTATATTGATGAAGATTTACATGACATGTGACAGGTAGCCAATCTATCGCCATTTTATTGTCACGTGAATTCTACACCAGACCAAAGATAGTGTGACAATCACACTACCATCGCCGGGAATCGAACCCGGGGTCTTCGGTATGGAAGTCAGAGCTCTTACCACTCTGCCACGAAGGTCGTCGGTTTTATTTGTCTTTTTCTTTTGTATATACTTTATTTACAACGCTAACTTTAAAATTAAAATTAAATATCAGATATGTTTTAGACAACCCGGTCCTTCCTCAGTGATATTATAAAGATATTTAAAATATTAAAATTTTTTTTTTTTTTTTAATCTTTAATTTTACAATTTTATAATATTTTAAATATCTTTATGTTGTCACTGAGGAAGGACCGGGTTGTCCGAAACATGTCCGATATTTAATTAAAATTATTTTAAAAGTTAGTGTTGTATACTATACATATATAAAAATATTATATATTATATATAAAAAAGAAAAAGATAAATTATTAAATGTTTTCATTTCTGAAACAATGTAACTATACTTACCTCAATTTATTTTATTGAGATTACAAACAACTCCTGTAATACCCGATGATGCCAATACAGGTTTGCAAAAGATATGTCCCATAAAACTATATTCTGATACGTATAATAACAGATCATTAGGATGGTTTGGACACATGAAAATAATTAATAAAGAAAGAATGATAAAAAAATTATATGTAAACGATGTAAATGGAACCGGAATTAGAGGAAAACTGAGGAAAACGTGGCACGATCAAACAAATCAAATATAGAATGTCAAATATTGAGTCAAAGAAATCGACGCGCGTGCATGACACGACGTATGAATGTTTAGGAATTGAGAGAAATATGTTAGAAAAGAAAAGTGTGGCAGTCTATTCTTTCTACTTGTCCCTTCGGGGAGCAGTGTATCAAAATTAAATCTTTTAGTAAGATTTATCATGTATAAACAGAATATGATATTTTTTTTACTTTTGTAATAATGAAACTTGGCATGACCAAATCAATCAAAATTTAAAAGGTCGTCCATGTAAAGAAGACGGAATAAATTGACGTGCGTCTATGACTCGCAATATGAAGAAAGCTAGATAGGTGTGTCAGGATAGAGTAGTGTGGCGATCCATTATCTCTGCCTACCCTTTCGGGGAAACGGTTTGATGGTTTTTGTTGTTGTTGGTAATTATTTATCTCTGTATCTTTTTAAGTAGCATATCTTAATTATCGGGAAACTATATAAACGTTTGTTGCTTCTTGAATAATGATTTAAAACTCCATATTAAATTATTGATATAAATGAAAACGCCTGTTTTCTAGGAGTTTTATTAAATTTTATATGGATTGACATGTTTTACCCTTGCCTTAGAAGGCGAAACATGTCATTCCATATTAAATTTAATAAAACTCCTAGAAGACAGACGTTTTCATTTATATAAATTATGTAAACGATACTTTATTGTTATTCCAAAGATGAAAGTCTATCACCCTCGAAATGAAAGGTTTCTAAAGAATTATCAAATGTACCGAGAATCAAACGCTGAGAATATTAATAGATTCTTGAACACGGAAGTAAAACTCCACATTAAACAATAATTATGAAATAAAATCTGTTTTCTTTTCTTTTTGTTTCAGCATTTGATAATAATGCCCTAGGGCGGTAAAATACGTCATTCCTACAAACAAATAATAAAAGTTCTTAAAAACAGACGTTTATATTCGTATTAATTATTTTAAATATACCATAAATTAACGTTTTTAAATATTTTTTGCACATTTAGCATTTGAAATGTGGCTCCATCGCGGAATGCTCAGAGTTCCCTGGACAGACATGGTTACCAATACAGAAGTCCTGAGACGAGCTAGAGTTGACAGGGAATTGTTGTCAACTATCAAGGTTCGAAAGATCTCACATCTGGGTCATATACTGCGTGGGGAAAAGTACCACCTTCTCTAACTGATATTATAGGGAAAAATTGAGGGACGCCGAGGGCCCGGAAGGAGACAAATTAATGTCCTGGCTGCGAAACGTGAGGGAGTGGACCGGCATCCGAAGTGTGGAGGAGCTGTTCCGAGCGGCGCAGGACAGGGACGGGTTCGCGAGGTGATCGCCAACGTTGGGGGGACCCGACAGGGCACTTGAAGAAGAATAAATATTTTATATTTTTCTTCTGCGTTCAGTGTACTAAATTAATTGTATCATTTTGAAAAAATACGATATGATATCAAAAATTCTGAGTAGAGCTTTCATTTTTCCTTGAGGTGAATTTATGAAAAAATCTAAGAGAAAATAAAGAAATGAAGTTTTAAATTAATCTTTTCAAAATGTCTCTTGTTTTCGTAAAATATACACGTTACGCCTCTGCTAACACGCAGTATAGGAAATGTGGAGTAAGGATTAATTTGATGAGTAGGTGAAATTTAATGGAAAACGTCTGATTCTTGTTAGAATTCTGAGGAATATGTGACATATAAAGATTATATTTAAAAATGTAATATTCTTTAGAAATACATTAAGGAAATTTTACTTTAATCTTACAAAAGTTTCCGTAGCACACGCTTTTAAGTAATTCGATGTATCTGAGCCTAATTAATAATTAGAAAACCTACTTCATAATCACAGAATACCATTGATTTGTAATATATTATGATAATCGTATGATGATAAAATCAATGGTGGTCGGTAAATAATTATTAAATAATATAATAGTCCATTATTTTGGCCGAAAAAAAAATACCCTTAACATTATTAACTGTTAAATTACAGAACTTTGTTTATATATTATATATTTTTATTTTTTTATTATCACAACTTTATTTTTTTTATTTTTCGCAACTGCCGTTGTGTAAGCAACTTATGTTGACAGATGTAACAATAACTTATCAACTATTAAAATAAAATTTTCGTGATTTTTCAAACATGATGATGAAACAGCTTTCTCGAAAAAAAGCAAAAAATTAAATTTTGATACATGCACAAAGTTTTATAATTTTAGAGTAAATAATAAACCATAATGAATTAAAACGATGTTTTTGACTACTTCCACTTTTGCCTTTATCTCGACAGTGAGCCTGGCGAAACCAGTCGCTGTTGATATAATGGCAAAAGTGGAAATCGTTAAAAAATCATTTTATTTAATAAATATGGATAAAAACGTGTGTCTTCTAGGAGTTTTATTATATTTTAGATGGAATGACATGTTTCCATTAACATGGAATGACATGTTTCCAGATGGAATGAATATTTGTTAACACCAACCGGTTTCGCTCCCCTCGGAGCTTCGTCAAGGTGAGAGAATAAACTGAGTTTATTCTCTCACCCTTTTTTTTTGTAATTTTGAGTTTATTTATTTACACATTTTCGTAGATATTTATTACCTTTTATATTGAGATAACGATATAAACCAGATTAAAAGTCAATTTTCTGTTTTGATTTTTATTTCTTACCGTACTATATACTAATTTATCACCATTTTCTGTCACATGAATTCTTCACCTGACCAAAAACAGTGTGACAATCACATTATCATCGTCGAGAATCGAACTCGGGACCTTCGGCTTGAGAATCATAGCTGTTGCCACTCTGCCACGAAGGTCGTTACTTTTATATTCTTCAAGATGAACATAAGGTGATTGCTATCAAAACTCTCCACATAAACGAAAACTTTTATAATTTTAAGACCAAACACAATAAATGTAATTTGCTAGTTATAGTAAGTCTTTTAATTTGTATGTTTAGTTATTTGTATCATCTGATGATGCCAACATCTGTTGGCGAAACAGTTGTCGCGACAAATAATTAAAATATATGTGATATTACAACAGTATTTAAAATTTAACTGTTAATAAGATATTTAAGACTTGTGCACCCATGAGATGAGTTATTCACGAAAATGCCGCTATTCAAATTAGCCTTATTATTATTATTGTTGAGCAGAAATTTTGAATTGTTTATAAAAAAAACATTAAAATTGGACCGTTAAACAATCTGTTGTCGGAGTTTTCAGAGATATGTAAATTTATGAATATTACATCAAAGCTGTTCTATGTAAATCCGATTTAATAAGTTAAATAAGTGATATCTAAATCTTGCTATCTAAACAGTACACAATCAAAAGGAAATTTGAAACAGTAGTTTGTGATCGTAATCAAATTACGTTTACTTCGGTAGCATTACAATGTAATATTATAATGTATAGAAATTTGGATAGAAACTTACTTTATCGGCTGAATGACAAACTAGGTTATACAAGTAATCGGTCAAATAGACTCTATGTACTCAAGTTCCCGTCCGATGGCAAATATTATTACTGGCGGTACCCTCCCTTAAGAATACAATGGTCACAACTTACAAAGCAGTGTCTATCTCGAGCTCATCAGACTGCGTGGTCTGTCAATTTGCATGAACTGAGGCGAATTACAAAACGGCACCCGGTCGTAAACCAGAATGGGTCCGACAAGATTAGTCACGTATCCGGCGTGGGCAGTTTGGAAGTTGCAAACTTACTAACAATTTTCTTTATTTTAGGGCGAGGGGGTGTGCTCCGAGTTGGTCGATGCAGTTTTCGCGGGGGTTGCGGAGACGTGGAGTTTTAATAAAAATTATGTTGACGCAATAAGCGAGGTGGAAATCTTACTTTTTTACTTAGATTTTATTATTACTTTGGAAAACTTCAACTTAAGAAAATTTGTCGAAAAATTACTACTACTTGCTTAAAAAAGCACACGTCTGTAAACTTTCAAATCGAGTAATATGAAAGTTTTAAGTTTATATATTTGTTACGCTTTGGCTTTCTCAGGCATTATCAAATTGTATTATCCATCGAAGTGCACGTAATATTTATTATTCTTGTCTTTCTTTTAGTAGATATGATAATCTGTGACATACAAATCATGTCTCCTAGGATGACGGGGTCCAACTGTTCCTTGATCTCTTAGGTGGTCTTCCAGGTGGACGGTGTCCAGAAGGGATTTCATAAGTGATTGTATATGCGAGTCCGTTATTATTCATTCTGACTACACGGTCCCTTCAGTTTTTTCTTCTGGATCTACTCCCGTTACGGATACGATCTTGGAGAGGTTTTTAAGTAATTGATCTTAGGACTTTCATCTCAGATGTTCTTAGCAGACCAGTGTCGACCCGCGTTTCTACAGCATACGTCATGATAGGTCGCAAACATGTCGTATACATTTTTATCTTGCTGTCTTACGTAATATTTCATCTGTTTTATTTCTATTATGGTTCAGATAATTAAAAAAAAATAATTCTATACATCTGAGTGAAATAAAGATTTTCTGTTTAATTCTTACACCTATTCTTAAAAGATGGCGCTAGTGTAGATTGAATTGAAAAATGTGAAGTGTTGTCCAACATAGTAGCATATATACAACTTCCCAAAATTTGTCAGACGTGGTGGTCGTAAGAAGGGAGGAATGGGGAATGTTGTTAATATAAAGCGATCGCTTAACCCCAACCAATGACAGGTCATAAGTCCAGTAAACGCCTCGACCACCATATTCTGTTTCCAAAAAACAATTTACATCTTCGTCTCTATTGACATACAATCAATCCTTAAATCTGATTGAAAGTTTCTCTTTCCTTAGCACTCAAAAAAAAAATTAAGACATTGCTGTTTTATTGTCATAAAATCATATTCTGCCAATTCTAAAACGTCTCTTGTACTGTATTATAAACGTTTTTTTTGTCGCTTAGTATATGTTTTGAATGAGTCACAATTCTGTCTTTAATTATTTGGAGCAAAACTCAATCAAATCATTTCATTACAAGAACATTTAAGTAGCAAAATATATCTAATCAGGGTATTCTAGGAAAAATTTGATGCGTATATACAATATCTTTAAAGGCTGGGTATCTAGACGGGTTACAATACTTTTAGGGTATCGACTTATATTGAATTTTCGTTGCAGAAGATGATTTTATTGACATAAAGTCTATTTTGTAGGCTTTGTCTATTCTCATGGAATTAAAAAGCGACCAAACTTCACTAGGTTGATGCTACAAAACTTTTAAGAATTCTTCAAATTTTCCCAACTGAGTAAAAGCTTTGCCCCTTGCGTTTATTACTCTCTTCAGACACGAGAATAAATTAATAAAAAACAAACAAACCATCATATCTTTGCCCAGAAGGGTAGGCAGAGATAAAAGATCGTCACATAACTATCTTGACATACCCCTCTATTATATTGTAATTATAATTTCCAATACGCATTTAATTAGCAAATTTTATTTCTCTAAAGTCAGAACAAACCTATTTATAGTTTAAGTAATCTATTTAAGAACAGGTATAATATCAGGAACGCGTAAGAGGGATCTAATTAAGAAAGACAAGATACCCTCTAGAGTCAAGAGTTTTGTTTTCTGGGTAACGAGAAAACCCATCTTTTCTTATAAACTGTAGATAATTGGTCCTCAACATTCATAAAATACAGGCCGTGGCCACGAAAAATAATGTTAAATGTATTACACTTTCTCACGGTTTAATTGACTTTTCTATAAATTTGTCCTATAATTAAATTTACTTCGAAATAATTATATTTTCTTAGTGAAACCAATCAGAAACAAAAAACTAACTATCTTACCATTACAACATTTCCCAGGAAGAGTAGGCACAGATAATAGACCGCCACATTGTTGTATTCTGACAACACTCACATTTCTTCTATATTCACACACCGTGACACTCACGCTAGTCGGACGAACATCGCTGCCTTTAATTTGGTTATGCCATGTCTTACTTGGCCTTTCTTGCCTTCATTTCATTCACATTACCTGTACATATTTTTTTACCATATTCCCTCATCCATACGTTTCACATGTCGCTATCATCTAAGTGACCTTTTCTTAACTTTATTTAGGACGCATTTATCAACCTGACATTCCTTTGTTACTTCTTTGTTAGAAATTCAGTGATCTCATTTCTACGGCAAACATTCTATTTTAATCCTTCTTCTGTCAATTTCAAGTTTCACTTCCATACATAAGGGTAGGCACTAGAACCCCATTGTGTACTGCTACATTTGCTACAGTCGATATATTTGTATTGACAGTGATGATTTTAAGTTTGCCGTTTATTTTGAATGAAAAACTAATTTATAATAATTAAATAAAACCATGTTTTTTTAGTGACTACTTTTTAACGAACTCGCAAAAACTTATGGTATTGAAAAATGAATTACTATCAAGAGATTTCAGTAAAATCATTAGATTATCTAAAATAATCTTATTAATTGTTTCTTGAACAATGAAGTATGGTAAATACATTGAATCATTTATACGAATGGAAACTTCTGTTTTTCAGGAGTTATATATTGTTTTATAATAATAAAAAAATGACATTTGATAATGCATTAGACAGGCGAAACATCTCATTTACAAAAAGTTTAATAAATCTCATAGAAAACAGACGTTTTTATTCGTTTTAATAATTAAATAAATCATATTTTATGTTCTCTTGTAACCGCAGTGTTTGTAACTTCAAGATATGTGTTGTAATTCCAACTACCGATGGGCACATAATAGCCTACCGGATAGATACAAAGATATTGTAATTTGGCATTCATAGAATCCGTCCCTCAATATGAAGTGGCGGGCAAGAGGAGAGAGCTTTCGGCCGACAAAGGTGGCTCATTGATTATTTAAATACATTCAGGACCTTGGCGAGACTTGGGGAATTTCTGAGACACCGATTTCAGCGAAAATAAATCTCGGAGCATCTTCATCTTCACTGTATCTTACATTCGCAATGTTTGATCTTATCATTTGATCAGTCCTTGGATATTCTGGAGAGATATGTCAAAAAGAAAAGAAACTGTTTCATAATTCCATGAGAATAAATTTAAATAAAAAGAAAACTCCACCACCGTCTATGTATTCAAGTAAATATGTATTTTTATTTAGTTTTTATATTGCCCGATAAAGCTTGTATGCAAGATAAAATAGTTGACGTAAAATATAAAAATGTATAAATGAAAAAACCTCAATAGATTGTATGTAGAAGGAGATATAGCACAGAGCTCTACGTTCTTTACCAGGACATCAGCGTGGTCACGTTTATACAGATTAACAGACTGCACTGGCTAGGGCACTAAGACCGCATGGTAGATATGGATATCCGGAGTCAAAAGAGTGTTGTTTGACAATCCAGAAGGGGCGAAGAAGCGTCGGCAGGTCGAAACTGCGATGGTTGGATGGTGCCGTGGACTGTCGGGTCCTGGAGAAGCACGAAGGAGGTGACGGTCAGGGACAAGACAGAATGGAGCGTTTCTTGGAGGAGGCTCCACCAAGGGTTGTAACGCCGAAGAAGAAGAGTAAAGTAAAACCGCAATTCCGTGGGAAATATACAAAATGTTCATTTGCATATATTCAATAAATATATAAAATAAAATAAATGACAATTAAAACTTGGTTTAAGAAAGGATGATAAAGAAACTATGCGTTAATGATGAGAATCGATGTAAAATATAACATAACCAATCAATCGAAATTTAAAGGTCGGCCGTGCTAGAAGCTGGAAGAATCGACGTGCGTGTATGATTCGATGAATGAATATGGGGTAAACTAGATTGGTATATCAGGATAGAATAATGTGGCGCTCCATTCTCTCTTCTTTCTCTTCCGAGGAAATAACAAAATGGTATGTTGATCATATTTAAATAAATAGCAAATTTAAATATGTATTTTTTCAAATGTTATGGTCAGTAATTAATAAGAATGAAAATATATGTTTTATAGTTTATATATTGGCAGTGCACAATGGTGTTCTTCTACCGACCCTTATGTATGGAAGCGAAGCATGGAACTGGCAAAGGAAGGATGAAAGTAGAATAAATGCAGTAGAAATGAGATCTCTTAGACGAATGTGTGGATATTCTGTGTATGATAGAGTGTCGAATGAAAATATAAGAAGTGAATGCGGTGCGAATGACGGTGTCATGAACAAAATAATGAAAGGATCATTAAGATGGTTTGGACATATGGAAAGAATGAATGAAGAAAGAATGGTAAAAAAATTATATGTTAATGATGTAAATGGTACCAGAAATAGAGGAAGACTAAGGAAAACGTGGCACGATCAAATAAATCAAATATTGAATGTCGGCCATGTGAGGAGTCAGAGAAATCGACGCGCGTGCATGACACGATGTATGAATGTTGAGGAAGCGAGAGAAATATGTCAGGAAAGAAAGGTGTGGCAGTCCATTCTTTCTGCCTACCCCTTCGGGGAGACGGCGTGATGGTTAGTTAGTTAGTTAGTTAGTTGAATTAAATTTTATAGGAATGACGTATTTTGCCTTACTGAGGCATAATCAAAAATCTTAGCCAGGTGAAAATTATAATTCCCATAAAATATTACAAAACTTCTAAAATAAGACGTTTTCATTCAGATTAATTATTTAATATGGAGTTTTACATCATTGTTCAAGTAACAATAAATTTTATGTTTACTTATTTTTACTCTTTTGTTAATTAGGTAAAAGAAAATAATTTTGTAAACAGATTTTAGTCTCAAAGTTTATAAATCTTCGTTTTCTCTAAGTGCCACCTCTTCTGAGTAGGTTTGCGATCATCGGGGCTATTTTCACCTAGTTGAATGCGGCCCTGAACAGCCATGTGGTGCTACTTCTGAACCGTTGTCTTAAATTGCGTAGCTATGAGATTCTTCTCCGACCTGGTACTCTTCTTCCTGGTATTTTTGCCTGAATTGTATCAGTTGAAATTTTTTAGTTTATAAATATCTAAAAAAATGTACAAACGTTTGGGAAGGTTTCATAAATCAAATAAGCATTGCTTTGCGATATTATAATGAACATTCTAGAACAAACATGGATATAAATTTTAATGCCTACGAGTACTAACAATGAATATGGTAACTGCCATATGTGAAGTGCTGCTGAAGAATAATAAAACGATAATAAAGGATATGGACCATCAAACACAGCTGTCATATTTTACGACTCTTGATGCATCCGACGATGGAGTAAATAAATGGGGTTGATGGTACTTAAACGTAAACATCCCCTCCTAGTGAATAAGGGGTTGTATCTCACCATTGATTTATAAGCAAATGACTAATTAGGATGTGTTTTACATGAAAACATCAAAAATACAAAGTAAAATGTGACTTGAATATTTTGAATTTGAAAAACGTTCTGTGGTGATGTTATAAATATGGCAGTAAATGCAACTCAATGGCACGTAGAAACATGTAAATAATTTAATAATATTTTTTAGTTGTAAAACAATACTTAAATCTACTTCTTCTTATTAAAGTGTCCTGTCAGGTCCCCTCGACGTTGGCGATCACTCTGGTAAACTCTCCCCCATCCTGCGCTGGTTGGAATAGCTCCTCCACATTTACGATTCCCATCCATTCCCTCACATTGCGCAGCCAAGAGATCTGCCTTCTCCCTGCCCCCCTGCAGCCCTCTATTTTTCCCTTCAAAATAAGATGCAGCAGGCGATATTTCTCTCCTCGTAGAACGTGACCCAGATTTAATGAAAATGTAAATTAAATATTGAAAATATACAGGTATGTTTCGGAACACAGAAGCCCTTCGTCAGTGTAGTTCAAAATTGTATATATGAAAAAACATTTATATAATTTTTTTTTTCATGAATATGATGAGTCTATAAAACTGACGTTTTCATTCGTATTAATTATACTTTTACTTTTCACTTTTTTGTGTATACAACAGATCGTTTGAACCCTGTTGAACTGCATACAATTTTATTTTCAACTCTTTTATTAATTATCGTAACATGTGATAGATAGCTAATCTATCGCCATTTTATTGTCACGTGAATTCTGCACCTGACCAAAGACAGTGTGACAATCACACTGCCATCGCCGGGAATCTAACCCGGGACCTTCGGTATGGAGTTCAGAGCTCTTACAACCCTGCTATTAAAGTCGTAAATTTGTTTAAACAAGGAGTTTTATACCATTGTTCATAAGTCAATAATAACCTAACCTAACCTAACCTAACATATAATAACTGTAATATAATAACTAATAACCTAACCTATAATATAATAACTAATAACCTAACCTAACCTAACCCGGGACCTTCGGTATGGAGTTCAGAGCTCTTACAACCCTGCTATTAAAGTCGTAAATTTGTTTAAACAAGGAGTTTTATACCATTGTTCATAAGTCAGTAATTTTCATCAAGAAACAATAAATAATAGTTTTAATATTTACGGTTCTTTGTTTGAAGGGAATCAGAGATTTAAGGGGAGCATTTTCATTTGTTATATGAGAACTCCCAATTGAGTTACACGTGTCTGTAAAAAGCTCCCGAGGTCCTAAGTTCTAGGTTTGGTAGGTAGCTCTATAAAGTTTATTGCACGGTGATCAAAATCCATCGGGGGATAATCCCGTAACGTATACCTTCGGAATTCTGTAAACTTAGAAATATATTATATCTCAGGTGCTTGTTCTAAATTCATAAGTGAAATAATACAAACTTACTCGTGGAATGGAATTCTGAAGCTAGAGAATAGTTTGCGTCACATTACTGGGAGAAAAACAAATTTAAAGTTTAGTAGAATGAGTTATGTAAACTTTGAAAGTAATTATATTTTTAGCAGTACTTCATATTGTTTATTTATTTTATAAAAAAAGAATTGTCATTAAGATAATTACATGATTTTACTGAAATCTCTTGATGGAAGTTCATTTTAAATAATAATTAAATAAAACGATGTTTATTTTAACTACTTCCACATTTTTCTTTATTTCGACAGCGACCGGTTTCGCCGGCTCGCTGGCATCGACAGATAAAATTTGTATAGAATCATGTTTACACCCCCTGATATGTATAATAATAATAAATAATTAAATTGGGTAAATTATAGAGCGTAATCTTTATGAATTACTCATCTCAAGGGCGCTGTAGAAGATGCTCCGTTTTATCAACTAGATAATAATAATAATAATAATAATAATAAAAATAATGATATTTATTATGAGAGCTGCACCTGACGAATGTATATAAAAAACTAAGTTTGCAATTGTGTTACCAGTCTGTCGATGCCAGCGAGCCTGGCGAAACCGGTCGCTGTCGAAATAAAGACTAAAGTGGTAGTTGTAAAGAATCGTCGTTTTATTTAATTATTATTTACAATAGTTTTTTTGTACTTCCATGAGTAGACAACTAATATTATTATGCGTTAAAAATGATAGGTTGCATATACAATAATTATAGGAAAATCAGTAAATAAAAAAACATTAATTTGAAAACTAAAACCAATGACAATATTCACATTCTATTATTTGATCATTTTATTATTAAGATAATAAAAAGTGAAGTTAAGTATGCAACTGGTAAAGAAGGGTGGAAGCTGATCTCTTATACGAATGTGTGGTAAATCTGTATATGATGCAAATACTCGTATAGATATAAATACAGTACGAATGAAGTGTTTTGATCAAAATAATAAATGGATCATTAAGATGGTTTATACACACGGAAAGAATAGTAAAGTATGTTAACGTTAATGGAACTAGAAATAGATGAATACCGAGAAAAAAACTTTTGACATGCACAGATATCTTAGTCTTATGTATAAGTACAATTATTAATATATTTTTAATTGAAATAAGTATATGTTTTTTAATGATACAATAGATTTGATCTTATTTTGTAAGAACTAGTGAACCCGACAACGCTTCGCTATTGCTGTATTCGAGTATATTCATATTGAAGTTCGATATTAATTCATGTTCGTCATTCAACGGTATACATCCAACAACGCGTTTGTCCAAATATATGACGTTTAACAACAAAATCCATTCTTTATTTGAATTTTTGATTGAATTTCATCGTTCGGTATTTTAAAATGTAAGGCAGGTCGGTATTAGAAATGTAAGGCAGATGACTGTATTATGGAACTAACTAACTAACTAACCATCACGCCGTCTCCCCGGAGGGGTAGGCAGAAAGAATGGAACGCCACACTGTTCTGTCCTGACATAATTCTCTCGATTCCTCTACATTCATACATCTTGTCATGCACGCACGTCGATTTCTCCGACTCCTCACGTGTCCGACATTCAATATTTGATTGATTTGATCGTGCCACGTTTTCCTCGGCCTTCCTCTATTTCTAGCTCCGTTCACGCCGTTTACATAAACCTTCTTTACCATTCTGTCTTCACTCATTGTTTCCATGTGTCCAAACCATCTTAATGACCCTTTCCTTATTTTGTTCATTCACTTCTTATACTTGCATTTGTCACTCTATCATATACAGATTTGCCACACATTCGTCTCAGAGATCTCATTTCTACTGCATTTATTCTACTTTCATCCTTCTTTTGCCAGTTCCATGCTTCACTTCCATACATAAGGGTCGGCACAAGAACACCATTGTGCACTGCCATCTGGATAAAATTAAAAAAGGATCCCTGAGATGGTTTGGACATATGGAACAAATGGATGAGAGTAGAATGGTTAAAAAGTTGTACACAAGCAGCGTGAGTGGAAAAAGAAGCCGAGGACGACAGAGGAAAACATGGTATGACCAAATTAATCAATGACTAAAAGGCGGCCACATTCGAAGTCGGAATAATCGACGTGCGTGCATGGTACGATGTACTCGTATGTATGTAGAGGAAGCCCGAGAGGTATACCAGGAAAGAGCATTGTGGTGGTCCATCCTCTCTGCCTACCCCTCCGGAGAAATGGCGCGATGGTTAGTTAGTTTAGTAAGTAAGTTTTTTTTTATTGAATACACGTGGAGTTATGTCACGAAGAACTATTGACGAATGAAAGCAGATATTTAAAACGATTCCAACCCCATATCTCAATGAATCTCATACGCAATTAAACACTGACATCAAACGAAATTAATGGTACCCAATTTAGATTGTATCGTTCTGGCGTTAAACATTTTTTTCGTCTCTCACACTAAGAATTTATTTATATGCATTTTAAAGGTGCATTATAACTTCGTATTAAATGAATTTTGGAATCCTATCCCGAAGTAATCATTATTCGCAGTGAAAATTTCGTAGCCATTGGTTAAGTATTGATGGAGTCCATTGATGTCATAGCAATGGACATCGCCTTTTATTTATATAGAATCTAATACTTATATAAAGATGATTTTTTTTATGAATTGGCTAATCATTATATTGAATTTGACCATAGTTTCGATAAAAATGACCCAAAATTTCTACGCACAGTTAACAATAGCAATAAATTACACAAACTTGAAAACTTACAAATCCTCAAGTCGGTGAATTTGGGTGAAAATATAATCAATAATCAGATTCCTCCTATTACGTCTTTTTCCTTAAATACTTTGTCTACATTTAATCTCCCAAGCTCCCATTCTCAATCAAATGCAAATTTATCATTTATTAATTTGTATATAAATTATGTCTTTTCAAATGTATTTTTTTTTCTAAACTACATTTAAAAAATTATCATCATGTATTATCATTATTTGATATTATTTATTAGTTCTTACTGTTAAAAAAATAATTATTAGTACTTCTAACAAATAGCTCAGGTTAATTTTTAAATTTGAATTATTGTATTGAATTTTAAATGGGTTTATACATTATTCTTTCTTTCTTTAGTTTTTAATAAATCGCCTATTTGCAAGAATAACGTGACATTTCGAAAATCAAATTCGCCGTGTTCAACATTATTTTCTACAAAAACATGGTATTTTTAAAGTGGAAAACAGAGCATTTATGAGGGAAAGAGACAACACAACAATAGTATATTGTATTGTCACGTTGTTTCTTTCATACGGGTATCTTGTTTCATTAAAAAAAAATCAGTTTTTCGAGATAACACGTTATTTTTGCAATGAGGCGATATATTAACACCTGAAGATGGAGGTATACTCCGAAACATGTCGTGTTTTTTTAAATATTTTTTTAATAATTAGTGGATTAAACAAAGTTATTTTCAATTTCCCAAGTATATAAATATAATATAGATGATGAAGATTCATGATATTGAAGGTAAACAAGAGTATGTTGTGTCCGTAAGTGGGGTAGAAAGAGCTGCCCTTACCTTAGTTAAAGACATCCGGACTCTACACTCGATAAAATTTAGTGCTGGCCATGTGTGGGTAATAAAAACCCGTCTGGGGATGACTATCAAACCGGTTATTGATGGATTGATCGTCCCGGCGGGCTTTACGGCCACATAAACCAGATAAATGAAATAGGAACCGTAAAATTGTTATGCTGCCTTATTGGCGAAGGACGAATTAGTCAATATCCTGCTGTTTTCAGGAAGATAAAAGGTTATGGTGAAACCCCGAATCCTTGATTTCAGATGTTTGAATCAAACAATTGTTAAAAAAACTAATTATATTAGATTATAATTAAATAAAACGATGTTTTTAAACTACATACTTCCACTTTTGTCTTTATTTAGACAGCGACCGGTTTCGCCAGGCTCGCTGGCATCGACAGACTGGAGTCTGGGCAGACCAGTCTGTCGATGCCAGTGAGCCTGGCGAAACCGGTCGCTGTCTAAATAAAGACAAAAGTGGAAGTAGTTAAAAAACATCGTTTTATTTAATTATTATTTAAAATGAACTTCCATCAAGAGATTTCAGTAAAATCATTTGATTAATTATATTAGGTATAAAAGTTATATATTTCATATTCAAATAAAATCAAACCAGTTTATTATATCAACAGAAAAATCAAATAATATTAATGTTTAATCGGGTGGTGGTCTAGAGGACAGAACGCTTGGCTCCTGATCCAGGAGACATGGGTTCGAGCCTGGACACGACCCGATTCCTTCTTCGTGATAATGAGCTGCTTTCTGCTCATATTGAAGATTGTAAAATAAATTCTAATACCATTGATGTAAATGGGGTTAATCTTTATTTAAAAAACTAACTTGGGGTTAGTCTTTATTTTAAAAAAGGCACAATTAATTCGAGTACAGATAAAAAAGGAACGCATGATAAATGGTTCGACACTATATACGCCAACACAAAGTATGGCGTTTATAGAATAAATAATCTACAATACTTAAATAAAATGTCGTGTTCGGTCATGTCTATGGAATTAAATTTTTTTAATATAAGTGCAAAAATGGAAGATGTTTCAGTAAGCTGTTTGTTGTATGCGGACGACGCTGTGCTACTTGCAGACAACGAGCACAAACTGCAAGCCCTGGTGTCTAGTATGTATGAGGTATGCAAGCGATACGATTTGATGATGAATGTGAATAAGTCTAAGGTAATGATTTTCGAAAAAGAAGGAAGCATGACAGTCTGCAACATTAGTGTAAACGGTGAAAATCTGGGACAAGTGGATGAATTTGTTTATTTAGGAAGTATGTTTACAAAGGATGGGAGGGTGGAGAAGGATATTGAAAGAAGGGTTGGGGCAGGCAACAGAATAAATGGTGCACTTAAAGTTGTCATCGCAAACAAAAGTCTTTCCACAAAAGCCAAGATGGCAGTGCACAATGGTGTTCTTGTGCCGACAGAACAGTGTGGCGTTCCATTCTTTCTGCCTACCCCTCCGGGGAGACGGCGTGATGGTAAGTTAGTTAGTTAGTTTGTTAATATAAGTGCTGTAAATACAAAGTATATAAAAAAGAAAAAGAAAAATAAAGTGTAGATTATGATTGTAACGCTAGTTTTCTTTAACGCATACAAAAGTAACTTGAATTCAAAACAAGTGAATATACAAGAAACAAAAGTTTCCGGCTTGTTTCTCCGGAAAACATTTCAGCTACTGTGGAATACTGTTTATGAAGTTTTTTTGAGAAGTCGTCTTTAGCAACTGCAGCTTAACTTTGGCGTTGATAAATGGTGTGCTCAAAAAATAGCAACACGAATCGGCAAAAAATAAGCGGAGTAATGAAATTCTGAGTACTTTAGGTATTTTGTTTTCTCAACTCCAATCAATTAGTCGGTGCCTGTTCAGCAGTTTTTTGTTATTTTTATTTTTTTTCAATCCTTAGATAATTTTTTATTCCAAATTCAAACCTTTGCGGTAGATAATTAAAATTTAAGTGTGCCATTCGAAAATCGATGGACACTTCAGTCATTGCATTACATTCAATCGTCATTAATGTAATTAATTGTTTTTTTTATGTATTTTTCCAATCCAACGTAATATATAAAAAAAAATTGATGAAATCGTTCATTCTTTTATTACAATATGGGTCAGGTCGGTGATTAAAAATGCAATAAAAAAATATCAGCTTCGTTTTGTTAACTACTTAACCAAGAGATTTTTTTCTCTCTCAATATTTACAATGATGAAGGGCTACTGTGTTCCGAAACATTGAATTTAAATTATAATAAAATTTTGTGATAGTAAAAAGGTTTTTAAAAGATTATACAATTATGAATGCACAACAAAAAGTGATAGATAATATATGAGAGACATTTTTCGGTTATTAAATAAAAATAATAATAAAAATTAAATAAAAATAGAAGAAGATACTGGAGGGACCATGTAGCCCGAATGGATGGTGACAGACTCGCACATACAGCCGCTTATGAAATCCCCTCCGGACACCGCCCACCTGGAAGACCGCCTTAGAGATGGAGGGACAGGTGGATCTCATCATCCGACGAGATATGTTTTCTGTGTCACAGATCGTCAGATCTATTAAAAGAAGAAGAAGAAAAAGAAAAAAAATATTTCATTACTAGGGATTGGCTTGCATCGAAATCTATTAAAAAAATTGTTGGTTCTTGGGATGTCATTTGGGACATTTTAATAAGATATAAGTTTACCGTTGCTTTTCTCATTTTCGCTATTGATTCTCATGACATGTGATAGGTAGCTAATCTATCGCCATTTAATTGTGACGCGAATTCTACACCAGACCAAAGACAGTGGCCAATCGTCGGGAATCGCACCCGGGACCTTTGGTGTGGCGGTCACAGCTGTTGCCACTTTGCCACGTAGTTTGTGAAAATAGGTTTTTTTAAATATAAAAATAAAAACTGAAAAATAAACCATGATTACTTATTTTTCAGAAATGAGTACATTAAGGAAAAAGGTTTAAAACGTTATCAAGGTGGCGGCAACCCTTAAATAGCCATGGGCGGGACATGAACCGGATGAAAAGTGGAAAAACCGATTGCAGTGCTGTGCTCGAGGACGGCAGAGCGTGGAGTTGAGCGCCCATAGTTGCGTTGGCGCGACGACGGAAGTGTCTGGATGCAGATCGCTCAAGTTCGAACAGAATGGAAAATACGGACGTTGTTGGACAGCTAACCACATGCTGAAATAAAGGAAGAAGATGACTTTAAGTGATGCAACGGAAGTGTCATGAAAGAAGCAGAAACGGAAAAAGATTTTAACAGTATTTTTAGCCGAAACAGAAACGGAAACGTATGCGGAAGCGGAAGTGTAAATACTATGAATTAAAATAGTTAAAAATTTTACAATTACATATTTTATTAATGAAATTAATATTCAAAATTATCATATTATATTTTGCATTTAACATTCTATCACATATAGATTTAGCACATATTCGTGTCAGTGACCTCATTTCTACTGCATATATTCTACATTTACTCTTCTTTTGCCAGTTCCACGGTTCACTTCCATACATAAGGGTTGATATAAAAAATCATTGTGTACTGCCATCTTAGCTTTATTCAATAGGTTTTTGTTCGCGATGATAACATGTAAGTGTACCATTGTCTTTGTTCATTATCTTTGTCGTTTCAAACCCTTTAACTAAATGTAACCTTATCAGCTTATGTCCATAACAATTGTGTATTGCAATTGTAAGATCATAAATTAAAAACATTCAGATTCATATCATCTATTGTTTTTATAGAATGGTGTTTTAAAACTAAAACATTTAATAATGTTGAAGTGTCGTAGTATTTTCTAGGAATTTTATTATAATTTACGGTAATCACATATTTCACGTTTCTAAGGTATTATTAAATATGTCTTTTGATTATGCTTTAGAAAAGCGAAACATATCATTCCCATAAATTATAAAAAAAATTCTGGAAAAGAGACATTTTCATTAGTATTATTTATTTAATATGGAGTTTTAACCTAACCAGCCATGTGAGGATGAATTTAGGAGAGATGGGGTGAAATTGTTACGAGTGTCAGATTGGAGGGTCAAAGCGGAGGATAGGAGGAGTTGAAGGCGAAGAATAATGGAGACTAAGACTCGATATGGGCTGTAGGGCCATGGAAGAAGAAGAAGTTAAAAAAAAAATACTTTGGCAGTGTTATAAAATTTAAACATTCAATATTATATTTAGTTTAAAAAATGTATTTCGGAAGCTGCGTTCCGACCATTTTCAGCGTTTCGACTGTGATTTCAAAAGCCTAGGACTGGAAAAGTCTTTTATAGAATTTCGCGGTTGCTCAATCATAAAAATCACCTTACGCCACCACCATTGAGCAATAAAAGAAAACCACCTTCTTAAAATGCACGCTGTAAGGAAATCGTTTTCCATTAAAGCGTTTTAAATATTTTTTCAGAGTCGTAGAGAAAGGATTTAAAAGTTAACTGCCGGTTTAACGATTTGTATGTATGCGAAGCTTTGTTAATCTTTGCTCATGCCTTGGTGTTGGAGTTTAACACTTGAATGATTTGAATATTTGTGATTATGATCATTAGTTTTTATTATTTTAGATCGTCGGAATAAAAATATGAGAGCAATTACAAGTACGCTTTGAAAAATAATTCTTTTTATAAATTTAACCATACAGTACGCAGTAATATGAATGGAATAAATAACGACTTATCACCGTTAGCAATATGACTAAAATATCTAGGGTCGGCAAAAGAACATCATCTTACTTTTCCTTGAATTTATCAACAATAATAATCATTTAATCACCAGTATATTCTATGTATAATTTACTAATAACTGACATACTTTTTAGCCGTCTATCGTTCACTGATAAACGTAGGCCTCTCCCAAAACACGCTACTGCTCCCTAACATTGTCGGTCCAGCGGGCAGGGAGACGTCCAACTCTACGGAATCTTGCTTGTGGTCTTTACTTTAGAATCCATCTCCCCCATCAGCTGTCAGTCATCCAACAAATATGGACTTTCCACAGCCACTTCAATCCACGTATTTTCAGAGCCACCTCAGTGACCTTGTTTTTCTGTCGATTCATTTCGAATTCCGTCCCTCAAGATTATTCCAAGAATGGCCCATTCCATGGCACATTGTGCGGCTTGGAACTTGTACACTTCCGTTTATCCGCGTCCACGCCTCGGTTCCTTAAGTCATGGCTGCCAAGACGCACTGGTTAAAGACTTTGGTCTTGAGACATCGGGGTATTTGATAGACGAATATATGATGCAGTTTCCCAAAGGCCGCCTTCTTTCTTGAAATTGTTTTTGCCGAGTTGTACGAATTGGCCAAGAAAGGTATTAGTATTCATACACCACTTTGAGAGCCAAGCCATTGACGGTTACTGGTTTCCAAACGAAATGTGCTTTAGGCATGATTTAGATCTTGTTCAAATTCATCTCGAGACCTACTCTTCTGGATGCAATGTTCAAGTCATTAAGCATGCCTTCGATAATTAATACGAATGAAAAAACTTATGTTTTTCTAGCAGTTTTATTATATTTTTTGGGGGATGACATGTTTCGCCCTTCTAAGGCATTATCAAATGCCTTCGAGTTACTTTGATATATTATAATTTATATATTCTTCGAGTTACTTTGATATATTATAATTTATATAATTTATATTATTATATATTATAATTTACTTTTTTATTATTATTTTTTAAATATTCTTTGTTTAAGATTTATTTTGTGGATGTTGGACAGTTGAAGTGTACTCGGGAGATGCTTATTGGTGGCGATGAGGTTCGCAACCCATCACACTGCGTCTCTCGCGGGGGCGAAAAGAGAAGGATGGAGTGCCGCATCGGTTCATTCTTCATTCTTTCTGCCTACCCTTTCGGGGAGACGTCGTGATGGTTACTTAGATAGTTAGTTATGTACTATAATTTATTTCATATTTATAATTTAATCACCATTATAAATGTGCAGTGATCATATTTGAACTATATTCTTATTTAAGCTAAAAAATAGACGAAAGAAGAGTATTATAGTACTTAAAATATTCCAATATATATTAAGTGCCTAAATACAATAATATTTATGTACAGTTAAGTAGTAAACACTGTATGATTTCACAATATTAATGTTTATTGCACCACAATATGGCGGCGAGCTATCACTACCCATCGGAACTACGAGTGGAATAACAAAAATCTTGAACATGTGATGAAGACTTCTAACTTTCTTTCCATATCTTTGGTGGTAGTCGTGCTGGTCGATGGCCTTTGGATTATTGTGCATCACGATCTTAGGAATCTTCGCTTTTTACCCAAGGTAAGATTTCATATTAATAAATAAATCCTTCACTGCTCATAGAACAATAACACACAAATTACAGTAATAAAACTTAATCAAAATGAAGTATCTTCATTACCAATTTCATACTTATATCTATTATCAAATAAAACGTTGTTTCCATAAATTTGTAGATTTATTGTCTAGATCAAGTTCAAAGATAAAACACTTTTTTCCATCTATAACACGTTAAAAAATTGATTTCTTTATTATTGATCGTTTTATTCGATTAAGAAAAATGATCTTAAAAGTGTGGTTTAAATTCAATCATTGCGTGTGTCCCGTACCCGAGAAATTGTTTTCGAATTGTTAGTATATTTTTCGACCGGTTTGGGTTGGGCTGCCTTCTCGAAGTGAACTATATTTTAAAAAATCCATCGTAAACCTCAAAGGAAAAGTGTTTTTAAATAATATGTTTAAGTGTTTTTTTAATAATATGTATTACAAATTCGTATTGAGCATTATTTATTACTTTGTAAAACTATTATTAAAAAAATAAAAATCAAATTAATCCATAAAACATTATTTCGTTATCAAAACTGACCACATTCATGAAAAAATTAGTTTAAATATTTATTATATTATAAATATTTAAACAAATAATATAATATATAATACAATATTCAACACACTGATGAAGTGCTTCTGTGTCCGAAACATGTTTGTGTTATTTATTGTTTCTTGAGCAATGATGTAAAACTCCATATTAAAAAATTAATACGAATGAAAACGTCAGTTTTCTAGAAGTTTTATTATATTTTATGGGAATGACTTGTATCCCCTTCTAACGCATTTTTTTTACAAACGACAATGCCTTAGAAGGGCGAATAATGTCATTCCCATAAAATATAATAAAACTTCTAAAAAACTGACGTTTTCATTCGTATTAATTATGTTTGTGTTAATTTAATTTTTAATTTTAAAGTAAAGTGTTGTTTTAAAGAGTAGTACATTTTGTTCAATCGAAACGTGTATGACTAATACATTTTGCCGATGTAAACATATTCGTTTGAAACCAAACATTGTCTCACGGAAGTGCCGACAAGTCTAAATTAATTATTAAAATCACCGATAGATGGCTTAATTTCCAAATTCAAATTGTTGAACTTCTTTGAATCACTCGTGCCAACGCAAACGCAAAGTTATTTGGGATCGAATAGGCAGCTGCCAGATGGGAGCAGCCGTTGTTTTTAGATTCCGGGCGATTTACTAAACAAAATGTGCGTTACGAGCTTTTCAAACTTGACCGAATTACCGAAACAACGAAAATAAAACAATTAGACTTATGGAGAACCTTTGTTCGCGTTAATTTATTTAAATAATGAACGGATAAATTGTGTGAAAGTGCGGATTACGGTGTTATATGAAATGAAACATTTTTTGTGATTCTTAAAAGCATTATAATTTTTAATTAAGCTGTAAACAGATGATTATGACATAAATATTTGCGTACACGTTTCGAAGGGTTAACACCTTCATCATTGAGAGAACGATATAAATTATTTATATCTAATATATAATAATAATTATCATTAAGATGGTTTGGACATATGGAAAGAATGAATGAAGAAAGAATAGTAACAAAATTATATGTTAACGATGTAAATGGAACCAGAAATAGATGAAGACCGAGGAAAACGTGGCACGATCAAATAAATCAAATATTGAATGTCGGCCATGTGAGGAGTCAGAGAAATCGACGCGCGTGAGTGACACGATGTATGAATGTTGAGGAAGCGAGAGAAATATGTCAGGAAAGAAAAGTGTGGCAGTCCATGTTTTCTGCCTACCCCTATGGGGAGACGGCGTGATGGTTAGTTAGTTAGTATATCTAATATATACAAACAAACCATCACGCCGTTTCTCCGTAGGCATAGGCAGAAATAATGGACCGCCATACTACTCTATCCTGGCACACCTCTCTAGCTTCCTCCACATTCATACAGCGAGTCATACACGCACGTCGATTCTTCCAACTTCTAACATGACCAACCTTTAAAATTTGATTACTTTGGTCATGCCAAGTTTTCCTCGGTCTGCCTCGACTCCGTACTCTATTTACATCATTAACGTATACTTTTTAAACCATTATTTCTCCATCCATGCGCTTCATATGTCCGAACTAATTTTGTTCATAATACCTTCTCCCGCTCTACATTCCTTTCTTATATCAGCATTTGATATTTTGTCGTATATCATTCTACCACACATACGTCTTAGGGACCTCATCTCTACTGCATTTATTCTGCTCTCATCCTTCTTCTGCCAGTTCTATGCTTCACTTCCATACATAATATGTAAACAAATATATAACAATACAGACTAATATCAAATTTTGTTTATCGTTCTCTTGATGTTGAAGGTGTGAAGCCTCCGAAATATGTCGAGAAAATTAAACTTAAAAATGGAAGAAAAAAAATAGTTTTTAATTTATCAAAAATCGTCATTATTGAATTATCGTTACCGCCTTAAGTTGATCTGAAATTAAATAAGTGTATATACACATGTAAAATCACAATTCTATAACCCTCTTTTGTTTGGCTGGCTTCATGTGCAGTGAGAAAAGACGTTTATGTGCTACATTTAAAGCCCAGACAGATTACCAATTCTTCATTGTATTAGGTATATACAATTTTTTGATAAGAAACTTAAGTAAGATAAAAAACTTATCGGGTGGTGGTCTACGGGATAGAACGCTTGGCTTCTGATCAAAAGGACTTGGGTTCGAGCCTGGACACGACCAGATTCCTTCTTCATAATAATGAGCTATTTTCTGCTCACATTGAAGACTGTAAAAATAAATTCTAATATCATTGATAAATCTTTGGTGTTAGTCTTTAAAAAAAAAAAAAAAAAGAAGGTTGATAAAATACATTCAAATATGAGCTGCAAATGTAGTCTTCAAAAGTTCGAAACTAATTTTTTGAGACCGCAAATATACCCAGCCGGATTAAAAGCGTTAATCTTCTTCTTCTTTTTTTAATTGTAGATCTTGCGATCGGTTTATGCAGGATATCTACTTTCTTCCTGTGATGGAGACGACTAGCCTTCTCTCCATTTATTTGGTGTCTCTCTGGAGTCTCATCTCGATGTGGTAACACCAATAAGGGTTAATAAAGGTATTTTTTTGCCAATTATTTTATAATTTATCTATTTTAATTACACTTTTTATTTAGTTTCAATCGGTTACAACACGTCACTCGTTTGTTTTCTGGTATCTACATCAAAGTTCTTAAGGTTAAGAACATATATGGCATGTTTATGGTGGCGGTCTATATTGCATCATCATGCGAAATCCAAGTGATAAATTATTCTAAAAGATTTATTTATTTTAATGAAATTATTGATACTTTCAATGTGATTAAAATACAATTAATGGGACTTATATTCATAATGTGTGAAATTTACTAATAAACAATTTGATATTAAGGAACAGTGAAATGATACTGATTCTTCTTCTTCCTCTTTTAATAGATCTGACGATCTGTGGCACGCACATCATGTCTCCTGGGAAAATATAGTCCAGCTGTCCCTCCATCTCATAGGCGGTCCTCCAGGTCGGCGGCGGATAGATTTCGTAAGTGGCTGTAAGATACTGATTATATAATTATTAAAACAACGATGTTATTTATTTATTTTCTATTTTCATTATTTACGATGAACTTTAACCAAGGATAATTAATACGATTAAAAACGTCTGTTTTCTAGAAATTTTACATTCTAAGGCATTATTATATATAGCGAACATCAAAAGCGTTGTTGTTTATATACTAACTAACTAACTAACTAACTAACCATCACGCCGTCTCCCCGAAGGGGTAGGCAGAAAGAATGGACTGCCACACCTTTCTTTCCTGACATATTTCTCTCGCTTCCTCAACATTCATACATCGTGTCATGCACGCGCGTCGATTTCTCTGACTCCTCACATGGCCGACATTCAATATTTGATTTATTTGATCGTGCCACGTTTCCTTGGTCTTCCTCTATTTCTGGTACCATTTACATCATTAACATATAATTTTTACCATTCTTTCTTCATTCATTCTTTCCATATGTCCAAACCATCTTAATGATCCTTTCATTATTTTGTTCATGACACCATCATTCGCACCGCATTCACTTCTTATATTTTCATTCGACCCTCTATCATACACAGAATATCCACACATTCGTCTAAGAGATCTCATTTCTACTGCATTTATTCTACTTTCATCCTTCCTTTGCCAGTTCCATGCTTCGCTTCCATACATAAGGGTCGGTAGAAGAACACCATTGTGCACTGCCATTCTAACTTTTTGGATAGGTTTTTGTTTGCGATGACAACTTTAAGTGCACCATTCACTTTGTTGCCTGCCCCAACCCTTCTTTCAATATCCCTCTCCACTCTCCCATCTCTTGTAAACATACTACCTAAATACACAAACTCAACTACTTGCTCCAAGTTTTCACCATTCACACTAATGTTGCAGACTGTCATGGTTTCTTCCTTTTCAAAAATCATTACAATGGACTTATTAACATTCATCATCAGATCATTTCGCATGCATACCTCATACATACAATTCACCAGGACTTTTAGTTCATGCTCGTTGTCAGCAAGTAGGACAGCGTCATCCGCATACAAGAGACAGCTTACTGACACTCCGCTCATTTTGGCACCTCATCCAACCCTTTCAGCTCTCTCATACAATTGTCCATATACAGATTAAATAACCACGGGGACATTACGCAACCTTGTTTGACACCTTTATTGATATCAAACCAGGCTGTAAGATCTCCATTTACTCTGACACTAGCAGTGCTTTACGTGTATAGTGACTTAATGGCCGTGATCAGTTTTGTACTTATTCCATATTCAGACAATATTTTCCACAACTTTTCTCTATTAACGTAATCATATGCTTTTTGTAAGTCGACAAATGCACAGAAAAGTTTGCGATTTTTGGCCAGAAACTTCTCTGTCAGTGTACGAAGTCCAAAAATTTGATCCATACATCCTCTGTCATTCATAAAGGCACCTTGCACATTCCAAACTTTGTCACTCGTCAATTTTCTTACTCTTTCTATTAAAATTCTGCCATAGACTTTACCAACGACACTCAAAAGACTAATAGCTCTGTGGTTTCCACATTCCATACGCAATCCTTTTCCTTTGTACAGGGGCATAATTACTGCTCTCCTCCAGTCTAGCGGCGTATATCCCTCCTCCAAGCACTGGTTAAATAACTTGTTTGTATACAAGAGTTAAATAAGCAGAATACGATAATTGAGGTAATTGATGCGGCACATTACATTGTTGACAACAACAACAACAACAAACCATCAAGCCGTTTCCCCGCAGGGGTAAGCAGAGAGAATGGACCGCCATACTATTCTATCCTGACATACCTCTCTAGATTCCTCCACATTCATACATCAACATTGTTGAAAACAATTAATTAAGTAACCCCATAATACAGGAGAGTATTACATGCAATTAGTTAAATTTATAAATACAATGTTTACATAGGTATTGAATATCAAATGACAAATCAAAAAATTATTTCAGTGTTTAAAATTATGTGTTTCAGAGAAAATCTTTATTCTTTTTTTACTAATTACCAAGTCAAGTATCTACTTAAAATTTCAGCTAACACCATTAATGTTATTTATTTTGTTGAATATAATGTTGTTCCTAAGTAATTGTTTTGTCTAACAAATAACTGAAGCATTTATGTAAACAGGAAACAAAAAATTTAGAAGGATGTAAGGCGATTGGGTAAAACTTTTTTTAATCATTCAACGTCAGGAACAATGTTATGCTGTTACACTTTTTCATCAAAGAAAACAATCTCTTCTTTAATTTTCATGGATAAACGCTAAGCACTCTTTGAATCCTTCTCTTACAGATTTTCCGTAGAAACTCTTGAACTTCTCTCGAACTCAATAAAAAAATAAACTTTCCTCAATTATTTGTTTAAAAAAGTTTAAAAAAAAACATTTAATTGTTCTCAACGTCATCCATTTTTATTTAGCAAAAGAGCTATTGAACTCAATGAGAATCCTACGAGAGAACCCTCAGAGATCAGATCAATGAAACGATAAAGTATTTCTGAAGTGTTGAAGACCGCCTTAGACATGGAAGGATGACTAGATGTCATCATCTCAGGACAGCTCACCGTCATATACAGGTCATACAACCTTAACTAAGAAGAATATAAACGTAAGCAAAAAATAATTATAACGTCCGTTATCAATATTTTTTTGTACTATCAAATGTCATTTAAATATATTTTTTTAAATAGTCCATTGTTTTGGCCGAAACACTATGATACCTTAACATTTAAAACTATTAAATTAAATAACTTGGTTTTTGCATTACAATTGTATTTTATTTTACGCGACAGCTTTTTCATCAACCTATGTTGACATTATCAGGTGTTACAATAATATATCAAATGAAAATTTTAAAATAAAATACAATTGTGCTACAAAAACAAAGTTATTTACTTTAATAGATCAGAATATTTTTTTGAATAATTGTATTTTCACAACACTTTTTTGAACATTTCACAAACATGTTTCGGATGTACACATTTTTTTGTATGATGGTTCACTTTCACTAAGAATTTCTTCTATACCGGCATCACATCGTGCTATGGATTCACACTCTTTGAAAACTTTCACTCCATATTCTAGAAAATTCATGTTTTAATTAATTTATAATACTGGATATGATGTGTAACACCATTATATACGAGTACATACTAAAGAAATTATACATAACTAACTCACTATCCATCACGCCGTCTCCCTGAAGGGGTAGGCAGAAAGAATGGACTGCAACACTTTTCTTTCCTGGCATATTTCTCTCGCTTCCTCAACATTCATACATCGTGTCATGCACGCGCTTCGATTCCTCTGATTCCTCACATGGCCGACATTCAATATTTGATTTATTTGATCGTGCCACGTTTTCTTCGGTCTTCCTCTATTTCTGGTTCCATTTACATCGTTAACATATACTTATTTTACCATTCTTTCTTCATTCATTTTTTTTCATATGTCCAAACCATCTTAATGATCCTCTCATTATTTTGTTCATAACACCATCATTCGCAATTTAACAGTTAATAATGTTGAAGACAGTGTTTATTACAAGAGAAAGTTGTGAAGACGAAATATAAATTATTGAATTTGATTGATCTATAAAGAGACGGGGGTGTATCGAATATCACAAAAGTATTTAGAAAAGTACGTAATAATTCAGATACCACAATCCAGATGTTTAAAGATGGACGCATATCAATAAATAATCCAGGAAATCAAACAGGGAGAGGGACAGTGACCATTAAACATGTCAAAATTTCCGAAAAGAAAGATCGCAAAGTTCTGCGCGACTCCATTATCGATGAGAGGCTGGTCAGCGAGATGGCCGGTCCATTAAAGATTCTCTTTTGACGTCAGCTAACATCCTTCTGCAGCTTTATTGGAACTGACATTCACGTGGATACAGAAAGCTCAAAGCAATAACACGGTAATCTCTAAAAACGAAAAATATATAATATAAAACAAACTATTTTTCTTCTATGTTCACCATAACTTTGTGTTGTTGATGTTTAATGTTTGTGTTTTATATATAATACTTTGTATACAACACTCACATTTATTAAAAAATTAAATTAAAATAAAATATCAAATATGTTTTGGACTAACCAGATTCCCTCCCCTTGTTGTAAGTTAATACCTGAACCCCAATAAGAACTTAAAATTATTATTTGAAATTTGAAATGTATTAATAATATTTTTTATAACAAAAAGCATAAACTTTCCCAAATAAATCGTTATAACATCTGTCAAAACTGACCATATTTGAATTTTTTTTATAATCCTTTGAATATTTATATAATATCGCTGATGAAGGGCTGGTTAGTCCGTAACATGTTTGATATTTAATTTTTATTTATTTTTTCAATAAATGTGAGTGGTGTATAACGTGTTGTGTAATGGATAAAGCTTTTTTATTCTAATAATACCAACGAAAACGTCTGTTTTTCGTCCAGGGTATTTAAAATTCGTGCATTCATGGGATTGTACTAAGTCATTTTTCTTATTTCGTGATCCACGGAGCTGCCGTAGCTAAGACAAAACGCCTCTTATCTTCTCGGTTCCCCACAGTCCGCACTACCGAGTGAAGATTTCTTCCAGTCATCTTCTTAATCTGATCACATCATCGCGCAGGATATCTGTCTCTACTTCTAGGAACACTTCCTATGACAATACTTTTTTCCAGGTTACCCCGTTCTCTCTTGGCAATGTAACCAAATAGTCACAATACTCACCGACTGCATATTACAGATAGTTTTTCTGTTATTTTGAGCTCATTAAAGACCGAGTCGTCCAATCTTTTACAGTCCTCAAGATCTTCAGCACGGCAAAACCACAATACAAGGGGTCAATCCTGGCGCGATCACGGGATTTCATCCAAGTTTCAGCAGCATAAAGAAATATTGAGGGTGAGCATAATTTTAATGTATGATGATAGTGACGTTAAATTTAAGATGCACTGTTGGAGCAATTGACTTTACAAAACTTTTTCTTCTTCGAGTGCCATGTCAGGTTCCCCCGACGGCGTAAGCCTCTCGATTCTGTACCAGACGGAATAACTACCCCAACTCCCGAATTTCGGTCCACTCCTTGATATTCTCGAGCCAGGACATCTGGGGTCTTCCCACACCGCGCCTACCCTCGATCTTCCCTTTAATGATGAGGTGCAGCAGATCGTATTTCTCGTTACGGAGAAAAACTGCACACATAAAAAATAAATCATCATAAATAGTAATAGATAAATTTCTTCTATATTCGCATTGACTTTGTGTTGTGGATTCACATTTGAATAATTTTTTGAAAACTTTGTATTTTCGCAAAGCTTTTTTGCATTTTTCACGAACATGTTTCAAGACACAGATTTCCCTTCTTCAGTTTATGAAGTAATAAATTTTAACCTTCTTTGTCAGCTTGTCTCCATCCACTGCTGGATGTAAGCCTCTTCGCCAGTGTTCTCCAGGCCCTTCCCGCCGTCCACACAATATCATTGTTCCACCTGGTAGGCTGTCTCCGGACACTTCTCCGGCCCATCCTTGGCATCCATTCAGTAACCCTCTGGCTCTATCTTCCATCATTCCGTCGACACACATGACCAGCCCACTGCCACTTTATCCTCGCAATGCGTATCCCTACACCGGCGACCCTGGTGCATCTTCTAGTATCCACGTTGGGTATATGGTCTCTGAGCGAGATACCCAACATAGATCTTTCCATGGCCCACTGTGCAACTTTGATTTTGTGCATTGCTTCTTTGGTTAACGTCCATGTCTCGCATTTTAACCTTAGTTTACAGTAATCTAAACGTGACAGATCAATATTTAATTTTTTTATATACTTTGTATACAACACTCACTTTTTAAACAAATTAAAATTAAATATCAAACAGGTTTCGGACTGCCCAGACCTTCCTCAGTGATATAATAAAGATATTTAAAATATTATAAAATTGTTTACAAATATGGTCAGTTTTGACAGATATTATAAAGATTTAAAAAAATAATTTAATGTTCTTAAAGGCGGGCCACACTGTGATAAACATGTTTTAAAACAGTTGAAAACAGTTGTAAACCAAAATTCGTTTGACGCTTGTGGATAAACACGCGCGGCTATAGATTCGTGTTTATTAAAACAGTTTATAAACCAGTCAAGGTCAGTTGCGTGGCGGCGTCGCACGGTGTTTCAAAATTTAATATTAGGAGCTACTTTTCATTATTCTGTAAAATTATTATTTTGAAAATGTTATTCTTATAAAATGTATACGTCTGTTGACTTCTACGATAGAAACACATATATCTGTCTATCTCTCTGTCTTTACATAAAGTAGGTATTTGAATAGCGTATTTCGTAAGATTTTTTTTTAATATGAGACCGTAAAAGGCTCTTTGCAGCTCGACCTTGAGTATAAAGATAGAAATAGAAGTATTTTTTTAATTTTGAATATTAAATTCATAGGTATATATCAATCGGTTAGCGGCGAAACAATACGACTGAACCTTTTTTTTGTTGCATGCAATTAGGTAGGTAATTTAGGGGTTGAAATTTCAACAAATCGGCCTCAAATTTATTTTGTGAACTGGATGACTAATACTCTTCCCTAAACACTTATAATTAGCCATTTCCATGTCATTGGGTTTTTACCAAAAGTAGCTCGTAATATCGCACCCTGAAACACCGTGCATCGTGCAAACGAAAACTGTGGAATGCATGTTTAATACATGTTTACATCTGTGGAATGCGTTTTTACATCTGTTGAATGCGTGTTTGTCGTGTTTGTAAACTGTGGATTGCGTGTTTTTCAGTATACAAATTTTGGTTTCAAACCAGCTTGTTTATCACAGTGTGGCCCGCCTTATTGTTTGACATTTAATTTTAATTTTTTTTTAAAAGTGAGTGTCGAATACAAAGTATATAAAAAAAGAAAAATATAAAACATCTACAACGCAAAGTATGGCGAACATAGAAGAAAGAGATACAGTTCAAATTCATTCACGAAGAAGGGAAGTCTGTGTTCCGAAACACGTTTATGAAAGGTGCAAAAAAGTGTTTTGAAAATACAATGTTTTCAAAAAGTTATTCAAATAATCGATAAAGCTGAAAATGTTTAAAAATTATTTTATCTAACTAACTAAACCGACTAACCATAACGCCGTTTCCCCGGAGGGGTAGGCAGAGAGGATGGATAGCTATAATACTCTGTCCTAGCATACCTCTTGGGCTTCCTCTACATTCATACCATGCACGCACGTCGATTATTCTGACTTCGAATGTGACCGCCTTTTAGTAATTGATCAATTTGGTCATGCCGTGGTTTCCTCGTTCGTCCTCGGCTTCTTTTTCCACTCACACTGCTTGTGTACAACTTTTTAACCGTTCTACTCTCATCCTTTATTTCCATATGTCCAAACCATCTCAGGTATCCTTTTTTAATTTTATCCACGATGCAGTCATCTGCCTTACATTTCTCTCTTATTTCATCGTTCGGTATTCTATCATACAACGTTTTCCCACATATTCTTCTTCGTGATCTCATTTCTGCGTTTATCCTGCTTTTATTCTTATTTTGACAGCTCCAAGCTTCATTTCCATACATGAGGGTTGGCAATAGAACTCCATTGTGTACCGCCATCTTTGCTTCTGTGGATATATTTCTATTTGCTGTAATGACTTTGATTTTTTTAATTATTTTTTTTATCTTCGGAGTTATAAAGTTCTTCCTACGGTATTCGATGTGTACAAAGCGGCCGCTTTGGCTGTATTACCCAATCAATTGTTTTGCTTCTTTACAGCGAACTGCCGACAAATTGAACACAATTTGTTTTTCCTCTTCTGGATGGCTTTTTCCGGGTAATAATGTTGTGTCGCAAACATTTTTGTTTGACAAAATCTCATAAAACCTTTGTTGTGTCTCGACAAAGGAAAGGCAGAAAGAGCAGACTATTTTCTTCCACGTAATATACAAGATTCTAATGGTACCGACTGATTATGGATGCCGAAATAAGGGAACGGTCCCTTTGATGGCAAAAGGAAAAAAAAACAAAGAAACTCGTTTTAGTCTTTTGTTGGCCCTAAGAATCTTTTTAATAGAATTATTTAATTGATATCGGTTGACATAAATTATCTATTTAAAGGCCTTATAAATTATCAATTCGTAGCAAAAATACGTTTTATCTACTTATTGTTTGTGAATATTAACAAGATAGCATTTCAAAATATTATCGCATATCTCTAATCAAAGTAATCAAAAATCATAATAATTAATATTCTTCCGTATGAAGCACTTATCTGTGGTCTAACATTAAATTAATATTGAAGAAATAATATAAAAGAAAGGAAATAAAACAAAGTGAAATAAATCAGTGATGGTAATTCAATTCCAAGGTTATTTAATATTATATAATTCATATTAACATTCTTTATCAGAACGATATTTTAATTATAATTTTCAGAGTTATTTCCAATAATTAAAATGCGTTTCATGATTTAACTGAAATATCTTGATGGAAGTTCATTTTAGTAATAATAACAATAAATAAAACAATGTTTTTACATCAACTACTTCCACTTAGTGTCTTTATTTCGACAGCGAACGATTTTCGACCGACAGTCTGTTGATGGCAGCTAGCCTGGCGAAACCGGTCGCTATCGAAATAAATACAATAAGTGAATGTTGTTTATAAATGACCATTTTGTAAATTTTAATAATGTTTATTTCTTCGTGAACAACACTTAATTAAAATTATAATTAAATTAACATGTTTCGGAGCCAGATGTCCTTGATCAATATAGTAATTACTGTCAAAATTGACCACATTAATGGCAATTTTGTTTAAATATTTATTAAACAAAATACTACACTGATGAAGGGCTTCTGTGCCCAAAACATGTTTGTGTTAATTTAATAAATTTTTTAAATTATATATTATTTACAGAGAAATAAACATTATTAAATGAATCAGCAACACATTATGATGCATACAGAAGAAAATCTTTTTATTTAGTTATTATTTTGAATGCATTTTTATATAGCCGCTCTCACCAATTACCACATTATTTTTACCTGTTATGAAGTTTTACTGATTGCATATTTTCTATTTAATTTAGATGGTTTTAGCACATTCTGAATCTTGAGTGTTTTCCTCGGAGCTCCTGGTCCCGGAAACGGAAAGGTCCGCTATAGATCAACGCAGGTGGAAAAACACGACTTTTAAGGCTTCGCTTCCGGCGCAAGATTGCTGAACGTCAGATATTTCAAGATAAGAGCTTGACTATGGCGCCAACTTTCAGGTATTCTCTCTTGTAAGAAGACGTTTTTATGCTTTAGCGCCGGAAATGCTATTATTTAATGCTATCACTCAAAAAAACAACAATCGTCTATTAGAATTCTGAAGCATTAATACGTCTTCTTAAAAAATACTTTATTGGTATAGATATTTGACTAACTATGCAAGAAACTATTTACTCTATTATTTGAAATCGTTAAAAAGGAAAACGTTAAACTTTGTAATATTCATAACGAATACGAATGAAAACGTCTGTTTTGTAGAAGTTGTATTATAATTTATGTGAGTGAAATGTGTATCAAATGACGGATTTTTTATGAATTAATTGTGTTTAAATTCATGAAAAAAAATCGTTTTTAAGGAATTCTGCAGTATTAACGTCTTACATGTATCTAGCATTATCAAATATTTCAAAACATTTTATAATGCCTTAGACAGTTGAAACATGTCACGCGCATTAATTATATTAAAAATTCTAGAAAACGGACGTTTTCATTCATATTAATTATTTAATATGGAGTTTTACATCATTGTTATTTAATATGTTATTATTTAATATGGAGTTTTACATCATTGTTCCGTACATAATTATTTAATATGGAGTTTTACATCAATGGCCGTTCACAATGGAGTTCTGGTTCCAACCCTTATGTATGGAAGCGAAGCATGGAACTGGCAGAAGAAAGATGAGAGCAGAATAAATGTGGTAGAGATGAGGTCCCTAAGACGTATGTGTGGTAGAACGATGTACGACAGAATCTCAAATGCTGATATTAGGAAGGAGTGTAGAGCGAAAGAAGGTATTATGAACAAAATTATGAAAGGTTCGCTTCGTTGGTATTATTATGGTTCGACATATGGAGCGCATGGGCGAAGAACGAATGGTTAAAAAAGTATACGTTAACAATGTAAATGGAGTAAGGAGTCGAGGTAGACCGAGGAAAACATGGCATGACCAAATTAATCAAATATTAAAAGTTGGTCATGTCAGAGGCCGGAAGAATCGACGTGCGTGTATGACTCGATGTATGAATGTGGAGGAAGCTAGAGAGGTGTGCCAGGATAGAGTAGTGTGGCGGTCCATTCTCTCTGCCTACCCCTGCGGGGAAACGGCGTGATGGTGTTGTTGTTGTTGTTGTACATCATTGTTCAATAATCAATATATACTGCATAATCAACTTTTATTAATTATTTTACTATTTTTTTGTAACCAACCTACTCCATCCTCATGTTGAAATATAACTTATATAGTTATTACAGTTATATCTTACTTAAAACATTTAACTTTAACAGATATATTTACTAATTAATACGAATGGAAACGTCAGTTTTCTAGAAGTTTTATTATATTTTATGGAAATGACATGTTTCGCCCTTCTAAGGCATTATCACATTTTATTATTATTGAATATGGAGTTTTACATCAGTTTTCAAGAAACAATAAATAAGTTATATTTACATCTGAGGATGGATGGATCATGTCGCATACGATACAAGTTTTGAATAAAATATTTATTTTGTAAAATATCTATTTAATTTAGTTTGTTCTTCGGTGTTTCATAATCTCCATACAAATAATTAATGGAATTCAAGAGTGTTAACGCCTTAACCATCAATAAAGTGTTTTTTTTTCTATCACGAATATTCGCAGACACTGTATGTTGTGGATTCACGTGTGAATAACTTTTGATAAACATTACATTTTCATTTGCACACTTTATTTCACTCTACAAAAACATGTTTCGGATGGTACATGTCGTTCTTCATTTTAAGATATACTTTAAATTAAATGAAACTGAATCGTTACTAATAAATATTCATTAATTCATTCATTTCTCGGCGCTACATCCCGGTGCGGTGTGGGACTAGGCCTCCTCCACAACGGTCCTCCACTGACTTCTGTCTTTGGCCATCTCTCTCCATTCCCCAGCTCCTTCCATTTTCTCCCAATCTTCTTCCACGTAATCCGTCCATCTTTTCCTCGGTCTGCCTCTTGGTCTCTTTTCGCGGGGCACCCATCTGGATATAATTTGTGGTGTTCTACCCTCTGGCATTCTCTTCACATGGCCAGCCCACTGTAGGCGTTGAGACTGTAACTAATAAATATTCATAAATTTAATAGCAGGGTTAGTCGAAGTAAACCATAGAGTTATACTCCGGCCGTTTTAAACTGAGTCTTGGGGCCATAAATGTCAATAGAGATAGGGATGGGAAGCGACCGTTATCGATTTTTTCGATCGACTATAATGATTTTATAGGATCTGTACGTTATGATATGTATGATGGGTCACTAATGATTGGTCTTTACCAATTGTAGTGCGTGTTTTTTTTTGTTGTTGCTATAAATGTGTTTACAGCAATTAAATAAATATATTCGTGTGTCACCACTCGTTGCGCACTATGGATAGTTTATTTTCGAACGTTGATTTGAAGAAATTACATGGCGATATTAGCCCTCAAACTCCAACAGTGATACACAACGTATGCACGGCCGCGTTTATTTGTGGTGTGAGTAGAGCGACAGTGGACCGAATAAAGACTGAATTATTGCAATTAGGCAGGCCCTGTACACCAAGAGCAAATTTTAAGAAACCAGAAACTGTCACCAATATTGACGATTTTGATAAAAGTGTGTTGAAGCGGACCGTTGGTTCATTTTATGATAGTGGAGAGTATCCTAAAATAGTTTTTTTTACCTACCTGTATAGTCATAAGCGCTTTGGTTAAATACTGTAATGTTTATGATTTAAAAAAATAAATTGAAATTGAAATCCGTCCGTGAGAACAATTACCTGATTTTAAATGCGGAAAAAATTCGATGAGATTGGGTTTAAGTATAAGAAAAATGCCGAAGGACGTAAATATTAAATGGAAAGAACAGATGTTGTTTGTGCCAGAATGGACTTTTTAAGGAAATTGGATTTACTTAGAAAAACAAACGATCAGCGGCCGCGTTTCTATCTGGATGAAACATGGATTAATCAAAACCATTCAGGAAAGCGTATGTGGCTTGGAAGCAACGATGAAGGTGGTTTCAAGAATCAGCCTGTAGGAAAAGGTCAACGATTGATAATTTGCCATGCGGGTTCCACAAGGACTGGCTTTGTTCCAGAAGCGAAGCTAATATTTAAAGCGGCAAAATCGAAGGATGCTGATTATCACACAGAAATGGATGGCGACACATATATGGCATAAACGGCTCTTTTAAGGGCCACAATATGATCCACTTTGTTTTTTATACTAAACTTTCTTTCTGTGTTTATAGACATATGGTATACAAATTTTAAAATTAAACAACTTTTCGGTTTTAACTGGTATTTAATTTAGTATCTGGTAGTCACTAATTTCATACTAATTTAAACGCACATAAAACCCATAAATAAAGATTAATATCAAAAATTTGTTAACTCGTTAAAATTTATGAACAAGATACGATAATAAACGTTACTTATCGATATTTTTTTTTTTGTTACGCCCAACCCTAAACCGCTCCATAAGGCCCGTAAGTGCAAGCGAGATGGACATAGGGAAATGATTTATGGCCCCAAGACTCAGTTCATTCCGATTTTACTATAGTAATTTTTAGTTCCCTTGAGAGTATTTATCAGGCTGTCAGCACTATAAACAATATTTGCAACATGGCGATTTATGGAGCCGTATTTTAGTAATGAAATCCGTGAAGTTACTATGTGTTTCGTGCCGCGATCTCATTTTATTTCAATTATAAATGTGAAATGAATATAAAATACGACAACGATTGTATCATTACTCCTTATATACGTGTGACAAACATTTTACAATATATTTGTGTTTCCGCAGTGCTGGTTTATCAATTCGGCTGCCTAACCTCTCTACACTGAAGATTCTACATAACATTTTCAAAGAATGTAATGTCAAATCTTATAAAGTACTAACAATTTTAATCATATAACATTATTACTGTTAAAATTTAAAACACTATTATAATATCAAAATTTCTTTTTATTCACTGAGATTGTCGCGACAGCTGTTTCGCCAACCAATGTTGGAATCCTGTGTTGGAATGTTGAAATCTATAACACCTGATGATGCCAACATTGGTTGGCGAAACAGCTGTCGCGACATTCTCAGTGAATAAAAAGAAATTGTTATATTATAACAGTGCTTTAAATTTTAACAGTAATAATGTTGAAGTATCATAGTGTTTCGGCCAAAACAATGGACTATTCATATAACATTGCTAGAAAATTTATGTTTATTAATTGTTTCGAAAAAATCTATAGATATTTTTTGATATTTGATAGCTGTCAGATCAAACCGGCCCAACATTTATTTTAACATTACGGCCTGGTTAACAGTGATTTCAAGAAGGCATTGATCTGGATGACCTAGACAACACAAGATATTTAACCAGCGCCCTTAAGATGATTAATTGATGAAAATGGCGCTCTAAAAATTATCCAATGTATCATTATCTAACTAACTAACCATCAAGGGGTAGGCAGAGAGGATGGATCGCCACAATGCTCTGTCCTGGCATACCTCTCGGGATTCATCTACATTCATGCATCGTACCATGCACGCACGTCGATTATTCCGACTTCGAATGTGACCTTTTAGTAATTGATTAATTTGGTCATGCCATGTTTTCCTCGGTCATCCTCGGCTTCTTTTTCCACTCACGCTGCTAGTGTACAACTTTTTAACCATTCTACTCTCATCCCATAGTTACATATATCCAAACCATCTCAGGGATCTTTTCTTAATTTTATTCATGATGCAGTCATCTGTCTTACATTTCTTTCTTATTTCGTCGTTCGGTATTCTATCATATAACGTTTTCCCTCACATTCTTCTTAGTGATCTCATTTCTACGGCGTTTATCCTGCTTTCATCCTTCTTTTGCCAGCTTCAAGCTTCACTTCCATACATGAGGGTTGGCACTAGAACACCATTGTGTACTGCCATCTTTGCTACTCTGGATATATTTATATTTGCAGTAATGACTTTGAATGCGCCATTTATTTATTCCCAGCACCAACCCTTCTTTCGATGTCTTTCTCCATTTTTCCGTCTCTTGTATCATTATCTCAGTGCAAAAAATCCATCTTCGTTTTATAATAATTCTAAGATATTTAATTGTATCTCAATAGAGACGAAGATGCAAACTGGAAACTGAATATGGTTGATCAAGGTGTTTACAGGACTTATGACCTGTCATTGGTTGGGTTAAGCGCACGCTTTATGTAATTACAACATTCCCCATTCCACATATTTCTTTATGACCATGTAAGACAAATTTTTGGAGGTTGTATATATGTTACAAATCTATGCGTAACTTCACATGTCAGTTTCAATATGCCAACTATGTAGATTTTGATTACATATGTTAATCTTTTTAAGATTAATCTATATAATCCACACACTAACGCCATCTATGGAGATTAATTTTTTTAGCATTTAGCAGAATTACTTTATTAACACAATGTGTAGGCTATCGCCATTAGCGCATTGTTAGAAGCCGCCTGGATATGTCACTCCTATTTATATGCCAAAGAATTGACCAGAATGATTACAATATATTTTGTGAATGTATACTTATACTTGTATACGAATACTGGATTTCACCCACGGTGGGTGATTAATTCATGAAATTTTTCATGAATTAATCACCCAAGAGAGATTTTGTGTTTATTCAAATACAAAAATTTTATGAATCGTCTTTACCTTCCATTTGCAATCATATAAATCGTTGTAAAATATTCGTTTTCTGAGAATTACTAATATTCAGACGCGAATGGTGTTAAACAAACTTCCAAGAATTTCAATATTTGAATATAGCGCCACAAGTCGAAGTTACACGCGCGTAAAATGAATTGTTTTCAATTTCAATAGACTCTTTCGCAGAATAACACACTCGTCATCGCCTTGAAAATCCTATCGCAGTGCCGAATTAACTAAAACGCTACAGAATAATATACTAAAATGAAAAAAATATGTTTCAACAACAAAATTTCAGGAGTTTAAGTTGTGTGTACTATGATGAAAATACTTGTTTATTGTGCGAAATGCATAGGTGGATTGTGAAACTTAAAAAAAATTCTATTATATATAACATATAATTATAATCAAACTAACTAACTCACCATTACACAGTCTCTCCGGAGGGGTAGGCATAAAAAATGGACCACCACATTGTTCTGTCCTAACATACTACTCTCGTTCTTCTACATTAATACTTCGTGTCATGCACTCACGTCGATTTCTTCGACTCCCCACGTGACCGAAATTAAATATGATTTGATCGTGTCACATTTTCCTCAGCCTTCCTCTATTTCTAGCTCCGTTCACGTCGTATACCTGTATATACACCTTCTTCACCTGTCTATTTTTATTTATACTTTACGATCTTGACGATCCGTTCATTATTTTATTCATAAAACTTTAATTTGCACCGTATTCCTTTCTTATGCTTGTATTTAACACTCTATCATATACATATTTATACACATTCGTCTAGTTAGTTAGAAAGTTTCAATCCTGGGATTGGTTTGCAGCAATTTCTTCTATTCTTCACTTCCATTCTTCCCTGTCTTATGCGGCTCTTTTGAAATCTGCATATGATGAGCAGCGCACGTCCACCAACAGGTCCTCCAGGTACTCTCGGCGTGGGCGTCCCCTAGAGTTTGTCCCCTCGGTCATACCTTCCATTATGGCATGCAAGAGACCTTCTTGACGTATTACTTGGCCGATCCATCTTGCACGCCTTTCGGACAAGGTCCTGAGCAGGTGCCTTCCTCCTTCGATTCCTTGAAGAACTTCCTCATTCGTGATGTGGTCTCTCCAGAAAATTCCTAATAGTCTTCTATTGGACCACATCTCAAAAGCCTCTAGTCTCCGCTTATCTCTTTTGGATAGGCACCATGTCTCGCAGCCGTACATCAAGATACTCCATACATAGGTCTTGATGAGGAGTATTCTCAGTTTTAGGTCTATATTATTTGATTATATTATTTTCGACCTTTTATTAAATGCAAGCCTAGCCTGATGTATACGGCTGTCGACCTCGCTCTTAGACCGACCGTCCCATGTTATTTTGCTCCCGAGGTAGACAAACTCCTTGGTGTTTTTTAGTGGAACTCCTGACATCATTACACTACAAGTGATCTCATTACTACTGTATTCATTTTACTTTATAATTTTGTTGCAAGATCCATGCTTTACTTCCATGCATAAGAGTCTGCACAAGAAAACCATTGTGCACAGCCATCTTGCCATCTTTGCTTTTTTAGACAGGCTTTTGTTTGCGATAACAATTTTAAGTGCACCATTTACTCTGTTGCCTGTCCTAACCCTATGTTTCAATTCCAATAATTCAGAAAAGGTTATATATACGTAATAAACTGTAAATTTTGAATAATTTAATGATTAAGTCTAGCATATTTCACGCTATGGGATCCTTACTAAAATCGAGACAGTAAAAATAATAAATAAAAAATCTAAATTTATTTATCTTGAACCAGTGATAATACTCCTTATAAAATTATTGTTACAAATGAAAACGTATGTTTGATAGAAGTTTTAAAATATTTTATCATAATGAAATACCTGTATTTCGCTTTGCTAAACCATTATCAAATAATATATCTTCTTCTTTCTTCCTTTCCTCATCACTGAGGGTTGTGATCCATGAAACGAAACGCCTATAATCCACTCTGTTCTCCGCAGCTCCCACCGTCAGCTAGTGATCTCCTCTAGTCATCTCCTTAATCAGGGGACACTACTGCACAAGATATATGCCTCTACTTCTTCAGACTGGAACACTTCCTGAAACAATATTTTTTTTTCAGTTTACTTGGCCCTCTCCTGACAACGTGACCAAAGAAATTCAATACTCACTGACGGCATATTACAGAGAGTCTTGTTCTTGTTTGTCCGTTCTATAGATATATTTGCCAGATATATTTCTGAGCGTCTTCATATCTGACACTCTGAACGTCACACTTTGACAACACACTTTTGTGATTGTGGTGTCAGCCCTGCACTCGATCCCATATGTCATGATAGGTCACACACAAGTCTTATAAATTCCCACTTTGCTGCTAATCTTCACGTCAGGCTTTTTCCAAATTGAATTTTTAAGCATCCTGAAATGACCGCAGTCAGTTTATTAAATACTTCGATTTTATACAAGTGTTGGGAGGTCATTTTAAATATCATTACTTTTATTTTATGGAACAATACGTAATGTATGACATAATTATAGTATATTGACCTTTTTTTCAGAAAAATGTTAAAGTTTAGAATTTAGTTTTTTGTAATGGTGATTAAGATTAAATAAAAATAACGCGAGCCGCCACTGTTACATTCATTACATTCAAAATGAAACTCCAAGTTTCGTGTTGGAATAGTCCCTATTTGTTACCAACTGTATTCCTTTAACGAGTTTCATAATTTTCAATTAGCTACCTAACGAAGAAGTATGGCAGAATGAAAGGTGTGAAATTTATATTTAAACACGGGATTTTTACTTCAACAGAAATAAAAGAAGGCGCCTCGTTTGAAGAGCGCACAACTTTCGTGTTTTTTTGCATAGAATAAAACATTCATTATGATACTTAACTTCATTTAAATTTAGAACGAGTCATTTAAATGATCATGAAAACACATCAAATTACTGTCAAATGAAACTTTGTAGACATTATAAAATATTTTTTTCAAATTGACATTATGATTTTCTTCTATATTCACCATGACTCTGTGTTACGGATTCATAATTGAGACCATTTTTTTTCTTTATAACACAGCACTTTATTCTTAAATACAAATAAAAATAAAAATCACTCAATAACCCAAACATGTTTCGGGACACAGTAGCCCAAAGCCCTGTCTGTCTTTTTTTACAATTATTCACAAATTATTATGTTAAATATTTAATACGAATGAAAACGTCAGTTTTATAGAAATTTTATTATATTTTATGGGAATGACATATTTCGCCCTTCTAAGGCATTATCAAATGTGACGAAACTTCAACTCTTTGCAGTCTATGTACACTAGTAAATGGAGCAGAATATGGTAATTAACGAAAATTGATGTGACTTTATACATTTTTAACAACGAATTATTTGGGTAGCTCCAGAAATTAAAGAAATTAAAGAACTCTTAACGAGTTTCAGGAAACACTTTCCAATATTTCTGGACCTACCCAAATAATACTTTTTTGAAAGTGACATTTATTGTAAGAATTTGGAACCACAAATTAATACAATACAGACCTACATCTATCCTTTACAGAAATCTGTAATGATAATAAATTAAATGTGTTTTACATCGTCATAGTTACGGTTTACATGTGCGCTATCGGTAAATCACATCCGTGAAGTATCCCATCGGCCGCCATTATACTATATTCGTTTATCCTGCGTCGCGCGCACATTTAATTTTCGACGTTTCGCTGTATTATCATCTATTATTTATGATAAATTGTGATAAATTCTACTCTGAATATTTTTATCAATTTCGATTATTTTTGTGGAGTACAGAAAAGAAATAGTGAATTATGAATGTGTGTTAATATATTAAGTACTTTTTTATTCATCAAATGATAACTAAAGGATAACCAAACAAATATAATATGCGAAAATAGCCATGGTTACAAATATTCGCGCCGTATTTGACGGTACGATTCATATTTGACCGAGCCGTAACGAAAGGGTTACTGAGATGCCGTGCTGGTGAGAAGCTGCAAATCAAATGCTCCGTTTTGGTTCTGCTAATTTGAAGCCCATTTTTTTCTAGACACATTTGCCATTGCTCTAGTGAGTGTTGCAGTTTTGCAATCGCTTATCAGGACCAAGTAGTCTGCGTATATCACGTTCAATGGGACTGGCTTTTGGATACCTCCTGCAAGGTGGTCCATGACCAGTTTAGAGGGAAGAGGTTTCAGAGCTGATCCCTGGAGCACTGCCACTTTCATAACAAAACGGGGGTCTTTACCAGCCGGTACAGCTTGATACATCTCTATAATTACATCTACATAGATGGAAACTCTATCAAAGGTTTTTTCCAGGTCAATAAAAGCCAAGTATAGATCCTTCTTTCTGGCTTTATATTTTTCTGACGAATTATCTTTTTTCAACACTTCAAAAGTTTTACACGAGTTATTTTGAAGTAATAAAATTTCAAGCCTTCCACAAAATTGTGGCGCAAATGTTTTATTGATATATTTTCTAAACTTTATTTAAAAAATAAGTTCTACCTTTGTTGAATCTCTTGTGTGGTTTGAGTTTTATATAATTGAGTATTATTCTATTGGAAAATGAGATCAAGTGAAAGAGTATCAGAATTTTCTCGGATCGAGTAAAATCTTCCAAAGCTCTCTTATTTTGTTTCCTACAATACGGTGAAATCTTTATCCGGAGCAGAGGTACTTACTTTAAAGTTTTCTTATCAGAGGTTGAGTGCGTTAACCCCATTTTTTTCTAAAATTTACTGATGTTGCATAATTATAACAAAATTGTTAAAATATCACAATTAATTTACAATTCTTTCTTCTTCGATGGCCCTACAGCCCACATCGAGCCTTTGCCTCCAGTATTCTTCGCCTCCAACTCCTCCTGTCCTCCGCTTCGACCCTCCAATCTGACGCTCGTAACAACTTCGCCCCATCTCTCCCAACTTTATCCTCCAATCGCAGCCTTGGTCGTCCAATTGGTCTTCTATCACCTGGGTGCCACTCCAGAAATCTATTTGGGGTTCGCGTTGACGGCATCCTCTTCACGTGACCGGCCCATCTCAGAATATTCAGTCTGACCTGTGTGGAGAGACTGGGAGCTTTGTAAATATAGTACAGCACGTCATTATGCCGCACTCTCCAGCCTTCACCGTCATTCACAGGTCCCATAATTCTGCGCAGCACCCTTCTCTCAAAAGTGTCCAGTCGCTCTGCGGATTTGCTGTTATTGTCTACGCCTCATACGCATAGGTCACTTCTGTTCGAATGATTGTTTTATACAGGATGATTTTGGTTTTCCTGTGTACTTTTCTTGATTTGAGCACTGGTAGTAGAAAGAAGAATGTTTTGCTGTCAATTGTGATACTTCTTTCCATTTCTTTGTGATCGATTTTATAATTACTACGACAACTACTTCCAAAGTATTCTAAAATATGTAGTATTAATATTTTAAAAAATACGTTTGACAAATTGATCATGAATTTTACTAATAAAATATGAGTGCATGAAACATAATTTTTGACCAATTTAAAGATCGTAAGCCTAAACATAATATAGTTTAATATTTATAATGAAGAGGAATGAACAGTATTTATTGTAACTATTTTATAACTATAAAAAATAATAATAATGACTCATTACATTAGAAACGCTTATAAAATGTAAATATTTTATAATGAAACATGTGATTACTTTAATTTATGAAACTTGCCTTACTTCGATTTACATTCAATTAAATAAAACCAAATATCCCATATCCAAAAGCAAAAAATTCTTGCTGTATGATTATTACTGATATTTGCTACCACTTATTCCAGTTTCTCGAAGAATGTATGATGCTATTAATTATAATTCCACTCCTCTGTCTAATATTTCCCAGCCATGACATTCTTCTAAGTCTCACGCGTCTTCCCTTGATCTTCCTCTCAAATACCAGTTCCAGTAAATGTAACTTCGGGTATCGCATAATATGGCCTAGGTATGCAGTTTTTCTTCTTTTCATTGAAGTGATCAGCTGACGATCCGTTTTCTAGCGTCCCATCACTTCTTCATTCGCTACTCTTGCCGTCCATGGTATCTTGAGCATTCTCCTACACATTCATATTTCAATGGCTTCTAGTGTTCTCATTTTGGTCACTTATACAGCTTAATGCTTCATGCCATATAGCAACATATTTTTTTTAAATATTTATGGAAGTGGCCAAAACATCAAAAAATTCTATGACTTTCTATAATAGGAAAGTAAATTTTTGAATTGAAAAATATTACTGTATTTTTCCACTTTAATTAATTAAATATCTTTGTACAATCTTCTTCTTCTTCTTCTTCCATTTGTCCTGATACACCTCCGTAGTGCATAGGGCCTCAAGGAACCTTCTCCACCAGACTATCGCATGCCTGATGCCTAACATCATCCCAAGTGAGGCCTGTTGCTTTAACCTCGTCCTGCAGGGCTCTTCTCCAGGTGGTTCTAGGTCTATCTCGCTTCCTCTTCCCCCATAGGGGACCAGTCTAGTGCGCCCTGAGCGATGAAGGTTGGGTTCCGTCTCAGAGTGTGACCGATCCACTGCCATTTGCGTCTAGCGAATTATTCTCTAATTGGCTTTTTGCGTGCCATGGTCCAGAGAACGGCATTTGACACTGTTTGGGGGCAATAGATCTTGAATATTGAGTGAAGGCACCTATTTATAAATACCTGGATTTTCTAATTACGTCCGCGGTAGATTTCCAACATCCTTATACAATAAAAATATTATGACACGACAATGTTTCGATGACGATTTCTCACACCTGAGGATGAAGGACACCTGAGGGTAGAAGATACCTGAGGATGGAGGTCACCTCCGTCGTGTTTCGACATTGTCATGTTAAATATTTTTTATTGTTTAAAGATATTAAAAAAAATTTAGTTGCAAATTTTTCAATGCCAAAGTTTTTACAATGAAATTCCACAGTGTGAACGACTTAACTTTCAATTAATTAAAAAGAAAATACTTATCGTGATTTACCTCAGAGATCATGAAGTTCTAGGGCTTTCTACGTAGTTTGACTCCTTTGTATTGCGGAAGATGGATGGTATTTATTTTAAGGCAGGGTTTCTTTTTTATTGCATTATCGTTTAAAAATTCATTTTCAATCTTCCAGGAACAATAATGAAATCCAACGGCGGGGGTATAATTTCTCGGGTTCTTCGATCGCAAAATAATAAACAATCGGGAAAAATCGTTTCAGATAGGGATGAGAAAAGCCTATGTTAAAATGAGTTTAGTTTTATTTATGAGTTATAACGAAAAATGTTCATAAAGAGCAATGTGTTATCATCAAGTTATGGGTATTGCGTAGTTGGAACGATCCGGGCGTGGAATAAACAGGATAGAGACGAATGGAAGAAAATGGAAGAAGCCTATATCTAGCAGAGTAAAGAAGAAGGCTGAAAAAAAAGAAGAAGAATAATAATTAATGTATGTGTCAGGGCCGTCTATAAGAGACGCTTTCATAATTTTTGACATAAGTATTTTTACGTGACATATGCCGTAAAACGCTACCTTGCATGATATGAGCAAGAATTCCAGTAAGTCCGACTCCCTGCACTCTAGAGTGCAGGATCTCGCGAGTCCAAGGAGAAGGCGTATGGTATATCTTTGGTACCACACAACCAAGACCCACCAGCTAAGGGAAAGAAACCTTTACAGAAAATACTCAGAGAAGCCAACGTGAAATCAATCACGTAACTCAGGAGCAGACTCGAAAGTTGTTCTGTGATATGGAGTCGTCACGAGGCGAGATATTCCGTTATGATGGAGAGAGTTCAGAAAAAGTTTCTAAGGTATCTCTACATAATGGAGTATGGTAGCTATCCGTGGCTCTATCCCATGAACTTCGCCGTGCTGGAGGGTATTCGGTCTTTTGCCCTTGATAGATATCTCCGACAGCGACAGCATAGATTGTTTTACCTACCAGCCGCCAGAAGCAACTTGTTTCTGGTGACACCGGTTGGAAGAGCAATTAACGCTGAATGCGGTCACCTCGGAGATCGACGTCTTTCATATTAGTGAAAGTACGTTTAAAAGCCAAATACTCTTAATTCTGGAGAGCATTTTGTCTTCCTAGTCAGTGGATGACAGATGGCTGATGATGATCATGATGATGATGATGACAATGATGATTGATTGAACACTCCACATGAAATCACTGCGGTAAAAACATTCGCCACAGAGATCGTTGAGTCGGGTAGACCTACATGGCACTATTAGAAGAAGATGATGATTTTTCACTAAGAGTCCAACATTTTGAATGTATACAAATTCTTGTAGACAAATACTGGATTTCACCCATTGTGGATACATTATTTTAATTTTATAAGGATTAATTGTATCTCAATAGAGACGAAGATGTAAATTGTTTTCTGGGAACAGAATGTGGTGGCCGAGGCGCTTACAGGACTTATGACCTGTCATTGGTTGGGTTGAGCGATCGCTTTATGTTTAACAACTTTCCTCATTCCTCCTTTTTTTTTCTTATGACCACCACGTCTGACAAATTTTTGAAACTTGTATATATGGTAGGATTCCACGCCTATCTTTACATATTTAAGTTCACTCTACACTAGCGTCATCAATTAAGATCCGATAGTCATCTACAGCTACATACAGTCAATGCAGCATTCGTCTGCCTAGATTGCATATTATTGCATTGATATGTAAATATTTTTTGGATCTTTCACGTAAGTCAAACAAAGTCATAACTATTAATTGGATGGTGGTCTAAGGAACAGAACGCTTAGCTCCTAATCCATGAGACTTGGGTTCACTTGGATACTACCTGATTCTCTCTTCATCATAATGATCTATTTTATTTTCATATCGAAGATTGTATTATAAACTTTAATACTACTGAGTTAAAATCCTAGACATTAGTCTTTAAGTAAAACGTATTTTTTATAATACATTCCAGTATTCCGTATCGGTAAACTTTATTGAACTCGATGTTGTGGTGTTTTAATATAAACTATCCACTTCAACTGACTGTTAGTCTGAAAACTTTCTATTAAATATGTTATGGTTTCCTTCACATTTAGCAGATAGTCTTTTGCCTTTTAGTGTATACACGAGGATATGTTTGAAAAGATTTTGTATACTTTACTGTATTTGAAGTTTGTTACTTTAGTCTTCAGTATTCGACATTAGTTGGACTTAAATTCGGACAACGATTGAAATAATACATCTATCTATATAAACAAAGTCGTGTTAGTTACAACATTTATAACTCAAGAACGGCTGGACCGATTTTGATGATCTTTGATTTGTTGCATTTACTCCGTCCCGAATAGCAGAATAACTATTAAAACACCAGAAAAAATTTACTCGAGTGCATCCCATCCAGATAATTTAATAGTTTAATAGAAAGCAGTGCAACAATGCTACGCGAATCATTTCGATTCGCTTCAATAAAGCAATCCCTTGCTGCCATGATAATTACATTCATATCAATGTAATTCAAATACTTTTCATTTTGAATTTTGTACTTTTTGACTTGATAAATAACTGAATTTAATTCAACTAATAAGTTAACACAACATTTGTACCGTCTTTGTGACGCCTATCTGAGGGGGTACGAAGTTTGCCAGGTCAGCAAGTAATAATATAAATAGTTCTGTCTGTTTTCTGGTGATAAAAGTACACATTTTTTCCTTTGATGTCTGAAGTATTATATATTTAAATATAATAGCTTTATATTCATTTTACGAATCACTTCATTTGTATTTGAATTTGACTTTCTTTATTTTTTTATATTTAAATGAAATCTACTTCAGCTTGTTATAGACTTAAGAATTTATTACTACAGGATTTTCCTCTTCTGATGCTGAACTCCAGTTATCTCTTCGTCGTTTTTGACCCTACCCATCTGGTACTTCATGCAGGGACATGTGAGATCCGTTCTCTGGATATGTGGGTACCAGTATCGTCGATGTTGTGGCCCTCATCTGACCATACTTTGAACCTCGCAGACATCAGATTATGGTGTTCTTTACACGATCACGTAGTCTTTCCAGCAATCACAGGTATGATTCTAATTTCTATTGTTCATAATTTTAGTCTTGACAGTATCAGCCATCGCCTCAATACCATATTTGAGGATAGGTGATGATCTTTATTATGAAACATCTCTAATTGTTTATAATCAATGTGTATGTTACTATCATAATATACTATGTTACTAATAACTTGCTATCGTACATAAATATTCGAGCATATTTTCAATGATCTAATAATAATCATTACGATTTATCTAATAAGATGTTCTTTGACTTTTTTAAACACAATTTATTACGATGTAATGATATATCGTTTCAATCCGTCTTACTTTACTTATTTGATCTTTCAGCTCAATTTTTATAAGATAATAATTAAATAGAACGACTTTTTTAAATAACTATTTCAAATTTTGACGTTAGACCCGTCTTTCAGTGTCAGCTAGCCTGGCGGAACCGGTCACTATCAAGGTAATGACTAAGTGGAAGTGGTATTAACTTGTCATTTAAACTGAACTGAATGAATCAAGTGATTTCAGTAAAATCATTAATTGATTATTTTTAAAAATCGTTCGTTTGGTCACATGGAACGCATGGATAAAGAAAGAATAGTTTATAAAGTATACGTCAGCGTTGAGAATGGAGTACGCTGTCGAGGAAAACCTAGGAAAACATGGCATTACTAAATCAATCAACTTTTAAAATTCGGATTCATCGACGTGCGTGTATGACTCGCTGTATGAATGTGGAGGAATCTAGAGGGGTGTGGTGGGATAGAGAAGTGTGGCGGTCTATTCTCCAAGCCAACCCTTTTGGGAAAACGGCGTGATGGTTTGTTGTTGTATCTTAAAACCGATAACAATTTTTCTTTTCATTAGTGACAAAATATGGTGTACCGGAAGATGGCAGCGAAAAGCTAGCTTCCGGAACCGGTCGAAACTTAAAAACAAATTGATTAAAACTGAAAATATAATAGAAAAGCGAAGTTTTTTTATTATAATTTACAGTGAACTTCTACTAAGAGATTTCAAATAAACACGTTAATATTACGAATCTTTCAGTATGCTGAAAAAACTTTCTCTGCGCAATCAGACTAGGATATCGTCTATGGAGCTCTATAGCCTGCTGTTGTGTACACCATAATGGGCGGAGTATTGACTTTAATTGCTCAATTACTTTCAGCCGCTGTTTTATGGCGGTAATCCGTTTTAAAAAGCTTCCCTTTTTGATAAAATTATCAACCGATTTTATGGCGTTGTGTTCCGACGTCTTCGTAATAAAACACCGCAAAGATAAAACATTCGGAAGATTAAAAAAATGTTTTTAGAATCTCAATGAATGAACAAATTAAGGTCAAAAAGTATACCTTTCTTTGTTCGTTGACAAAATCGCTTCCAAATTTTTATTTATTAATAAACAGCTTTTGTTTCATGCGCTCCTGGTAATGTTAAGTGTATTTTATTATTTACTAGATTCTATTTGAAATATTAAAAGGGATTTTAATGACGGATAAGCGAACAAAAGTAAAAAGATAGTTTTCTTTGTTTGTATCGATTTTTTTACACATTATTTTAAATTAATAAACACTTTTCTTAATGTACTCCTGGTAGTTTTTTTTTTATAACATTGACTTAAGTAACATTATCATATATCATTAAAAAAAACTATTACTTAGATTATCTATTGTTTTGACCGAAACGATATGATCCATTATTAAATGTTTAATAAATGAATACAAATGAAATCGTCTGTTTTCTAGAAGTTTTATAAAATATTTGACAACTACCCACACAGGCTAAACATGCTATTCACAAAATATAGAGTTTTATATCAAAGTTCAAGAAACAATAAATAAATCCTTAAATTTGAATCACTTTTATACCTAAAAACAGTGTTTCAAATTTAATTACTTTATAAAACTATTGTTATGAGTATTATATTATAGTATTTGTAAAACAGGTTATAGTTGAGAACAAGAAAATATAAATACATATGTTCAAACATAGCTTTTTTAATTAAACCACAGGCACTTAGATATATAAAGACAACTTAAATACAGGTTTATATAAATTATATTGTCATGCTCCAAAAAGTTAAATGAATTGTTTTTTATTAATAAAATAAGTACATGTTTAAAAACAAAATTTTGATTAATCAAAATAAAAATAATAAATTGAGAAATAAGTAAAACCGAAAACGTTCCTTTTCTAGAATCAAATCAATCAAATCCAAATTTATTTATTTATTCAAAAGACAATTATTCAATTGAGTACATGTCAAATATTATATACATACAACATAATACCAGGAACGCATTAGTGATGGTTCGATATTAGGAAGACAAGATACTTTCTAAAGTCAATAGTATTTGTCCCCTGAACGTACTTTCACTAATATAAAAGACGTCGATATCCGAGGAGACCGCGTTCAGCAGACTAATTGCTCTTCCCACCGGTGTCACCACAGGCAGATATTTTATTATAATTTATGAGAATCACATGTTTCACCTTTCTAAGGTATTCAAATCAAATCAAATCAGTTTATTTTCTCAAAAGACATTACAAACATTTTTTATAGTTTAAGGCATCTATTGAGAACAGGTAAAACATAAGGAATATATAATACCAGGAACGCATGAGAGATGGTTCGACATTAGGAATACAAAATACTCTCCAAAGTCAAGAGTATTTGTCTTCTGAATGTACTTTCACGAATATGAAAGACATCGATCTCCGAAGCGATCATGTTCAGCAGTTTGATTGCTCTCCCCACCGGCATCACCAGAGGCAGGTTGGTTCTGCATGCTGGGAGATAAAACAGTCTGTGCTGACGCTGTCGAAGATAGCCATCCGGAACATAAAGATGGATAGCCTCCAAGATGACGGAGTTCTCAAAGAATCCCCTGATAAGTCTGAAGAAATGGGTAAGTGTGCACCCATCCCTTCTTATCTGTAAACTATTGGTCCCCAGCATGCCCAAGAGGAATGCAGTGGGATAAAGCCACGGATAGCTACCAAACTCCCTCATGTAGAGATATCTCAGAAATCTTTTCTGAACCCTCTCTAACATGAGCGAGTATCTCGCCTCGTGGGGACTCCATATCACCGAGCCACACTCGAGCCGGCTCCGGACCAATGAGTTGTACAAAATTCGCAAAACACAGGGATTCTTGAAAACTCTACCAGTTCGGAGAATAAATCCCAACATTTTCAGTGCAACTCCACATATTCTCTCGATGTGAGCATGGAAAGTCAGCCTACTTTCATAAACGATACCAAGATCCTTTATCGTTGAAACACGCTTAAGTTGCTGGTTATCCATTGTGTATCTGTAATAAACAGTACGCAATGCTCTCGTAAAAGATAAAATTACGCATTTAGAGATATTGAAATAAATTTGATTGGTTTTACTCCAGCGGACGATATTATTTATATCTGACTGGAGATGGAGGCAATCTTCGGGGCTTTTTATCTCAAGGAATAATTTAAGATCATCTGCAAATAAAAGAAATCGCGAAAATTGTATAACCCTCGCGACATCATTAATGAAGATGGTGAAGAGGAGTGGACCAAGGTTTGAGCCCTGTGGCACTCCGGAATATACGGGAAAAAGTGCAGATTGAAATATACCGTATGAGGCAAACTGTTTCCTTTCCCTCAGGTAGCTAATAAAAAATAAAACCAACTTAGAAGAGAAACCAATTTCCGACAGCTTTCGCAGAAGTACATCATGGTTGACGGTATCAAAGGCTTTAGAAAAGTCATTATAAGAGCAGTCAACCTGGTGACCATTGTCCAAAGCCCTTGTCACATATTCTGTGAAAATCATAATATTGGTTTCAGTAGAGCGCCCCTTCCTGAATCCGTGTTGTTCTGGAATTATGAAGGGTTCAACTCTAGGGAGAATCATTTTATAAATAATAGATTCGAAGAGTTTGGCCGGAGCAGACAGTATTGCTACAGGTCTGTAGTTTTCAATTGATTCTCTCGGGCCGCTCTTGAAGATGGGACTGATCTTGGAGATTTTCCACAAATCGGGAAAGGTATCAGTATTTACTGAGAGGTTGAAAATGAAGTGGAGAGGAGGTACCAAAAATTCAGAGCATCCTTTTAAAAAGAAGATAGGAAGAAAATCAGGGCCAATTGAATGCGAATTTTTCATGGCTTGAATTGAAATTTTTATGTCTGAGATGTCAATTTGACTGACACCATTGAAGCTATGAGTAGTATCGGCACTCGAATTGGTCACATCGTTATGATTTAGCCGCGGGGGAATATTGCTATAGACAGATAGGAAGTGCTTATTGTATTGTATTGGTATTGTAACATCTTGTGGAAAAAAATAGGTTTTTAATCGTATTAGTTATTTGATATGGAGTTTTTAATCGTTGGTCAAGAAGCAATAAATACGTAAAATGTATTTTTTCAATTCTTATAAAAAGGGTGAAATTTAAAGGGGTTCCTTAAAGGAAATGCGCAGATTTAAGCAGTGTATAAACATGTGATTTGTATCAACAAATACGAAACACAGCGACACCCTCAAGACTTGCAAATTGGAGCTGCATGCAAAAATGTTTATCGCCCCTCGCGAGAATGCATCAAATAAAGATAAGATTTACACCCTTCCGTGTATTATTTCCCTCCAGAGACGTATTTCATTGCACCCTCTGCAGGGTTACACAGTGCCTCGATATATTTATTTCTAACAGACTGAAAGCAGTGGCATACCTTTATTAACATCTTCTTCTTTTTAATATCTTCTTCTCTCTCGCCTTGTCCCATTTACTTGAGGTCGCCTCTTCATGTATTGCGTCTGAGTGGAGTCTGGTGGGATCCAATCTCTTTTAAGAGTCTTTTGAATGAATCCCATCCATATCAATTAGGGTCTAGCACGTTGCTGGGAAGCTGGTCTGGTCAGCTGGGCGCTGCATGACGTGGCTGTACCATCTCGGATAGTTCTCCTCAAGTTTATCTAAAATTAGCTTCGCACTAAAGCTGTCACGGATATATATATTCCTGATGTGTTCGAGGAGCATAACTCCGCCTACCCACCTCAGCATTTTCATTTCGGAGATATACAGTTAATTTGAACGCTAAGGCATTAACACTGTGGAATTCTATAGAAATATACTTAGAAAATTAAAAAAAAAACTTTGTTTAATCCACTATTTATTAAAAAAAAATTAAAAACAGGACATGTTTCGGAGGATACCTCCATCTTCAGGTGTAAAAATATAATGAAAACTAAACAAAGAAAGACTAATATAAAAACGCATTTGAAATTTGATACAATAATTCAAATTTAAAAATTAACCTGGGCTACTTCCTCCTTTTACTCCAGATTCCTCTTTTTACTGCTTTCTCCTTAAATACTTTATCTATATTTAATCTTAAGTAGTCTTATCTTAAGTATTAATAATTATTTTTTTAACAGTAAGAACTAATACATAAAAATAAAAAATAACAATACATGATGATAATATAAAATAATATAACAATTTTAATTTAGAAAAAACATACATTTGAAAAGATATAATTTATATGGAAATTAATAAATGATTAATTTGCATTTGATTGGGAATGGGAGCTTGGGAGACTAAAAGTAGACAAAGTATTTAAAGAGAAAGGAGAAAGGAGTTAAAGGAGAAATCTGATTATTATATTCAATAATAAATATGTATGAACTACTCTTCTTAATGGTTGGTTATAAGTTTTAAATATCTAATCACAAAGTGAGTGCTTCAGATGATAATTTAAAAAAAATGTATAAAAGTGTTTTTAATTATTTTTAATAATGCCACACCACAATCTGTACGGAAGAATGAGTGTTGTTTATATCAAAATATATTTTTCTTAAAAATATTTCTCTAAAGAACGACTGTCAGTTTTTCACGAGGCAATCGTACGATTGCCCCCTTGGGCGCCGCCAATGCACTCGGCCAGAGCCGAGGAGATGGTGGGAGAGACAATGGCTGTCACGCCGTGTGCCAAGTCTGGGGAGCTCCAATTACTGAATTGGATTTTAGCAGACGCCACTCATCTACAGAGTCATTTGTGTAATTGCACAAACAGTCAGAGATGTGAATTATACATGAAACACCGCGAGCTCTCCTCGCGTACTTAATAACCGCGATCACAACAAGACGCTCGTTGTATGTAGGATCTCTGAAAGAATTGGGAGGCCAAATTTTAAACAGAAGGTCTTTAGAAGCTTTTACGTTACGATATATTTACTCAAAGTCATTACTGCAAATATAAATATATCCACATAAGCAAAGATGGCAGTACACAATGAAGTTCTAGTGCCAACCCTCATGTATGGAAGTGAAGCTTGGAGCTGGCAAAAGAAGGATGAAACCAGGATAAACGCCTATAAATGAGATCAATAAGAAGAATGTGCGGGAAAACGTTGTATGATAGAATACCGAACGATGAAATAAAATGGTATAAATAAATAAATAGTATAAAATATGTATGGAAGCGAAGCATGGAACTGGCAGAAGAAAGATGAGAGCAGAATAAATGCGGTAGAGATGAGGTCCCTAAGACGTATGTGTGGTAGAACGATGTACGACAGAATCTCAAATGCTGATATTAGGAAGGAGTGTTGAGCGAAAGAAGGTATTATGAACAAAATTATGAAAGGTTCGCTTCGTTGGTTCGGACATATAGAGCGCATGGGTAAAGAAAGAATGGTTAAAAAAGTATATGTTAACAATGTAAATGGAGTAAGGAGTCGAGGTAGACCGAGGAAAACATGGCATGACCAAATTAATCAAATATTAAAAGTTGGTCATGTCAGAAGCCGGAAGAATCGTGTATGACTCGATGTATGAATGTGGAGGAAGGTGTGGAGGTAGATGACTGCATCATGGATAAAATTAAAAAAGGATCCCTGAGATGGTTTGGACATATGGAACAAGTGGATGAGAGAAGAATGGTTAAAAAGTTGTACACTAGCAGCATGAGTGGAAAAAGAAGCCGAGAACGACCGAGGAAAACATGGCACGACAAATTAATCAATCACTAAAAGGCGGTCACATTCGAAGTCGGAATAATCGACGTGCGTGCATATTACGATGTATGAATGTAGAGGAAGCCCGAGAGGTATGCCAGGACAGAGTATTGTGGTGATCCATCCTCTCTGCCTACCTCTCCGGGGAAATGGTGTGATGGTTAGTATATATTCATATTAATTCATTCCTGACACTCTGAGCGCGTTTTTTGAGATTTGTGACCACTTTCCGCCGTGCACTCGACCTCATATGTCATGATATGGATTCTTATTTCATTTTTTGTTTCTCGACCAATGATGTAAAACCCATACTACAATATTATAATAAAAAGTAATGGAAAGAAATAGTGATGCAGAAAGTATGTGTTTAACCCTTAACGTACCGTGTTCAAAACAAAACGCTCGCTCCCATGTGGTCAATTCAGTTTACCGCTAACTTTATCTATAAATATCAAGCATATGACTCGATGAATCAAAATTTAATTTATGTCATCTTGTAGGGAATTTCATTAGAAATAGATCGATATCTATAAGATACATGGATTATTCGAAAAACATATCATTATTAATTTTTTTCTGGAACCATGCGATTTCTGATATAGAATGACGAGACAGCATATGAATAACTGACAGCAAGTATGAACTTGTCTCGCCTCGCTATAATTTTACGTATGATAAAGGCACCTAGGCAAAATGTATATTACGTTCAAGACAACGAGTACGTATTAATATTTGTCCCTTTTGGTAAAGTGTTAATATTTTCACTGTTCTGATATTATTAAGTTGCGTGCTGCGTTTCCGTCCACAATCGGTATTATTACGTATGAGAAAAGGCCAAACATATAATTTATAATACGTTCAAAACAGCGAGTAAGTATTCGTCACTTTTGATAAAGTTGTAAATATTAACAAAACAAATTCTACATTAACACGAATGAAGGTGAGGGCAGTCTTAAAAAATATTTTTTTTGGGATGAAGGAAATAATTTTTTTATTTTTTTTTTATTACGAAATATTGAGAACACTTCAATGGAGGATTACATTTTTTTTTTATAATATTAGGGTCCATAGGTTTTAAGAAAATCAACTTTAAATTGGCGGTGGAAACTCAATTGACCACATGGCAACGCGACGGTTAAAATGTAAATGGATTAAGAAAAAGAGGAATATCTTGATTTGATCTTGCCACGTTTTTCTTGGAAAACGTGGCACGATCAAATCAATCAAATATTTAATGTGAACCACGTTAGGCGTTGAAGGAATCGACGTGCGTGCATGTCACAATATATGAAGAGGAATCGAGACAAGAATGTCAGAAATAAAAGTCTGGCGGTACATTCTTTCTGTCTATCCCTTCTCTATTATTATTATGAATGAAAACATCTGTTTTCTAGAAGTTTATTATAGTTTTTGGGGATTACTTGTTTCGACCTATAAAATTTAAAGAAAGCGGACGTTTTTATTCGTATTAAATAATAATCTATATTTTAAAACTACAGATTAACTCTTAGGTTCTTAGGTTGTTAAACTTAAACAATCATTGACGAAAGTTTATTGAAAACAAAAATTTCTCTTTGGTCGAAGTATTACGAAAAAACAAACGGTTACCCATTTCGTAGTTACGCTGTGAAATATCTTTTGCCTGACCCATCTCCCGCACAATACCCATTGCAACTTTGGACTTTTCCATCGCAGATCAAATATTAGCGAAGATGGCGAATGAAAACCGGAGGACCGTCATCCGAGTGCCGTTTGATTCGGAAACTTCAGCGGTACTTTGAAGTTTCCGAAGTGGAAAGCAGAGAATCGTTGAGAGACGAACAAATATTGGACACGTGTGTATGATACGTGAACAAAAAACTAGTTGATCCAGAAAATTGTATCCATTACCGAATAATATTACAATCTAATATACTTTGGGAATTAAAAAACGTTGTTTTATCGACTATTTTTTAATAAAAAATATAAAAAAGCACGACATGTTTCGGAGGACACCTCCATCTTCAGGTGTTGGTGAGATTCTTTTTTTTGTTTTTTTTTAAAGAAGGGAATCAATAATTGCAGGGCTGTATCCATTAATAACATCAAACAAATTGCTTTTAATAATGGATACAGCCCTGAAATTATTGATTCCCTTCTTTTGAAAAAACAAAAAAAAAAATCTCACCAACACCTGAAGATGGAGGTACCCTCCGAAACAATCGTGTTTTTAAATATTTTTTATGAATAAATAGTGGATTAAACAACGTTTTTTAATTCCCAAAGTATATTACTATGGAATTCCACAGTGTAAATGCCTTAACTTTCAATATTACAACCTAAATTTAGAAACTGTAGGAATTTGTTAGAACTGTTTCGAGTTGCTGGAAACAGAGATGCAGACTCTACGACTCTACTTTCTGTCTACGTCGGGAGGACCTGACATGACATCGAAAGAAGAAGAGGTAGATATTTAAAAAAAACATGATTATAAATAAAAGATTGTTTGCATTATCAAATAAATTTTATAAAATATTGCAAATCTGTTCTATTGTTTAAAAGATAAATGGCATGATAATATTCTTCAGTTTATCATATATAATATACAGTGGAACCTGGATAATTGGCACTCCAAGGGACCAGGCCTACAATGGTCAATTAACCAGGTTTTCCAATCAATCAGTTTTTCATGTATGCAGGTCCTGATTGTGCTTTGGTTTTTTAACCAGGTGGATTGATACATAAAACAATCAATAAAAAAAAATATTAACGGTTGAATGATTAAATTGTATTTGTATAATATATACTTGCATACACATACAAACATTAATAATTGTGGATTGAAAAAATCTGTTATATGGCCCTGTTTCACATGCTAAAAATGTTGCACAACTCTTCGCGAGATTCTTGGATTAGTTTCAGTTTTGAGCTCAAATCAAGGCTGTTATATTTACGTTTGTGAAACATTGCGATCTAAAATGGACCACATTTGATGAGTACAGAACAAATACTGAGAAGTCGTCAGTTTACAGAGATCGAGAAGGCAGTGCTCTCCAATTACAGAGATTTAGGGGCAGAATGTCGAGTTCAATTAAACAGTTTTTTTATTTAAAGAGGTTTTAGTGCTCCAAGTGGGTGGGACCGAAATTTTTGTACCAATTTAAGGGTTTTGCCAATTAACCAGGTTTCAATTATCCAAGTTCTACTGTAGTAGTCGCGGTTGCCCTACTCTGCCTCTACTTCTCTTTGTGGTCCGAGAATATTTTAGAACCCATTTAAAACCGTTATAAGAATTTGAAAAAAAAAAAAGTTTTTATCAGTGAAATCATATTTTTATTAATCTATGAGACCTCATGATCTTCGTGGCAGAGTGGCAATAAATATGACTATCGCACTTAAGTTCACAGGTGCAATTCCCGGCAATGACAGTATGAGTGTCATACAGTCATCGGTCTGGTGTAGAATTCACTTGCCAATAAAATGGCGATAGATAAGATGAGAAACAATAGCTAAAAATTTGAATACAGTTATTGGAGAAAACAAATGGCATCCCAAGAAGCATTTTATAAAATGGTACACGTTGCTTCAAACCCAATAACGAGGATTTATTAGGATTTAACTTATTGATGGTTGAGGTATTAGTTTTGTAAAAACCCATATTAAGTAATAATAACACCGGATTTTTTCAAAAGAAAACAATGTTAATATTCCACTATACTATAATATATTTATAGTCAACTAGTCATATGCTTACACTTGAAGATGGACGTAACTCCGAAACATGTTGTGTAGTCTATAAATACAGTTTAGTGGAATACTAAACAGTGTTTTCTTTTGAAAAAATCCAGTGTAATTTCAATGGAATTCCACAGTGTTAACGCCTTAACTTTCAAGAAATTAATATATAATAATAAACACGATTGTTTAGTGGTTTTACTTGGATTTAATTTATATAAATTATATAAATTGTAAAAATTTGTTTCGCCTAGACAGTTTGAGAATGCCCTCGCAAGGCGAAACAAATTTCATTTACTTATTTCATTTATTTATTTTAAACATATCTAAAGCATTACAGAATTTTTTTCCAATACACTAAAGATACAAGTTAGAGATACACAATAATAATTAATACATAATAGATTAATAAAAAGAGCGAGAAACATAAGATGCATGATAAGTTAATAAAAAAAATATACCAAACAATTATTATAAAGATAGTACTTCCCTCAGATGAGCCAAACTATCACAAAATATGTCAAACACCGAGGTGATACGATTAAGCAAAGATATTTCTCTACCTACCGGCATGACCATTGGCAGGTTGGTTCTGCATCGTAGGAGATAAAACAATTTATATAATTTACATTTTATAATTTATAATTTGTAACAATTTATATAATTTACATATAAATCCAAGTTTAGTATTATTAATTAAGGATTAAAACTAGCGAAACAACGGGAAAATATTTTTTTTTATCTGGATTAATATAATTAGTTGTTACATGATATGTTTTCTTGCTCCATCCTATTCACGTGACACGGATACACAAGACTGCGTGTGTGAGAGTGCCTTTGTTTGTGTACGCGGTGTGTGGTTCGAGACGAGTTGATGCACTTCCTGTATTGACGTCCCGCGACAAGGAAGTTCCTCTTCCCTGCAGAATCCGAACCGGAAGGAAGTGGCCGGTTTGTCTGGTCTTTGTCGTCGCGAGTTTGCACGAAAAGTTGACTGATAAAACGACCACTGCGCAGATGCAGTTAAAAAGTTTAAAATTGCGGAATAGAAGCTTCTTTGTAGTTTTACAAAAATCATTTCAGAAATATCACAATAGGAATATACTCGTAATGTCCAAATCAGTTGCCTTAAAATATTGTACGATAGAATCCCTATGTATGAATAACGTTTTATTCTTTCTTTTTTGCATTACTATAAGATATGTAGATATTGTAACACGTTTGATTTAAAAAAATACCTATTAATGAAACATTCATATTTGATAATGTCTTAGAATGCCGAATCATATTATTCCCGTAAAATATAATTTATGATTCGGCATTCTATGTTGTTTTATTATAGTAAAACAACATGCGTTGGTTCGGACATATGGAGTGCATTAATGGAGAAAGAATGGTTAAGAAAGTATACGTTTTTGGATGTAAATGGAGTACGGAGTCGAGGCAGACCGAAGAAAATATGGCATGACAGAATCAATCAAATTTTACAGGTTGGTCATGATAAAAGTCGGAAGAATCGACGTGCGTATATGACTCGCTGTATGAATGTGGAGAAAGCTAGGGAGGTGTGCCATGATAGAGTAGTGTCGCGGTCCATTCTCTCTGCCCACCCCTACGAGTAAACGGTGTGATGGTTTTTTGTTGTTGTTGTTGTATAATAAAACATCTAGAAAACAGATGTTTTAAGAAACGAACTAACTTTCTAGATCTGTCTATTCAATTAGGTTTCGGAGACAATATATTAATTTTATTTATTATTACTCTAATAATGATGTTTAACTAGTTAACTTACTATCAAAGAAACCATTACGCCGTCTCCCCGAAAAGGTAGGCAGAAAGAACAGACTGCCACACTTTTCTCTCCTGACATACTTCTCTCGCTTCCTTAACATTTAAACATCGCGTCATGCACGCACTTCGATTTCTCCGACTCATCCCGTGGCCGATATTCAATATTTGATTTATTTACAGACGTTTTCATTCGTAGTAATTAAATAATGAAACAAATTCCTTGAGATCTTGAGTATATCTGTGTCTTATGAAAACGTCTTATATTTTTACTAAATTTTAGTGACATATTTTTAATATTTTTTGGATGTATACATATACTTGTATACGAATACTGGATTTCACCCATTGCGGGTTACCAATTCATGATTTAATTGTATCTCAATAGAGACGAAAATGCAAATTGGAAACTGAATATGGTTGATCAAGGTGTTTACAGGACTTATGACAAATACACTTATTTTTAAATACACATAATTTTATGTTATTTTAATTAATTGCGTGTAAATCTACCGGCAGTAATGTGTTAAGTGTATTTTTTTGAATACGAGCATGATGTGAATGATTTATTGAAAAAATAAAACTTTTGATTGCATACATCAAACGTATTTACGTTAGTCTTAGTGAAACGCTAAAAATAAAATTCCAATGGCCGGAGTTCATTTCCGTTCCCGTAGTAAAAGCTCAAGACGAAAACTTTTATTGAATGTTTCCTCACCGAAGTCCACTGTCTTTATTTTTGTAATCTGTTTCCGGTTTGAAGTAGGCGATCTCCTTTCGAACGAACTCTTCCGAAGTTACGAATGTTGCACTCAGATAAAAGTTTGCTATTCCAGAGTTCAGTAATTATTTCGTTGGTGAAGTGAATGTACAATATTAAAAATGAATATAATTGAATTAAGAATAAGCTCTTAAAGTACTATCTCTTCATATTATGTTTTTCAATCAATTTTATGTGAAGCTTTCATAATTTGATGATTTTAAGTTTAATACTTTTTAAAAATATGTTATTTAGGGATTTATCAAAAAAATCATTACCTGTTTTACAAAATTGATCATTTTATACGTATTGGTTAGTGTTGGCCATGATTAAAATATAATGTTAATACAGACATGAGTGTCGGTTACCGGTGATTATTATTTTTGTAAACAGGGAGACAAAAATAATATGACTATTCTTCTTCTTCTTCATCTTCTTCTTCAGCCTATTCCTGTCCACTCCAGGACAAAGGCCTCCTCCATTTGCTTCCATGTCACTCTGTCCTGTGCAGACTGCATCCAGGTTAATCCGACGTATCTGTTCAGATTATCCTTCCACCGTAGTTGCGGTCAGCCTGCACTTCTCTTTGCCGTCCACGGTCTCCAAGTCAGCAGTTTTCTTTTCAATTTTTCATTTGAGCTTCTGTTTACGTGACCTGCTCATTGCCAGAGTCGCCACCCGGTTGATGATGTCAGTGACCTTTGTTTTTTCCCTCACCGTATCATTTCTGACTCTGTCTCTTATTCCTAACATGAATTTTTGGGTCACTCCTAGTTTCTCGGCACTTTGTTTGAACAATGTTACAGTTTCAAAACCATAAGTACCAACTGGCAGAACGCAGGCTACATAGACTTTTCGTTTCAGGTTGATAGATATTTTCCGGTTTTTAAGGATGTAATCCTTGTTTCCGAAAGCTGCCCAGCTTAGTCCAAATCTTCATTAAAGAAGAATTAGACTAAACTGCTAAATTATAAAACTTGTTTTTATGTATCCCAATTTTAACTTTATTTATCGTGACAGCTGTTTCGCCAAAATATGTTAAGATTATCAGGTGTAACAAAAGTATATTCTGTTAAATTTACGTGATTTTTCGAACCTTTAAGTGTGTTTGTTTCTATGTCAATTCGAAAAATAAAATTGTGATTTAACAGTTTATAAGGTATTTATCTACATAAAGAAATGTCTATAACATTTCCACCCGTTGTGTAAGATATTACAATACGATAAAACGGCTTTTATTTAGTTTCTGGCATGTTCGATCGATTCTGCAAAAGCGAAAGGCATAACCTAAAAGAAATCAGTGGTCGGGAATATAGTGTTGTGATAAAAATCATTCGCGAAATCCTTTTTTCAGTGAGAGATCCCACAATTTCCGTACACTATCCGAGCAAAAAGGTGTTTTATTGCTCTACATTGTCACCCGCAAGGCCCGCTTAGCATTTTTATTTCAACGTTTAATCGCCGCTATGTCGCCCGGAACGGCAGCACAAACCTGTCTGTCGGATCACGGGCGGTCCGTGATCTGATTGTGTGTGTCAGCCTTAAATTATCTTCTTCTGAAATAATTATATAAATAAAACAACTTTTTATTTAACCACGGTAGGGTTATTATATTGATGCCAACTAGTTTCGCTTGGACCCAAGCTTCATCAGGGCAGTATAATAACTAAACAAACATAAAATTCTTAGGTGTATATATAATAACAAACAGTGAAATCAGAGTAGGGGGTGCGAGAAGGAAAGGGATAATTGGAACAAATGTTTACCTTTGAAATAGCAATTATTATAATACAAAATAAATAGTCTCTTTTCATATTACATTTTAAATGAATAAAATGTTTTCTTTTAGTTAATTTTGATTTTAAGATTTAAAACACGTCTTAATGCGCCCTTGAGGTGATTACATCACAAAAACGGCGCTTTAAAAGTTAGCATGCTTACAACATTTTGAATGTATACAAATACAAATAGTTTGTATACATTCAACATGTTTTAAAAACAAAAACTGGTACAAATTATAGAATATAAATTGGAGTGACATCTCCAGGTGTTATCTAGCAATAGCCTTTCACATTGCGTTAAAAAGATCTTCTGCTTAATGCTTAAAATCCAATCTTCATAGATGGCGCTAGTGTGTAGATTGAAACTACCATGTAAAGGGTGGTGTTACAGATTAACATATATATAACTTCCAAAAATTTGTCTTACATGGTCATAAAGAAATATGTGGAATGGGGAATGTTGTAATTACATAAAGCGTGCGCTTAACCCAACCAATGACAGGTCATAAGTCCTGTAAACACCTCGATCACCATATTCTGTTTCCAATTTGCATCTTCGTCTCTATTGAGATACAATTGATCCTTGAGTTAGCATATTATTATTATTATTATTATTATTAATGATTAACTGCGAATAAATTAAAATATTTAACAGGAATACCTTAAAAACAGACAGAATAAATAAACATTATTAATTGCTGAAGAAAACCTTATGGATGTGAAAGGATGGGGGAGTCCAGGAAGACTGAGGAAAACATGACTTGACCAAAAAAAAATAAAGGTGTCGGAAGATCAACGCACATGTAAAACTCTTTGTATGAATGTGGCGGAAGCTAGAAAGGTATGTCAGGATAGAGAAGTGTAGCGGTCCATTCTATCTATCCACCCTTTCATTGTTTTATTTAAGTAAACCTTCATTTTGAAGTAGTTTCTTTAAACTATTTTATTGGAGAATGTTTCGTGTTTCGCCTTGCTAGGGCTTTACTTAAATAAATAAGATAATGCCCTAGTTAGGTAAAATATATAACCTTAAAACGGGGGTTATAATATGCATCAAATATAGCTCAATTATGGTCTCATACTTCCTTTGAACACGAAACAACGCGGAATTCTATTGTTAATTTGGAAGGAGCTTTGTACTCTAGTATCCATATTGTTTATTAAATAATAACTGGTTATATTTACCCTTGAGAAGGTCACCCCCAAAACATGTTATGGATAATATTTAAATGTTTAAAAATATTTATTAAATAAAATTGATAACACACTGTTTAAAATACTCTAAAAAAATCGAAATAAAACTTATTTATATTATTACGAGTATATATTTTTTCTTCTACAGAGTTGTGAATTTATTTAAAATTGTATCACTCGACGCCATTGTTCTAGACGTTGTAGGATATAAAGTATATATATATAAATATTAATTCATTTCTTATGGAGAAACCATTCAGAAGCTAACAGCCGAGACGGTAATAAAATGAAAAATAATAACGGCGTCACTGGTGTTATTTGCAAGGTGTGCTCCGCCTTAGTTTTACGCTGCAATACAAATAATGTTACCATATCGACAAATTTATGTACAAACAGTGGAGCTTTCTCATTCCTGTAAGTACTGCATGTAGTAATGACGTGCATGTATAACTTGCTGTATGAATGTGGAAGAATCTAGTGGCGAACCATTCTCTCTGCCTACCCCTCCGGGGAAACGGCGTGTTGGTTTGTTATTTTAATTTTAGATTCTTAGAACTTAAAAAAAAAATGTGAAGCATGGAACTGGCAGAAGAAGGATGAGAGCAGAATAAATGCGGTAGAGATGAGGTCCCTAAGACGTATGTGTGGTAGAACGATATACGACAGAATCTTAAATGCTGATATAAGAAATGAATATAGGGCGAAATAAGAAATTATGAACAAAATTATGAAAGGATCGCTGCGTTGTTTCGGACATATGGAGCGCATGGATGGAGAAATAATGGTTAAGAAAGTATACGTTAATAATGTAAATGGAGTACGGAGGAAAACATGACATGACCAAATTAATCAAATTTTAAAGGTTGGTCATGTTAGAAGTAGGAAGAATCGACGTGCGTGTATGTTGCATAAGTATTTCAGTTTATTCTAGTTGTATCTTACACTTACTAACTAACGATAACATTAACTCTTTGCCCGCTATAACTAACTTTAGTGAGATTAATAAATACAGTAGAAGCTCTCTTAACCGGCGCCGCCTTAACCGGCCTCTTCTAGGAAGTCTAAGTACAACTAACATTCAGCAGCAGAAGGATTCTACTGCAGTAGATGTAATGTTCTTAAATAAATGGCGTGACTACGCTTTTAAAATGTCGATTCAACACGAGAAGCAGCGGAAAATAACAGAATTTTTGAATCCATTGTAGGCCTACTTAAGAAAAAAAAAATTGAAGTGATGTGTGGCTTTTTCCTGAACATATTTTTTACAGTTTTGTTAATTATTAATGTATGAGTTTCTAATACAGAATAGAAGTTCTGTTTTCTTAATGTTTTGAAAAAAAGAATGTTTTTTTTCTTCCTTGTGAAAGTGTTTTTTTTTCATGTTTTTCAGTACTTTTTCTTTTACTGGATTTTTCGTTATCCGGCTCTGGGTCGATCCCGTCAAAGCCGGTTAAGAGAGCGTCTACTGTAGTGCGTATCAGGATTTCGACTGTGCTTTTATTGATTATTTGAACTCAAAGGACATATTAATATAATCATAAAGGACATATTAATATAATATGTATATCAGGATTTCGACTGTGCGTTTATTGATTATTTGAAATCAAAGGACATATTAATATAATCATAAAGGACATATTAATATAATCATAAAGGACATATTAATATAATATGTATGGAAGTGAAGCTTGGAGCTGGAAAAAGAAGGATGAAAGCGGGATGGAGAAAATGAGATCACTAGGAAGAATGAGCGGGAAAACGTTGTATGATACAATACCGAACGATGAAATAAGAAAGAGATGTAAGGCAGATGACTACATCATGGATAAAATTAAAAAAGGATCCCTGAGATGGTTTAGACATATGGAACGAATGGGTGAGAGTAGAATGGTTAAAAAATTGTACACAAGCAGCGCGAGTGGAAAAAGAAGCCGAGGACGACCGAAGAAAACATGGCATGTCCAAATTAATTAATTACTAAAAGGCGGCCACTTTCGAAGTCGGAATAATCGACGTGCGTGCATGGTACGATGTGTGAATGTAGAGGAAGTTCGAGAAGTATGCCAGGACAGAGCATTGTGGCGATCCATCGCGTGATGGTTAGTAAGTAGTTAGTTTTTTTATGTGATTTGTGTCCAAGTTTTTTTTTACCTATTTCATTAACTAACTAACTAACCATCACGCCGTCTCCCCGAAGGGGTAGGCAGAAAGAATGGACTGCCACACCTTTCTTTCCTGACATATTTCTCTCGCTTCCTCAACATTCATACATCGTGCCATGCACGCGCGTCGATTTCTCTGACTCCTCACATGGCCGACATTCAATATTTGATTTATTTGATCGTGCCACGTTTTCCTCGGTCTTCCTCTATTTCTGGTACCATTTACATCATTAACATATAATTTTTTTACCATTCTTTCTTCATTCATTCTTTCCATATGTCCAAAACCATCTTAATGATCCTTTCATTATTTTGTTCATGACACCATCATTCGCACCGCATTCACTTCTTATATTTTCATTCGACACTCTATCATACACAGAATATCCACACATTCGTCTAAGAGATCTCATTTCTACTGCATTTATTCTACTTTCATCCTTCCTTTGCTAGTTCCATGCTTCGCTTCCATACATAAGGGTCGGTAGAAGAACACCACTGTGCACTGCCATTCTAGCTTTTTTGGATAGGTTTTTGTTTGCGATGACAACTTTAAGTGCACCATTCACTTTGTTGCCTGCCCCAACCCTTCTTTCAATATCCCTCTCCACTCTCTCATCTCTTGTAAACATACTACCTAAATACACAAACTCAACTACTTGCTCCAAGTTTTCACCATTCACGCTAATGTTGCAGACTGTCGTGGTTTCTTCCTTTTCAAAAAATCATTACCTTGGACTTATTAACATTCATCATCAGATCATTTCGCATGCATACCTCATACATACAATTCACCAGGACTTGTAGTTCATGCTCGTTGTCAGCAAGTAGGACAGCGTCATCCGCATACAAGAGACAGCTTACTGACACTCCGCTCATTTTGGTACCTATTTCATATATTCTAGAAATATGCATTTCCTTTAGTTTATTAGTGGAAAACTTCGTGTGTAAAAATTTTCTTAAAAACAAACCTAATATACTGAAAGCCACACAAAAATAAAACGATCCAAACTCCAATGAAATGAAATCGATTTTGTTGAAGCGGTAACACGGAATTCGCATAAGACAATGAAAACACAATTGTTTTGATTGTATTTGGAGCAGGATGAGCACTGTCGACGTCACTATTTCCTTGTTAACTCACATCGCTTCCCAATCAATATTTACTCTCGTCCGAGAAGAATAAACGAATGCAAACAAAGTGATGTGGATTAATAACAAACCTGTATAATCAATCCCACACAAAAACAAGCGAGAGAGGTTATGATAATTCAAAGTTTTTGTTATCGAACGGTTGACCAATCGGAACGGGAGAAGGTTTACGAAGGAGAAGAGATTATCTGGAAATAATCTGGGCAACCATTTTGTTTTATAGAGTTGAAATATTCAAGTTATATAATAACAGATAAGGTGTTCTTAATTAATTGGTACAAGCCCAGAAATAAATTATTTATGCATAAGTGGGAAATTTTAAAACGAAATATTAATTGTTTATTTTTCTAAATATTATTACTTAGTAAACAACACTCACTTTATTAAAAAAAATAAAAATAAAATACCAAACATGTTTCGGACACACAAGCCCTTCATCAGTCTTCTTCTTTCTCTTTTAATAAATCTGTGGATCTGTGGATATTCGGTATCGCAGGTCTCACGTATTACTGTGTTTTTGATTCTGTCCCTCAGTGTTTTACACAGAATAGCGCGGAGTGTCTTCATTTCGGCGGTTCGTAATAGTGCTTTGGTTCTATTTGTGTCAGCCCTCGATTCTATACCATAAGTCATTATGGGGTGTTCACCCTTCATCAGTGATATTATATAAATATAAATATAAAAAAAATATATAATTTTAATGTTAAAATTTTAATATCTGCCAAAACTGACCACATTTGTTTAAAAAAAATTATGTGTGCTTGTGTGTCCGAAATATGTTTGGTATTTAATTTTTATTTTTTTTATAAAAGTGAGTGTTGTTTACTAAGCATATGAAAAATAAACATTAAACATCTACAACCCAAAGTTATGGCGAATATATAATATAATAGAAGAAATTCGAAATATTTATTAGCTATTAAAATTTAAAGCATTGAGATGATATCATAATTTTTATTATTTATCGCGAAAGCTGTTTCGCCAACTGATGTTGGCATCATCAGGTGTTACAATAAACTATTGCAACACCAGTTTATTGTAACGCCCGATGATGCCAACATCGGTTATCGAAACAGCTGTCGCGACACTGAATAAAAAAAGTTAATAAAAAAATTGTGATATTTTAACAGTGTTTTAAATTTAAACAGTAATAATGTTGAAGTATCACAGTGTTTCGGCCAAAACAATGGACTATATTTTTTTTCCGTAAAAATATTTAGTAAATATGCTGGATTAAAAAATGTTATTAATTATATTCTAAACAACAATCAAATACTACGGTGTTAATGCCTTTATCTTCAATAAAGTAAATAGATTATTTACGTGAAATAAAAAAACTGTTTTAAGAATAATAAGGGTAAAACATTTTCTTTAAAAATTCGTACGTCAAAAGTTTCGAAAGAAAATACCGCGGCATTCTTAACCATTTAGAAGAACGCCTAAGACCCTCAGTCGAGTTGCGTATTACAAGTCTAAAAGTTAGCAGTTTATTTTACACCCTGTACCTTGATAGGGATGGTAACGCAATAAAAGCAAAAGTTCTGCTGGGAAACTCGTAGATATTGAAAGTGGTCGTTCTATTTATTTATTTCACGTTTTATGTTCTATTTCGTTCGCCGTTAACCCTTAAGCACGTGCTTCGGCACCCGCGTAATTTTTTTTTTAAATATGCCAGAATAATTCAATATTAACGTACTTTCATCATTATATATTATATACTATAGAGCTGGGTGTCTATTTCTATAGTGAGTAGAGATAATATTTTTGCACGAGTCATCTTGAAAAGCAGTGGCGGCTCCAGGATATTTTTTAGAAGACTACTTAATAAAAACAAAAACACTTTTTCCATAATAATTTAAATATATCGCACGTTGAAAACAAAAGTGACACCACACAAAAATATAAAATTTTCAGTAAGGTCATTTAAAGTTTTGCCTGCTTATTAACCTAAATAAAATCAACTAGATTCTGATAGAACAATATCTAAACTAATATATAAAACAACAACATTAGATATATTTATACTCACAGTCGAGTTATTGACCTCACAAAAACTTTAAATGACCGTACTGAAAAATTGAGATTTTTGTATAGTGTCACTTTTATTTTCAACGTGCGATATAATGACCTACAGGATTTATTTATCTCTTTCTTTTCATATAATATGTATATACAACACTTATATTAAAAAAAAATTACATAGACATGTTTCGGATAACCAGTCTTTCTTCAGTGATACATATTATCAAGATACATATTTAAAATATTATAAAATTGTTTACATCATCTGACAGATGTTGTAATGATCTTTATAACATCAATACCAACTTTTTTTGTGCAAACTCGAACCAGTAAGTTTATATTTTCAATTAACATTTAAATAAATAACAATGCACCCCATTTATTGTGTCTTGAACAATGATGAAAAACTCAATATAAAATAATATGGACGAAAACGTCTATTTTCTAGACGTTTTATTATAATTAATGTGATTCACAATTTGTAAGACATTTTTAACTCTTTAATTAAATAAAAAAAAATATAAATATTACAATTGATTATATTTTGTCGCGACAGCTGTTTCGCTAACCTGTAACAATTGTTTACAATATTGTGTGTATTTTCTAATAATTTTGTATATAAACGAAGTCTTTCTGATGTATTTTTTTGTTGATTGTAAGATCTGACGATGCTAACATCGGTTAGCAAAAAAGCTGTCACGGCAAAACATAATCAATCGTGAAATTTAAAACAAAGTTATTATTTAAACAGTTAATAATGTAGAAATATCAAAGTGTCACCGCCAAAACAATGGATTATCTAAGATATTATTGTCAAATTATGAAAGGATCGCTGAGTTGGTTCGGACATATGGAGCGCATGGATGGAGAAAGAATGGTTGAGAAAGTATACGTTCATGATGTAAATGGAGTACAGAGTCGAGGCAGACCGAGGAAAACATGGCATGACCAAATTAATCAAATTTTAAAGGTTGGTCATGTTAGAAGTCGGAAGAATCGACGTGCGTGTATGACTCGCTGTATGAATTATTATTATTATTATTAATTTGTTATTATTATTATTATTAATGACAGCATGAGCCAAATCGATGTAAGGGGTATTATAGCTATCATAGTGATTCTCGTGACATGTGATAGTTAGCTAATCTATCGCCATTTTATTGTCACGTGAACTCTACAGCAGACCAAAGACAGTGTGACAATCACACTGCCCTCGCCGGGAATCGAACCCGGAACCTTCGGGGTGGCAGTCAATGCACTTACCACTCGGCCACGAAGGTCGAATGTGGAGGAAGCTAGAGAGGTGTGCCAGAATAGAGAAGTGTGGCGGTCTATTCTCTATGCCTACCCCTACGGGGAAACGGCGTGATGGTTTGTTTTTGTTGTTTGTTTTTTGTCAAATGTATAAAAATTGATAATGCCTTAGACAGGTGAAAAGTGTCATTCACATAAATTCTAATAAAACCTTTAGACAACAGACGTTTTCATAATAATTAATCTTATTATCTATTTTTTCTTTTATAGTGGTCAATTTTAGAAGTCGACTAAAAAAATAAAATTCGAAGAACTATCGATGGGTACCCGGGTACCTTTGGACTGCGGTAAAATGATAAAATCTCGCCGAACTCCAGGGTTAAGAAGCTCTCGAGCCTGATTTAAAACCGACCTATCAAGCCGATATAATGGAAATAAACGGATATCAGGATTAAGATGGGAGCCGGGAAATGATAGCGGACTGTGTTTGTTCAGATTAAAGGGCCGGCCCTTGCTAATGGCGCGGGATCGCGGCCTGTCACGTCCGATCGCACACACGCCATCTGGGATTGGTATTCGGATCTCAAAAGGCGAGGATACACTCGTACCTACGTACCAACACGGGGAGAATTCCTTTACAGTTTGACCCGGTCATGGATAGGGGCGGAATACTGAGGAGGTGTAACGTGATGGACAATACTACTTTGTACTTCATTGTAGAATTTTTATGAATTAAATCACTGTTTTTTCGAAGATTTACACCTTCTTTATCGGGAGAATGATATACGAGGTCTGTTCAAAAAGTATCGCGAATTTTGAATTTCCGCTGGCTACGTATATTTGATTTTTAATTTTTTTGTAGCGTTATGTTGGTACTCATGTCCCTTACTTATGCTGACAAGGTCGGCCATTTTGAATGTTTAGTTAATTTTTGACAGCTGTTTTGCTTGGATGTGTTTTGGCTCGTCTTCGATTTTTGCCTATTCCAAAAATGGATCAAAGAATCTGTATCAAATTTTGTGTGAAAAACAAAATAAAGTGCGCGGACGCATTTCGAATGTTGACTGTGGCATATGGTGAAGCTACCTTGGACCAAAGCAACGTTTATCGGTGGTACAAAATGTTCTCAGAGGGCCGAGAAGATATGAACGACGAAGAGCGTGCCGGACGCCCGAGCACGTCAACAACAGACGAAAACATTGATAAAGTGAAGAAAATAGTATTAGCCAATCGTCGAATCACCGTTAGAGAAGTTGCTGAGGACCTAAACATATCGATTGGCTCGTGCCATTCGATTTTAACCAATGATTTGGGCATGAGTCGGGTCGCCGCGAAATTCGTGCCAAAATTGCTCAATTTCGACCAAAAACAGCATCGCGTTAACATTGCTCAGGAGATGTTGGACTCGGTCCGTGACGACCCAAATGTGCTCCAGAGGGTCATAACTGGTGACGAATCATGGGTTTATGGTTATGACGTGGAAACCAAAGCTCAATCATCCCAATGGAAGCTGCCGCATGAGCCAAGACCAAAAAAAGCGCGCCAAGTTCGGTCGAACGTGAAGGTTTTGCTCACAGTTTTCTTCGATTGCAGGGGCGTGGTGCATCATGAGTTCTTGCCACAGGGTAGTACGGTCAATAAGGAATATTACCTGCAAGTTATGCGCAATTTGCGCGAAGCAATCCGCCAGAAACGCCCGGATTTGTGGAAGAACAAAAACTGGCTTTTGCACCATGATAACGCCCCTGCTCACACATCGTTGCTTGTGCGCGAATATTTGGCCAAAAACAACACAGTAATGGTGCCGCAGCCACCGTATTCCCCAGACCTGGCCCCCTGTGACTTTTTCCTGTTTCCAAAACTGAAGAGGCCCATGAAAGGACGACGCTACGCCACGATTGAGGAGATAAAGACGGCATCGAAGGAGGAGCTGAACAAGATCACAAAAATGATTTTTTTAAGTGCTTCGAGGATTGGAAAAAACGTTGGCATAAATGTATTATATCCGAGGGGAATTACTTTGAAGGGGACAAAATAGATATTCATGAATAAATAAATACTTTTTGAAAAAATATAAAATTCGCGATACTTTTTGAACAGACCTCGTAAACCGTTGAGTTTATATTGTTCTCCCGATGATAAAGCCTTGGAAACATGTCGAGAAAAATTAACTCAAAAGTGGAAAAAACAATGTTGTAATTCATAAAAATTCATTTAGTCATTATGGAATTTCACAGTGTTCACGCCTTAAGTTTTTCTAAAATTGTACTTCATTATTGATTATAATATTTTATTATATTATCAACTTAAATAATCCATTGTTTTGGTGAAAACACTTTGATAATTTAACATGATTAACTAAAACTAACTAACTTACTAACCATCACGCCGTCTCCCCGAAGGGGTAGGCAGAAATAATGGACTGCCACACCTTTCTTTCCTGACATATTTCTCTCGCTTCCTCAACATTCATACATCGTGTAATGCACGCGCGACATTCAATATTAGATTTATTTGATCGTGCCACATTTTCCTCTGTCTTTCTCTATTTCTAGGTCCATTTACATCATTAACTTTTGAACCATTCTTTATTCATTAATTTTTTCCTTGTGTCCAAACCATCTTAATGATCTTTTTAATATTTTGTTCATAACACCATCTTTCGCAACTCATTCACTTCTTATATTTTCATTCGACACTCTATCATACACAGAGTTTCTACCCATTCGTCTAAGAGATCTCATTTCTATTGCATTAATTCTCCTTCCATCCTTCAATTTTTTTTTATCAAAACAGTTGATATTATCAACTGTTAAATTTGTGTTCTTGTGCCAACCCTTATGTATGGAAGTGAAGCATTGGACTGGCAAAAGAAGGATGAAATTATTACACCGCATTTACTTCGTATATTTTCATTCGACACTCTATCTTACACAGAGTTTCCACACATTCGTTCTCTCGCAGAGATCTCATTTCTACTGCATTTATTATACTTTCATCCTTCTTTTGCCAGTTCCATGCTTGGCTTCCATACATAAAGATATAGTGGATATTCTTGCCTAAAAATGAAGATGGGTAAATCATTCTAACATAGAATATGTTAAAACTGTAGCGTAGCCGTAGTAACAATGTGCCTTTTGTCAATAAAAAATATGTTCTAGTCGTGTTTGGAATGAGTAATCTTGTATCTTGGCTGCTTTTTGACTGGACCTTCTCGAGATCTCTGACCGCAGCTCATTGTTAGTGGACCAATTTGTGACTCGTGTTTGCCGTAAAAGAGAATTATATATCTCTCGCAATAGTGCGGCAGTGACGGAGAAAACCTCTTTATTAAATTTGCTTTTAGATAAATAATATAAGATTTCATTCTTCTGTATTCACCCTCACTTTGTGTTATGGATTCATATTTGAATAAATGTAATTGCCTTTTTCTTTTTTATATACTTTGTATACAACACTAACTAAAAAAAAGACATATCAGACATGTTTCGGACAACCGGTCCTTCTTCAGTGATACATATTATAAAGATACACATTTAAAATATTAAAAATGTTTTAGAATAATGATATGTTTTGACAGATGTAATAAAGATTTATTTTGGAACGTTTATGCTTGTGTTATAATATATTAAGTAAGTATATTAGGTTACAAAATAAACCTTAATAACATCTATCAAAATGGATCATATTTGTTAACAATATAAAAATATTTTGAATATGTATTTTTATAATACTCGTAGGTTCCACTGAAGAAGGGCCGGTGCGGTGGTCCGAAACATGTCTGATATGTCATTTTTTAAAAGTTAGTATTGTTTACAAAGTATATAAAAAAGACAAATAAAACATCTACAACACAAAGTGTTGCGAACATAGAAGAAAATATAATTGAACTTTGTATTAGAACCCTTTTTATTTTCACTAACCACAGACATGTTAACATGGATTCATTCAAATATTAGTACACAACACAAAGTGAAGGCGAATATAGAAGTAATTCCAAGTGCAAGTGTTGATACGAACGCCAAAATGTCCAAAAAACTTTCGATTAAATGCAGAATTCTGTCATTAAAAAGTGTTGTAATACAAAGCGTTAATATTTTTTTATTGAAATTTGAAACACAACACTGTATATTTTCCACTTTAATTTATTAAAAATATTTAATAAGTTAAAGTGAACAATATATACAGTGCCGCGTTTTTTAAATTCCAGTTTACAATGGAATTCCACGGTATAACCGTATTAACTATCAATAAATTAAATTTATTTACTCAAATAGTTTTTTTTGATAATCCATTGTTTTGGCGGAAACACTCTGATATTTCATTATTAACTGGCTAAATAAAATAAAATGTTATAAAAATCACAATCCATTATATTTTGTCGCGACAGTTGTTTCGCTAACCGATCTTAGCATCGTCAGGTCTTACAATCAACATTTTAGTTTTTTACTTAAACCGATTTAAAAAATTGAAAACCTATCTCTCGATGATCAAGATTTTATTCATTTGAAACATTAGTACTATAGAAAATATCCAGATAAATAATTTAAAATAATAGTTACAACCAACATATCAATTGTTGTGTCCGAAACACAATGATACTTCAATATTATTTCATGTAAAACGCTATGATTTGATGCATGACATTTTTTGGGATTTTGGGTATATCACGTTATTTATGGAAGTAAAACATGGCACTGACGAAATTTGCATGAAAGTAGATTAAATGCAGTAGAAGTGAGATCTTTTAGACGAATGTGTGACTATTCTCTCATGCTAAAGTGACAAATGCAAATATGTATAAGAAGTGAATGCAGTGCGAATAAACGTGTTATTAACAAAATAATGAAAAGATCTTTAATATGATTTGGACACATGGAAAGAATTAAGGAAAAATATAATGGTAAAAAAGTGCAAAACGTGGGGCGATCATATACCTAAATCAAATATTAAATGTCTCAACCGAGGAGTCAGATAAATTGACGTGTGTGGAAAAAATGACAGGAAAAAAACAGTGTGGCGGTCTATTATTTGCGATGGTAATTAGTTAGACCTCTTATATCGACGTTTGAAGGATCGTTGCAGACTCCATCTCTACTGAAAAGATAATCAAGAGGATCCTTTTTTTATATATTCAGATACGTAAAACTCACGAACCGTTAGTGATAAGCATCTGATGAAATCTCCACGGGGTGGTAGTGGTGCGAGCTGTCAGAAGAAATACAAGTGATACACGACGCGAATACTCAATAGAGGACAATGTGGAAGTCGCTTTTTCTCAGACGAAATCCCTTTGAACGAACCGTAATGATTTTGGTTCGTTTCTTCGCTGAGATAAAAGAGATCTAGATTTACTTAATCAGACTAATTTGAATGATTAAATTACTTGGGCTTTGTTACAAGTAATGCTTGTGACTGCCTTGGGAATATGTTTTAGGGTATGACATCATTTCTAATGCCATTTTTTTTCACCATATAATCATCAAATGATAATCAAATGATTTTACTGAAATCTCTTGATGGAAGTTCATTTTAAATAATAATTGAATAAAACGATGTTTTTTTAACTACTTCCACTTTTGTCTTTATTTCGACAGCGACCGGTTTCACCAGGCTCACTGGAATCGACAGACTTGTCTGTATTTGTATGGTTATTTAATTATTAATCATCAAATTATTTTACTGATGAAAATTCATTTTTTATAATATTTATATAAAACGATTTTTTTAAACAACTTTCACTTTTGTCTTTATTTCGTCAGCGACATGTTTCGCTAAGCTCGCTGGCTGACCAGTCCAGTCTGTCGATGCCAGCGAGCCTGGCGAAACCGGTCGCTGTCGAAATAATGACAAAAGTGGAAGTACATAGTTAAAAAACATCGTTTTATTTAATTATTACCATATAATCAGTTTAAAGGAAGACATTTCCACGTTATAAGAACAACATCATATTTTATGAAAATACGTATAAATATTAACCGGTTCTTCCCAGAATAGAAGATTTATATAAATTATAAGATTTATTCGAAACATGCCGAAAAATATACTCAACAGTGCAAAAAATAGTCTTTCAATTCAAGAAAAAATTTCTATATTCGATTGGGCTCAGAAAATCAGACTGCTGAGCTTAATGGAAGAATTGGACTAAGCTCGGCAGCTTTCGGAAAATTAAAACATATATAAAAAAAAACGGAAAATATAGATTAATCTAAAGAGAAAAGTGTATATGAAGCGTGTGTGCTGCTGGTTGCCACTATTGGCCTCGAAACTGTAACATAATGCAAAAAAATGCCAAAAAACTGCGTATGACCCAAAGAGCCATGTTAAGAATAAGCCTTAGTGACAGAGTCAGAAACCATACTGTGGGAGAGAGAGAAAGGGACATTGATATCATGCACCGCGTAGCGACTCTAAAATGGCAATGGGCTGGTCACATAGCCAGAAGTAAGGATGAAAAATGGACAAAAATGCAGGTTACTTGGAGACCATGGGCCAAAAAGAGAAGTGTCGGAGACCGCAAATATGGAAGAAGGATGACCTGAAACGACACGTCGGTATAACTTGGATGCAGTCTGCAAGAGACGGCGTGGAAGCAAATGGAGGAGGCTTTTAACCAGAATTGGACGGGGATATGTTTAAAGGGTTATGGGCAGTCTCAGGTTTGAAAAATCAAGAATTTTTTACCGTTAGAATGCTACGCGGCGCAAAAGCGCTGCGATCGTTTGTATCGAAAATTGCGACGCAGCGCAAAAACGCTGCGAGTTTCAGTGTGTTTTTGGTGCTCATTAAAGAATTATTAAAATTGATTGATATTTGTGTAAATTAGAGTGTTTGATTTGACGCCATTATTTTTTCCTCTTAATTAATCAATATATGTATAGTAATTGACACATTTTTGCAAAAATTGTTTATCACTAAAACGGTTAAATATATTTTTTTGTCAGTAATTTAATTTATTTTATATAACTAACAATAGAAAATTATTATAATATTTTTTTAATTGATTTGATCCAAATTTGAAAAAAATACTTAAATTATGTATACAGTTGTCGGCATATTTGTTGGACCCTGTTTCATTCCATAATGCGGTGACCAATATAACTTCTTACAGGTTCATCTTAAATCATTAAAAAAAATAAGAGTTAATGTAGTGCCTGCTCGAAAGGTTTTTTTTTCCCTTTTAAAAACTTATATTTTTTATAAATCAATTACTGCTTTTTTCTGGAAAATCCGGAATTTATATATCCGGGGTCACCGTTTTGTTTATTTTAAAAATATAAAGTTTCTTTCAGGCACTAGATTAACTATCAAAATATAATAATTTATTTTATTTGAATGATTTTAGTTGAGCCTGTAAGAAGTTATAATGGTCACCGCAAAGCACCACTTATGAAATAGGGTCCAACAAATATGACGATAAGTACATATACCTGTATAATTTTTTTTTCAAATTTGGATCAAATCAAGTTAAAGCATAATTTAATAATTTAATATTGTTGGTTTTAAAAAATAAATTTAATTACTGATTTTTTTTTATTTATTGCAAATACTTGTTTTTTTCATACCTCTGACTACCCCTTACCCCTTAAGAAGAATCAGAAAAATATTTAAATTTATATTTAACTCTCTTGTATGAACTAAGTTTTTTAATGGATAAGTACGTTCTCAAGTCGAATGGCAATTGCGAAATTCTCTTACAATTTGATAGGTTTCTTTGCGTTATTTCTGTAAAGCACCTACCATGTTCCATTCAACTAAGCTAATAAGAACGCTACTTAGTAGAAATTTTTAAAAGAAAATCGTAATTACTGTAAGTGCTGAAGTAATTTGGGTGACGTAATTGCGTAAGAGATTGTAATATCTATAAAAGTAAATTAGCGAATCGGAGACGAGTTAATTTTGTTGAAAGGTACCCTCCAATTTGGGAGTCTTTGACAAAAACAAAATTGTTTGACCTTCAAGGCGTTCACTCGAACACGAAAAGCTACGATTTTGAAATTGCTTAATTTACTCGACGTGTGGAAAATTAACCCGCTGATTACACCACTGTGTACCTTCCATTTAATACAACTGACTGAAATAATATATTTTTCGACAGAGTACTTCTCAAATATAATGTATGCCTAATATTTAAATGAGGATTTGAATTTACAACTCTCTTATCAAAGCACGCTTTATGGTTTATTTTCACACTATATAAACAATTCGAGATGATTTTTTTTAAATTTACATTTTACTTAATATTTTTGTGGTGTGAAAAAATGAATTTAATGATGAATATCGGAAAGCCAAAGGTGTTAGTAATATAAGTGTGAATGAAGATAATTTGCAACAGGTGAGGGAATTTGTGCATTTAGGTAGCATGTTCACAACGGATGGCCGAACGGACAGTGATGTTGAAAGAAGGGTTGGTGCGGGTAACAAAGTGAATGGAGCTTTAAAAAAGTTATTGGAAACAAGAATTCATCAATGAAAGCGAAAATGGCCGTTCACAATGGAGTTCTGGTCCCAACCCTTATGTATGGAAGCGAAGCATGGAACTGACAGAAGAAAGATGAGAGCAGAATAAATGCGGTAGAGATGAGGTCCCTAAAACGTATGTGTGGTGGAACGATGTACGACATAATCTCAAATGCTGATATTCGAAAGGAATGAAGAGCGAAAGAAGGCATTATGAACAAAATTATGAAAGGATCGCTGCTTTGGTTCGGACATATGGAGCGCATGCGTGAAGAAAGAATGGTTAAAAAAGTATACGTTAATGATGTTAATGGAGTACGGAGTCGAGGTAGACCGAGGAAAACATGGCAAGACCAAATTAATCAAATTTTAAAGGTTGGTCATGTCAGAACCCGAAAGAATCGACGTGCGTGTATGACTCGCTGTATGAATGTGGAGGAATCTAGATTGTCGTATGTCAGGATAGAGTAGTGTGGCGGTCCATTCTCTCGGCCTACCCCTGCGGGGAAACGGCCTGATAGTTTGTTGTTGTTGTTGTATAAAAAAATATTATAAATATCACAATCGATTATATTTTGTCGCGACAGCTATTTCGCTAACAAATATACAATTAGAGTTGTTGTTGTTGAAAAAATGAAAAACACGTTATGAATAGAACTGGAATATTAACTATAACAAAAATAATATTTAAAATATAATACGAGTATACGAGCAATGAAAAATATTTTTCTTATTTTCACAGATCTGACAATCTGTGGCACAAATATCATATCATGTCTTCTGGGATGATGTGAGTCTTTTATCGTCCATTCTGGCTATATATTTTAAAATAATAACACATTAAAAATAATTAATACGAATGAGAACGCCTGTTGTCTAGAAGTTTTATTGTAATATTTTATATGAATGACACGTTTCGCCTGTCTTAAGGCATTATCAAACGTCATTTAAAAATTCCTTAAACAGGCGAAACATGCCATTTACAAAAAACACAATAAACCTTCTAGAAAAAATACATTTTCATTTGTATTGTTTATTTATTACGGATATTGTTATTTTATGGAGTTTTGCATCATATTTCTAGAAACAATAAATAAGATTAAAAATATATTCACAATTATAAAACAATTGTTACACTGTTTTTCCCATAATTTCATTTAGTTTTATCAATATTTAAGAAAAAAAAGAAACATTCTTCAATGAATCCGCAACACAAGTTATGGCGAACATAGAAGAAAGAAAATGTATTTTTACATTCAACATTGGGTCATCAATAAATTTACTTGTTAGAATAAGAGTTTCTTCTTCTTCTTCTTCTTCACCTTATAGACCTTTGGTCTGTTCCTGAAATCAGGCTGGCCTCTCTTAGGAGGTTGACTCCCAGCTATCTCTCCATCTCTTCGGCGGTCTTCCGAGGGGACGGCAGCCGGCAGGAATCTGATGCGCCACAGCGTGTGGGATTCTGGTTGGATCCATCCTCTGCATGTGCGCATTCCAGTATCTTCTGCGTTGTCTACCCCATCTCACGACATCCTCCACCTTGCAGATCTCGCGGATGAACGTGTTCCTCACCCTATCTCGAATAGTCCTTCCTGCCATCATCTATAGCTATCATCATCAATAAAAGTTTGTATTAGTTAAAAATATAGAAAATAATTGATTTTCATGGTGTGTAGTCTAATTTATTACATATTTTTTCTTCGTATGAAGCACTTAATATGTGTTGGGTATACATACATATTTCTATAAGCAAACTATATAAAAAAAAACTTACAATTGTTATTATATCCATACGAGTATGACTTTGCAAGCTTAAGTATTACATTTCCGATTTATTAATAAGAACAGTTTTTAAAAATTCTGTTCTCAAATTCAAGTAAATGTTTTAAATTTATATGTCGTCTGTGCCCATTTATGGTAGAAATAGCTTTTTGATGAGATGTTTTCAAAAGCTTTTAATTAAAGTTTAAAGCACCGACCATTATATCCCCAGACATTTGAAATTTAAATTTCACAAGGCAATTATCACACACTTTTAAAAGTTCATATGATTTTCAAATATTCCCATAAGGGAACATTTGAAAAACCTATTGCGCTGTAGTAATTACTGTAACATGCATTATATATTATTTTAATTTACGTCTTTAGTACTTGTATATGAAATATAGTAGGAGTCAAGTCAGATTTATTATTGTTATGAAATGATTTTTGTGTGATACAAATTACCCAAACATTTAAATTGTTACTTTTGAATGTATTTATTCGATTTTCTTCTATATTCGCTTTCACTTTGTGTTTTGTTTTCGTTTTTGAATAAATATAGTTACACTTTGGATTACAACACTTTTTATTTTTACTGAACTCAGACATGTTTCGGTTACGAGTAACCTTTATCAATGTATACAATTTTAAAATTGTATACATTGATAAAGGTTACTTGTAACTGTAACATGTCTGAGTTCATTAAAAATAAAAAGTGTTGTAATACAAAGTGTAAATATATTTATTCAAGTATTTATTAGATATTAATTAGTTGATTTTGTATATACAATGAGATGAAGGTCCTAAGATCGTTTACTGGAAAAACTCTCCAATATCGTATCCGTAAAGCAGACATAAGAAAAACTTGTGAAATAGAGGATATCGTTCGGTGGAGTAGATCCAGAAGAATATACTGAAGGGACCATGTAGCCAGAATAGATATTGACAGACTGGCATATACAGACGTTTGCGAAATCGGCCTCCAGACACCGTCCACCTGGAAGACCAAATAAGAGATAAAAGAACAGCTAGACCTCATCATCAAGACATGATTTCTGTGCCACAGATCGTCAGATCTATTTAAAGAAGAAATAGTAGCAGTATATAAAATACTAAATTATTGCGTATAAAGGCCTGCCACACTGTTTGAAACAAACTCTCCACAGGGGTGACCTTGGTGGAGAGCTGTGGAGCCCACGGTTGGTGTAGCGTCCACACACTGCTGTAAACAAGCTCTCCACACGTGGAATGCGTGTTTAAACGCGCGCCTGTCCACAAAGTTTGTTGAAGGTCAAACGAATTTTGGTTTCAAACAAATGTCTACACAGTTTTAAACCGCCGGTGGAGACCAATGTGGAGAGCTTATTTAAAACAGTGTGGCCCGCCTTTAAATGATATTCACTGGTTTAGAATACGTTGTACATTTTGGAATAGGCTTAAAAAATACCCGTGTTCAATGTATTCGAAATTCAAATAAAATATATGTTGAAATGAAAAACATTCGACATTCGAATAAATAAAATATCCAGAGTTAAAATGCGGGGTACGTTTTGAACACCGGTCTGTGTTTTTCGTTTTTATCGAAACTGATTAAAAAGTCTTGCAATTGTGTCTCCGGACGGCCTGTGATTTATTGTCGGGAAGCAAATAAACATGAGCCAATTTCGCGTGCGCTGTATTTTTTATTTCGTGAGTATTTTATTACTGGCACGCATATTGAAACGAACGTCAGGGGATAAGCGAATTTATGACGTATCGCCGACCAATCAATTTGTTGAAATATTAAATCAATATGGATCCCGGGGCGGTGCCATTTGGAAGCTTAACGGCTTAGAAACAATTGTACGCGAAAACGTTCCACACTTAAACAGAAGCGGCGGGAGAACGCTTGGGCAAAAATGTTGTTCTAATTTTATTTAAATTTTAAGATAAAAAAAAATATGTTGTTTTTTCATTTTTCGTAGTATAGGTTAATTGTAAATAATTAACTTATACCACGATGAGGTTCGCAACCCATCACACAGCGTCTTCCGCGCCCGCGGGGCGAAAAGAGAAGGATGGAGTATCAGTAAAAGTGTGACAGTCCATTCTTTCTGCTTACCCTTTCGAGGAGACGGCGTGATGATTAGTTAGTTAGTTAGTAAATAATAATGAAAGTATTTTTTTTAAATAGTCTATTGTTTTGGCCGAAACAATATGATACTTCAACATGATAAACTGTTAATTAGAGACTTTGTTTTATGTATCACAATTGTATTTTTATTTTACGCGACAGCTGTTTCGTCAACCTATGTTGACATCATCAGGTGTTACAATAATATATTAAATGACATTTGATATATTATTGTAACACCTGATGATGTCAACAAAGGTTGACGAAACAGCTGTCGCGTAAAAAAAATGGTGAAACATAAACCAATGTTTCTAATTTAACAGTTTATTTTTTTTAGATTAATGTTTTTTTTTTAATATTTCATGGTAGAAGTTCATTGTGAATAACGAAAATAAGAATAATTAAATGTATTTATTTTTATGTCTAAATATATTGTATATTTCAGTTGAAATCCACTAATGTTCGTGTCTACGACCGGTTTCGCTGGCATTTTCTGGTTAAGGTCAGCGAGCTGCCGAAACCTGTCGAAGACACAATAATTAATGGATTTTAACTCAATATTATATACGAGTACATTACAAAACATATTTTAGTAAAGTGGAGAAAGTTAACAAGATGAGGGCAGAGAAGGAGACAGAGGAAGTAGTAGAGAAATAAAATTAAGGGATTTTCCAAAAAAAAATGCATGTTTAGTAACAAAAAATATTTGCACACATAAACAGACAACTAACATATAACGGTAAAACACAAAAACAAGAATAAGGATAACATAATCGAAAATATAAATTACTTACGAGATAGAAAAGAAACATTCATAATAATAATTTGAATGTGAAATGTCGAAAAGATAAGACAATAAATTGATTGGGAGACAGGAAATACACACATATAGACACATACACATGCACCTATACATATGTGCGTATACACATATATATGTATATAAAAATGCACACATATACATATATGGTACATACGCACATATACACATATCCATGTGTGTTTGTAACATTCAAGATTTGATACAATTTTTAATTAAATTTAAAAAAAAGACAAGAATATATATAGTATTCCACGCCCCACCAGGGGGTAGTTTCAACTTAGGCATAAACGTGCATAGTTCAACTGCGATTGCTTGAAGTGTGATGCTGTGAAAATTAATAAACAAGCCCATCAATATTTGAGGGTAGTTCCCATCGAATCCGCTGGACAATTGTTTCTAGATACATAACTCACGCGAGACCATCGTCCGGGGCAGGCCCGTCCGTCAAATTTAATACGGTTAGTTGGTTGTTCTGCCGATGATTTAATATCGGAAGCCCATACAAGTCGCGCGGTGTCACTCGATACTCTGGGGGTTACAATGTATCGGGGATGCGAATCACTTTATAGTTTTGAATACACCCAAACCGAGCGGACGGCGGCAGTAAAAGATCAGAATTTTTAGATTAACGACCATTAAAAGTCACCGTTATGGAAGATTGGTTTATTAAAGATTTTATTTATCAGGAATTTACGATGTTTTCGGTTTGAGGACTTGTTACGTGGATTCGGAAGTGTAATGGACCCTGTTTTATAGCGAAAATTTTGTTGATTGTTTTTTTGTAGGTGGAGTAAAAATAAAAATTGTTTTGTTCTTTTTATCTTCTTTGTAGAAAGATGCCTTCATGATAGATTCAATTTCGTTGTATAAACATAGAATTTGAATCAAAATATCTCAGATAAGTAATAAACTATAAAACATTGAATAGTTATTGAGGTCATGACTTGATTTAAAGGTTTCTAGGTAAATACAAACATTAACATAGGTACAAATATTTATGGATAACTTACTATTTGCAACGTAAGATCAATATAATAAACAATTTTATACTATTGTATGAAGCACATACATATGTGTGGTGTGATATTATAAAATATAATTCAACACTTGTAAATTTGTACTTAAACCACTTTAATATAAAAACAAGTGTCTTCTGTAACCCCGACGAAGCTCCGGTTGGTTATTGTAAAGAATAAAGTGGTGTAAATACAATTTTCAAGTTGTTAAGAAGATTTAATAAAGATTTTAACTAATAGGAACATTAGATACATGTGACATAAATGTGCAGTTGAACTCAAACGTGATATCCAGATCCTTAATATAATCCATACTCTGTTAATAAATATGATTCATCTGGTATGGGATTAATTGAGTATTTCCAGATCGAGAATAAAGAGAGTCAGTTAAAATTAAAATAAACTTTATAAGCTACACTGTTCTCAATATATTTTGGTTTATAAAGTGTTGGGAGCTTTTCGAAAGAAAATTTATCATCATAACCGCTAACGAACGCGATGTCGCCATCATCGAGTCATAAAATAACCATTTACCGAAGCAGTATTGCCAAAATGCTGCTTTAAATTATTCTCCAACATGTCGTATTTGTGTTCTATGCAACGATGAAACACTCTAAAAGATATGCGAACAAAATATTTTTTTAATAAAAAAATATATATTATACTCGTATATCTAAAATGATCTGTAGAAATGAGATCCGTAGTGATGTTGGTCTATTTGTCCCTAAAATGATTTTCGTTAAAGATAGCACAGATTGTTTATATTGCCACGCTGTAGAACCAACCTGAAAGTGGTAGATGAATATGTGTACCTTGGTCATTTTTTGGCTTTTGGAAGAAGGGGTCAAGCCAAGGAGATTGATAGAAGAATACACCCCGGTTGGTCTGCATTCGGAAGGCTGGGCAACATCTTCAAGTCGGACATGCCATATAATTTAAAAACAAAACTGCTGGACCAGTGCGTGTTACCTATGGATGCGAGACATGGACGTTAACTAAAGAAGCAAAGCACAAAATCAAAGTTGCACAACGGGCCATGGAAAGATCCATGTTGGGCATCTCGCTTAAAGACCATACGAGTAAACCTAACGTGTAGATTAGAAGACCCACCAGGGACACCGATGTAAGGATACGCATTGCGAGGATGAAGTGGCAGTGGGCTGGTCATGTGCATCGACGGGATGATGGAAGATGGAGCGAGAGGGTAACTGAATGGAGGCCAAGGTTGGGCCGGAGAAGTATCGGGAGACAGCCAACCAGGTGGAGCGATGATTTTGTGCGGACGGCGGGAGGGGCCTGGAGAACACTGGCAAGAGACCGAGAGAGTTTGCGTGGGAGTGGAGAGGCTTACGTCCAGCAGTGATTGGAGACAAGCTGACGAAGAGAGAACCAACCTTCCAATGGTTATTCACGTGGATAAAGCAATATTTTTGTGTTGTATATGTCGACATATTTTGTGAAAGTGAGGGATGCGATATCAATGTTATGATTATTCTCTATTATGCGTAATATTAAAGATATAAATTTTCTATTGATTCTTTATTTTTTAAATATAACCCTTGCCAACTTCTTCTTTTTCCTTCTCGCTTTGTCCAACTTACTTGGGTCGGCTCTTCTTGTATGGCGTCTCCTGGAGTATAGAGTGTCGAATGAATATATAAGAAGTAAATGCGGTGCGAATGATAGTGTTATGAACAAAATAATATGTTGACTTTTAAAGCGCAGTTTTTGTGATGTAATCTCCTCAGTGACGCATTTAGGCGTGTTATAAATCTATAAATCTAAATATGAACGGACAAAGTAACGAAAGGATCATTAAGATGGTTTGAAAACATGGAAAGAATGGAAAAAAATATGTATGTTAACGATATAAATGGAAAAAGAAATAAAGGTAGACTGAAGGAAACGTGACACGATTAAATAATTCAAATATTGAATTATTGAACACTAAGGCATTAGCACTGTGGAATTGCATAGTAATATATTTAGGAAATTGTTTTTAAGGATTAATTGTATCTCAATAGAGACGAAGATGTAAACTGTTTTTTTTTTTAAACAGAATATGGTAGTCGAGGCGTTTACAGGACTTATGACCTGTCATTCTCTATTGAGATATAATTCATCCTTAAAAATGATTAACCCGCAATGAGTAAAATCTAGTATTTGTATACATTCAAAAAACAAATTTGAAACTTGTGAATAACTTTGTTAAATCCACAAAATATTAAAAAACGTATTAAAAAAACATGACATGTTTCGGAATTATTTTATCGAATTTTTAAAATGCGTTTTATATTAGTCTTTCTTTGTTAAGTTTTTATTATATTTTTACATCTGAAGATGGAGGTATCCTCCGAAACATGTATTATTTAATATTTTATGGATTTAACAAATTTATTTTTTATTTTCTAAGTATACAAATATTGAATGTTGGCCATGTGAGGAGTCGGAGAAACCGACGCGGGTGCATGATACGATGTATAAATGTTGTGAAATCGAGAAAAATACTCGTATATCAGGAAAGAAAAGTGTGGCAGTCCATTGCTTACTGTCTAATTACCCCTTTGGCGAGACGGCGTGATTGTTAGTTAGTATTTTTTTCTAGCACGATCCTCTCGTGAACTTTATTCAGATCTTGGTGCCGTGTATGCCCTATGCATTTTTCTGCTTGCAAAATGGATGGTTCGCCATTTTATTTTTCACTGCCCCACTTGTTAAATGGCGGTAATTTACAGCTTTATTCGGCTTGGGAGTTTAATTGTCTCGGCTATAAAATTTCATCGCGCTATTACATGACAAACTAATTGCCACTGTAAGCGAAACTAAACCGCCGGCCATTTAAATACATAAATAATAAGACGCATCTCTCTGAAGACTTTTTCAAACATTTGAATTACAATTCTGTTCTTTTTTCAAATTAAGGCTAAATTGGTTTTCTTTTGCATGTACACTTTAAAGCTTTGGGCTTTTATTTGTTATTGACATTTCTTGATAGAAATTCGTTGTAGTTTAAGAAAATTAAATTGATTTCTTTTTTGTGAATTTTCTATATATTTATTTATAAGAAAACCATTGATGGAAGTTCAATTTAAATCATTCTTTAAAAAAAACATTGTTTTTTATTAACTACTTCCACTCTTTGTCTTTATTTCGCATAGGCTATCCGGCATCGACAGACTGGTATTAGATGTACCAGCTTGCTTGGTGAAACCGATCGCTGTCGAAATAAAGTCATTAAGTGGAAGTATTTTATAAAAAAGCTTTGTTATATACAATTATATTTTATTTATAAATTAGGAAATAAAGCTTGTAGAACAAGGTAAAAGAGTCGAAATATGTCGTGTTATTAAAAAAAATTGTGGTTAATTCTTCTTCTTCTTCCTTTTAATAGATCTGGCGATCTGTGACACAGAAATCATGTCTCGTCAGATGATGAGGTCCAGCTGTCCTTCCATCTCTTAGGCGGTATTCCAGGTGGGTGGTGTCCGGAGGGGATTTCATAAGCGGCTGTATATGTAAGACTTTTTTTTTCAATACTAATACCAAGGATTTAAATCAATGATATTATAATTGAATATCTCTTATTATTATGAAGAAGGAATCTGGTCATGTCAAGGCTTGAATCCAAGTCTCCTGGATCAGGAGCCAAGCGTTATATCCCCTAGACCACCACCCGATTGTTGTTTAAATAAAATCTAGAGTTCATAAATGGTTCTTCCTATGAATGATACCTTCGAACTATGGCGTGAAAAATAATCTCGAACGTAGAAAAAGCAGTGTTTTTATTTATTAAAAATGATCACAATTTTAAATAAAATAATAATACACCTTTTGTAATTTGTATTAACACCACTTTATTTAATAAAGTGGGGTTAATACAAATGACTAAAAGGGTATTATTATTTTATTTAATAACGTCATACCACAAATTAAGTGCTTCATACGAAAGATCACAATTTTAGTTTGAGTTCATTGAATTAAAAACGCTATAGAAAATTTACTGTACAAAGAAAATTTACATGTGAAAAAAACTGTTGTTTTCTAGAAGTATAAATTTATTGAATGGAAATGTCATGTTTTACCTTCCTGTGACTTTATCAAATGTTTTATAAAACCTTAGAAATGCCTTGCTAGGGCGTTCTCGAATATCCAAAAAAAATTATCGAAGAATAAATACAAGATTTTATATCTGTCCACTGGGGGGATTTTTTCTAGGGGTGTATTTTTTAGCTTTACGCATGTAATCAAAATTGAATTTATAATAATAGGGATGAAAGTTTTGCTTCCTCAAATTAACAAGAAATTAATTAAACCCACATTAAAAAATAAATACGAATGGAAACGTCTGTTTGCCAGAAGTAAATTTTTTATTTTAAATATGCCATTCCATTAAATTTAAATAAAACTTCCAGAAAACATACGTTTAATTCGTATTAATTTACCAACACAGCGTTTCCCCGGATTGGTAGTCATAGAGAATGGACTGCCATACTGTTTACCATACCACCATCAAATGTACGTCATTAGGTTCCTATATATTTAAACACGTTTATTCATACATCGAGTCATGCATAACGTCGTGTATGATATGATATATAATTTTTGAGGAATCAGGAAAAATATGTCAGAAAGAACAATGTGGAGGTTAATCTTTTCTGCCTACCCCTTCAAAGAGAAAGCTGAATAGTTATTTAAAATTTGTTTATTATTTTTATTTTGTAGTTGATTATATGTTATTGCGTCATATACCATATTTCGTCTTGTTAGTGATACCTTTTTTGGTGTTACCTGTTTCTTTTTTTCCACTTTTGAGTTTATTTTTCTCGACGTGTTTCGAAGGCTTACACCTTCATCATCGGGAGAACGATATAAATTTGAGTTTATATCGTTCTCCCGATGATGAAGGTGTAAGCCTTCGAAACATGTCGAGAAAAATAAACTCAAAAGTGGAAAAAAAATTGTGTTTTAATTCATAAAAATTCGTCATTATGGAATTCCACTACAATAGTTTTTTCAAACCAAATACTTTGTACAATTCGTGAGGCTATTGATTATCATGATATGTGATTGGTAGCTAATCTATCGTCATATTATTTTCACGTGAAATCTTCTTCTTCTTCTTCTTAAGTCTGTTGTGGCCATCCACTCCTAGACATAGGTTTCCTCTCGTATTTTACGTGAAATCTATAGCATATCAAAGACAGTGTGAGAATTATTTTTCACACTGTTATTGCCGGGAATCGAACCCGGTATTTTAGGTATTGCAATTATAGCTCTTGCCACTCCGCCATGAAGGTGTCCTGTTTCAAAAACTCATATAAAATTTTCAAATACCGTATTTAGATTGGTATAAAAATGTTTAATTCATCTCCTTCGAAACCGGGGGTTTTCGGTTTGCCATATTCGACTCAGGAATTCCGTATATCGCTTGAAGGAAGAACATTTTATGCTTGTTCCCGGACCACCTCTTGGCGTGTCGGCCCGCCGTATGCCAAGCTATTACGAATTCAGACCGCTCAAGCGGCTCGTGCTTCACTCTTCATTGTTTTGTTCAAAAACGAAACATAAACGGACCGCTTCATGGGTGAAAATCGTCCCATTTCTGTATACGAGATCTTTTGAAGATGATTCAGATAATATTGCATGTTCTTTCTCAAATTCAGTATACAAGTTATGAGGGTATTATTTGCGAACCCGGCTAACTCCACCAACAATCAAATGTGAGATATGAATTGGGTCTTATTCATAATACATTTGCACACAATTTTTATTGATTTTCAGTTTTGAATTCAGCTTCATTCTGAAGAATTTTGCTATTAAAATATAGGGTTTGTTGTAAACATGGCAACCTCCACTTGAGTGTTGCAAAGCTGATAAAACTCCAAAATGAAATTCATTCATTTTACATTAATTATCAACATAATGATACCACCTGGTTGAAAATACTAACTGGTTGAGATGAAAAAAATAAATATCGTAAAAGCGCATTTTATTAGCGTATCAGTTTTTTGCGATTTACTCAAAACATCTAATGATGGAGTTTGCAACTAATACCCTTCTTATCTCAAATTCAGTATATTTAAACCATATGTTTTCTCACAGACGACCTTTGTTGGAAGGTGGTAAGAGCTCTGACTTTCGTGCCGAAGGTCCCGGGTTCGATTCCCGGCGATGTCAATGTGATTGTTAACGACCTTCGTGGCCGAGTGGTAAGTGCATTGCCACTCCGAAGGATCCGGGTTCGATTCCAGGCGAGGGAAGTGTGTTTGTCACACTGTCTTTGGTCTGGTGTAGAATGGCGATAGATTCTATCACATATCATCTATCTATCACATATCACGAGAATCACTATGATAACTATAATACCATTTACATAGATTTGGCTCATGTTGTCATGAGGTAAAGAGCGATTCAACAAAATTATAATAATAATAATAATAATTGTTACACTGTCTTTGGTCTGGTGTAGAATTCACGTAACAATAAAATGGCGATAGATTAGCTACCTATCACATGTCATGAGAATTAATTGTAGGTATTGTAGGTGTAAAAATACAATAAAATATTCAAATTTCAAATTTAAAAATTAACCTAGGCTATTTGTTATAAGTACTAATAATATTTTTTTCACAGTAAGAATCAATAAATAATATTAAATAAATAAAAAAATATATAAAATTGTAATTTAGAAAAAACGTGGATTTGAAAAGAAATTTGAGAAAACATATGGAGAAAACACATTATCCTATGTTTTGCATACGTTTTCTCAAATTTCTTTTGAAATGCATGTTTTTTCTAAATTACAAATTTACGTATTTTTTATTGTATTATCATAATGTTATATTATTATTTCATATTAGGGTAAAAGTGGGATAGATGCCACGATTTTCATATCGAGACATGCATAACTATTACACTGCCGATTTTGACTTTATAACAAAGCTCTACCCCACTATCCGCCAGGGTGCCTAGTGCATCGCGTTGTGACGGTCGTGTGAGTGAGAAACTTGTTAAATAGGTGATTACGCGCGAACGATTGCTGGATTTCGATTTCCTACTTTATCATTTCGCTCGGAACTTTTGAGCGTATGAGGTAAGTGATAATATTTTTATGTTTACGATCAATGTATACATTAAATGCAAAGATTGTACTGTGATTTAGTATTTTTTTCAATTAACTTATTTTATATATTTAAAGGCGTCTATCCCCTCCAAAAAGGATAGATGCCCTAGTCCTCGTGAGTATAGTTGCCCATAGGGGCATCTATCCCATACTAATTCAGCATTTTTATTTTCCAGCAATACCACGCAAATACGAACGCAAAATTGGAAGAGCAAGAACAAGAGCCATATGGACCGAAGATGTTCTTAAATACGCTATATGACATTATACAAGAGAGGGAAGCAATCGGCTGCAGTACCTACTGATCACTAAAGAAAATATTTCTGCAAAGGAAAATAAAGTTAAAGGTAAAGCCAACCCACGCTTGTTATGCAAAAATAGCAAACCTTATCTGAAGTGCAGATAACTTCATTACTGTCGAGAAAAGATCTAGAGTAGTTTCAGAAGATAGTGATGAAGATGAAGAAAGTGACCATGAATGCGTGGAATGTTTTGAAAATTCCCGGAAAACTAAATCTAAGGTGGATTGGATACAATGTACTCGTATTATGTGCAGGAAGTGGCTTCAAGAGTTGCACTTTGTACGGGAATATCTGTAATCAATGTAGACGGGCTAAACTTTTGCAAATGAAAAAAAAAACTATCATATAAAATATTAGGTATAAAATTGCTAAACTGAATTATAATGTTAGTTTTAAGGGCCAAAAATGATTGTGACATAATTGTGACAAAATAAAATAATACATTAAAAATATTGTTTTGACTGATTTCATAAGGCAACTATCCCACCAGTCAAAATAACATTGAGGCATCTATCCCATAGAGTAGGCATCTATCCTCATTCATAGGGGTTTCGAAAATAATTTCTTACAAAAAAAATACCATAAATAGTATACTTTTTACACATGCACAATATTGTATAATAGGTAAACTAAACGTCACATAAGTATCAGATAGTTTAATTCATAAGTTTGTCGAAAAATCGTATTTTTCAAAAAGTGTGGCATCTATCCCACTTTTACCCTATTTGTTGATTCTTAATGTGAAAAAATTGATTATAAGTACTTATAACAAATAGGCTAGGTTAATTTTTAAATTTGAAATTTGAATATTTTATTATATTTTTATACTTGAAGATGGATGTATCTTTCGAAGCATGTCGTGTTTTTTTAAAATATTTTTTAATAATTGGTGGATTAAACAAAGTTATTTTTAATTTCCTAAGTACATTTAAGTTTGTTGTAATTTTTTTTTATAAACTAAAGGAGTTTAACACAAAGGAATTTAATACTGCTTAATTTTTTAATGAATTATTACACTGTTTTTTGACTACTGATTTAATTTTTCTCGACATGTTTCGACAATTTTTCACCTACATCATCAGGAGAACGATATAAAATTATTGTTTATATCGTATTAATAATATCGTTCTCTCGATTATAAAGTTGTCATTTTTTGCCAGTTTCCTTATATTGCTTGACAATAGCCTCTTCACCCCCACACCATTCTTCTCGGTCTCTTGCCTGTGTTCTCCAGCCCCTTGTGGGCTGTATCCCGACACTTCTCCTACCCAACATTATGATGGTGTCCTTCGAAACGTGAACGATATATGATAGAATACCGAACGAAGAAATAAGGAAGAAATGTAAGGCAGATGATTGCATCATGAGTAAAATCCCTGAGATAGTTTGGAGATATTAAACGAATGGACAAAAGAAGAATGGTTAAGATATTTATTAATTGTCGAGGTTTTAGTTTGGTAAAACTCCATTATAATCGTTATAATAATAAACGTGAATGTTTAATGGTTTTACTATGTTTTTTATTCATATAATCTCTTATACAAATATCAGTTACAAATTTGTTTCGCCTTGCGAGGGCATTTTCAAACTGAACCTAGTCGCCAAACAATGTGTCCTTATATTGATTTTAGAGAAATTAGGGTGGGGGAAAGAAAGGTGTAATGGCCCCTTCGATTTGCATTATATAAATTCTTTCCCCCACCCTAATTTCTCTAAAATCAATATAAGGACACATTGTTTGGCGACTAGGTTCAGTTTGAAAATGCCCTCGCAAGGCGAAACAAATTTGTAACTGATATTTGTATAAGAGATTATATGAATAAAAAACATAGTAAAACCATTAAACATTCACGTTTATTATTATAACGGTTAAGATATTTTATATAAGCAGTGTGAGTGGAAAGAAAAGCCATGTAAGACCAAGGAAAGGATGGCATGATCAGATTAATCAAATACTGATAGGCGGCCACATCCAAAGTCGGAAAAGTCGACGAGCGTGCATGTTACAATGAAGCTAGAGGGGTTAAATAATTGCTTAGATTTTCACGTTTTTCACGTCATATTTTGTGTGATTTTGGGTAATTTTGATTTTGATAAATTTGATTTTCCTTCTCGACCGACGTTTCTTATTGGCGCCATCCATCATTACCATCACCACATTACCCTGAAGATGGAGACTGCAACGATCTCCGAAACGTCGGTCGAGAAGGAGAAATCACACGGAGTTACCCAAAAACACACAAAACATACCTAAAGGGTTAAATGATTTTACTGAAATCTCTCGATGGAAGTTCATTTTAAATAATAATTAAATAAAACGATGTTTTTTAACTACTTCCACTTTTGTCTTTATTTCGACAGCGACCGGTTTCGCCAGGCTCGCTGGCATCAACAGACGACAAAAGTGGAAGTAGTTAAAAATCATCGTTTTATTTAATTATTATACCAAGAGGGGTTTGTTTTAATACGGCAGTCCATCCTCCCTGCCGGGGAAACGGCGTGATGGTTAGTTATAATTTATTAAAATTATCATCAACATTGTATCAATATACTTTAAACAGTTTCTGGCTTACTTTATATAAATGAATACAATATTATTATATCGCGCATGTTTACCAAAACAAGCGTTTAACTATGTAAAACTGTTTTTGTGTGTAAAATTTAGCAGAATTTATTTAGTTGCCCATGGGAGGGGCACGTGGTACACGCGTGTAATTAAGGCGACAAACTTCCTCAACTGCCTTTACACGGCTTTAGCTGGTCACGCATTATCGCTTAACTACGCCCCGAACTAACATGAAAAATTCCACGTAAGTTGCCTACAACCCTAACGGCATTGTTGGAAAACGTGGGATTTAATAAAGGAAACGCTGATTTTTCACACTGAAAATAACGTGAATTGTTTCAGACTTTTTTACTGATTTTCATCATTCGCGTATTTTATAAAAAATATATTAACTCACTAACTAAACATCACGCCGTCTCACCGAAGGGGTTGGCAGAAATAATGGACTGACACACTTTTCTTTCCTGACATATTTCTGTCGATTCCTCAACATTCATACATCATGTCATGCAAGCGCGTAAATTTCTCTGACTCCTCATATGGCCTTATAAATAAAATATTGAAAGTCGGCCACGTGAGGAGTCAGAGAAATCGACGCTCGTGCATGACCTGATGTATGAATGTTGAGGAAGCGACAGAAATATGTCAGGAAAGATAAGTGTGGCAGTCCATTATTTCTGCCAACCCCTTCGGAGAGATGGCGCGATGGTTAGTTTGTTAGTTAGTTTTTATATAAATTAAAAAACATTTTTTTAATAGCTATCACTTCGATATCATTGAAGTATTCTTATTATTTTAGAAACGCAGCATTTTTTACCTGAACTTTTGATCATAATTGTCTCCACTGTTTTTTTTAAATAAAATTAGTTTAAAATTAATAAATTCTCAAAACACATGTTATTTCATAGCATGCACGTCATGCACGCATGTTGATTTCCTTTTGGTATGCAGTATTGTATTGTTTTGGTATGGCCATGTTTTCATCAGACTACCAAAGATTTACGGTTAGTATTTATATATAGGGTTTTTAAAAAGCTATATCTTTGTTGTTATTCAGTATTCCGTCCCAAACTTTACACAAATTTAACAAAATGAAAATGTTAAAATGTATCATTTTCCCCCGCGGAGATAAGCGAGTGAATAAAAAATCTATAAATAAAATATTCCAGATCCAAAAACAAACAAAAAAACTGTTTATCTCTCAACTTTTTTATGCGTGAAAGAAGAAATGGGTCGTGAGAAAAAACAACACAAACACAACAAGTACCTAACTAAATCGGTTGATTTATAACCTTTTTCCCGCCATTACTCTCTCTAAGTACAGACTGGCAAAGGAAAAAATGTTTGGACATTAAGTAAACGACGATCGAACGGGAGTTGTAAATATTTGGCGTTTCTCCAAGCATAGATTGCTGCCTATAAAGGCAATTTCACATCGGGGGGCGGAAATGTATCCCTATCGATGAAGTTAAAAAGTACGGAATATTTTAATGTCCGAACCGAGGTGTCAGTTGGATCGGAACGGTACAATACGCAACGGAGTACATTGGTACTCCAATATTCGTCCACGCTAATATTCGTATTATTTTTACATTTGTCTTGTATTTTATATTCGATATTCGAGGGCGCATTAAGACGTGTTCTAAATCTAAATGTGAACACTGCATCTGACTGACATACGTGATAGATTAGAAAGTATAATAAAACAAAATATGCAGGTTTTAAATTGGGTATGAAATATGAAAAAATGTGGGTTTTCAGCTTAGATCTGAAGTCTGTCGGATCATTTATGCATCTGAGGTATTTATTATGTGTTAAATTATCCATTTATGCATCTTCATTAACTCAATTGATAACGATGTATTTGAAAACATTTAAAAAACGATAACACCCTGGCTACCAGAAGGTTATTGAATGGAGGCCAAGATTGGGCCGGAGAAGTGTCGGGAGACAGCCAACCAGGTGAAGTGGTGATATTGTGCGGACGGCGAGAAGGCCTGGATAACACTGACGAGAGACCGAGAGGGATGTCATAGGGGTGGAGACGTTTACGTCCAGTGGATGGAGACAAGCTGGCGAAGGAAAAAACGATGACTCCTATTCCTAATAATAGCTAACTTACTTAAACAGCTGCTGTCGACTCCTGCTGGACAGAGGTGTCCCTCATACTTATCCACGCATTTCCATCTCATGCCTTTCGCATCCTGTAAACAGCAAATTTTCGAAAATCATCAGTTCATCTTGTGGAGGGTCTCCTTCGACTTCTTCTATCTTCGCGAGGTCTCCAGTTCACCACCCTTCTGGTCCATCTTTCGTTTATCAATCTGGCAACATTTCTTGGCATAATATCCTGAAGTGCACCAACACGAGCAATAGCCTAGCCCCAATTAACATGTTCATTATTTAATAGTTATTTACGTGTAGTTCATATACAAATTCAATTGCTTTTGTAAAGTAGAGATACGTTAAATTTGCTTTGTGAACGTATTTGAACATTTTAAGTTAATTACTATTGAAAATAAACTCATTGGTATTCGTCCATATTAATATTCATCCTCCCTTTGGTAACGGTTTTAATGGCCCATATTGGAATTCCACTGCATAATATATGTATTATAGACTCAAACACTTAAGCTTTCGATATAAACATAACACAATAAAGCATAACATAACATAGTTATACATAGTCCATAATCAAAACAGTATATCACGTATTAACCTATATCTATCTTTTTAATCTTAGTGTAGGCCTCGTGGCCCGTTTTGTAAGAAAAATTGGCTTCCTGCGAAGTCGAATCCCAGCTGTCAATCCACCAATGTCTGCCCTGGGATTATCTGCTTTGGGTTTGGCCATGCAATACAAGAGGGAGTCTAGATGTATCCCTTCTTATCACGTGTGTATACCAGTATGTTCTCATTTACCTTATCCACCTTATGACATCCTCGACTTCGCATATTTCCCTTATCATTGAGTTCCTAATTATCTTCTTCTTCTTCCTCAGCCTATTCCCGTCCACTCCTGGACAATGGCCTCTTCCATTCGCTTCCATGTCACTCTGTCCTGTGCGGACTGCAACCAGGTTATTTCGACGTGTCTATTCAGATCATCCTTCCACCGTAGTTGCGGTCGCCCTGCACTTCTCTTTGCCATCCACAGTCTTCAAGTCAGCAGTCTTCTTGTCCACTTTACATTTGAGCTTTTGGCTACGTGACCTGCCCATTGCCATTTTAGAGTCGCCACCCGCTGGATGATGTCAGTGACCTTTGTTTTTTCTCTCACCGTATCGTTTCTGGCTCTGCATCTTAGGCTTATTCCTAACATGGCTCTTTCCATGGCTCTTTGGGTCACTCGTAGTTTCTCGGCACTTTGTTTGGACAACGTAACTGTTTCAAGACCATGATTACCAACTGGCAGAACACAGGCTTCATAGACTTTTCGTTTCATCTTGATCGGTATTTTCCGGTTTTTAAGAATGTAACTCATGTTTCAATTCTTATTTTTAGTTCTGCGGTTTGGTTATCTCGGCCCAATCGAATATTGTGTCCCAGGTATATATTATATATTCTTGTACATTCTCAATTCTGTTTCCGTCCACGTTGATTTCAAGCTTTTCCGTGTCCATCACCTTGGTCTTGGAAAGGTTCATATTTAAACCTAGACATTTGGATACTTCATTTAGTTCTTTCAGCATTTCAGCTAGTTTCTCCGGAGTGTTGCTTACGAGTACGATGTCGTCGGCAAAACGTTTAAATATTTTCCATCCTAATTATATCGCGTAGTATCTTGCCAGATATGTTTCTAAGTGTCTTCATTTCTGACATTCTGACTGAGTGCATTTTTGTGATTGTGGTGTACACCCCACATTCGATCCCATATGTCACGATGAGTTGCACATAATTGGTCTGCACAGCGGTCTTATAAATCCTTACATTGCTGCTGATCTTCATGTCAGGGTTTTTCCAGATTGTATTTTCGAACATCCCGAGAATGTCGAATATTAATAATATTGGTAAATTAAAACATAGAGTTTTCCCAAATAAATGATTGGTCGATATACTTTTCTATTCTGACATACCCTCCTCAACATTCAAATAGCTCATCATCCACGCATGTAAATTTTTCCGATTCTACAGATTATTGAAAAATATTTTTTGGTTCGGTTAAAAGCAATCACCGAAAACTGTCTGTCTACAAATGCTAAACAATATAGAAAGCACAACGATGTTCTTAAATTGTAATTTCTGAAGGATATTTATGAAATGAGACTAGTAAAGTAATTAAATTAGCAGAAAACGATATTTTAGATAAATGTGATTTTGATTTCAAAGAATATTTAAGAAACCATATGTTAAAATAGCTGATATGTATGAAAAAAGTTTCAAATTAAAATTTCGGCTAAAATTCAAAATGACTATAAACAAATACTGGTAATCAAAATTGTATTTTTCACAATAACATCCATCGATAAAGACATGTTATTAAGTAAGCAAAAATTAATATTAAAAAATGGTTTATCTTCGTGTGTCCCACCCTGTGCGCTAAGTATTTTGCAAGAATATTTTGGTTGCTTGGATGTAAAAGTTTATGATTAATATTGCTTAAGAAAATACACAATGATCTGAAAGACCGCACCGCAAAGTTTAAAATAGTATCAATTTTAAATGAGAAAAGTGGGATACTTTAAGTAAATTTATTGCCAAAGCAGTCAAAACAATGTGTGTGGATGTCAAGCGCGCACGTGAACTTTACGAACGATTAATAATTAATGTTGGAACCCGGCTCACAAATTATGAGTACTTCTTCAAAGGGGAAAAGTAATTGTCTACAAATAAATGTACTCTGTGATACTTGATACATCATTTTAACAACGGCACGTATATAACATTCAATTAAATAATATACTGATGTAACGTCCGATTTCTTCAAGTTTCATAATTTCATATTATAAAAGAGTGACACGTTGCGGAAATGAATTTCAATCGATGAAGTTAAAGAAATATTTTACGAGTACATAGCTCTCGAAATTTTCTTACATTCATACATCGTAACATGTACGCTCGCCTGCTAACATAAATAGAATGAGTATTTTAAATAGAGTTATAGATGAAAAACAGATTCTTTAATGGAAAATATTTAAGACATTGCTAATATGGGAAAAATGACTATTAAACATAAGTATTGTTAATGAAAATAAAACAATGTATTCAGGTTTTCATATTTATAGTGAGTTTTTTAAAAAAAACTGTCGACGCTGGCTTCTCTAAAAGTTTATACAGGTGAGAGGGTTAATTATATTCGCTTTCTATTTTTACACACGTTGATGGGGTTGGAGCCATCACAGCGGGGTAAGTGGAGAGAAATTTATAGTCTCCAGGCTTCTGTAGTCTTAATTGATAAGGTGTCCGGGAATTCATTACGCAGCCAAAGGCTGTCTCTTCGCCCCGCAAGCAGGGCGGTACATGGCGTGATAGGCAAGAAAATTTCATATTTCTGGTCGCGTGCCTAAAATTATTCTCAGGTTCCGGTACAAATTCTACGGGGAGTTAGTTTTCGTTAAATCGAAACTACATATTTACATGTGTACACAATTTTATAATTTTAAATACGAGTATTCTCACTCACACATACGTACATAAACACATACATATGTACGCATACGCGTAAGCTTACGCATACGCATACGCATACGCATACGCATACGCATACGCATACGCATACGCATACGCATACGCATACGCATACGCATACGCATACGCATACGCATACGCATACGCATACGCATACGCATACGCATACGCATACGCATACGCATACGCATACGCATTCGCATACGCATACGCATACGCATACGCATACGCATACGCATACGCACACGCACACGCACACGCACACGCACACGCACACGCACACGCACACGCACACGCATACGCATACGCATACGCATACGCATATACGCATATAAGCATACGCATACGCATACGCATACGCATACGCATACGCATACGCATACGCATACGCATACGCATATACGCATACGCATATACGCATATACGCATACGCATATACGCATACGCATATACGCATACGCATATACGCATACACACGCACACGCACACGCACACGCACACGCACACGCACACGCACACGCACACGCATACGCATATACGCATACGCATATACGCATCATACGCATATACGCATATACGCATACGCATATACGCATACGCATACGCATACGCATACGCATACGCATACGCATACGCATACGCATACGCATACGCATACGCATACGCATACGCATACGCATACGCATACGCATACGCATACGCATACGCATACGCATACGCATACGCATACGCATACGCATACGCGTACGTGATCTCACTTCGATTCTATAAGTCATTGTGGGCCTGATGCATGTTTTATAAATTCTAACTTTGCTTTCCACTAGCTTATGGTTATTGACCCAAACAGTGTCCCTCTGTCCCCTTTGAACTTCATGACCTGTTCTATAGGTCTCTAGTCTACAACCAATTTTCATCTGAGAGCCTGTCAGGATATTGTTTGAGATTTTGTTTTGGCATCGGATATCGTCATATTATACCTCTCTGACACAAGAACGGACTGACACTGTCGCCCTGTCTGATTACCGATATAGCAGTTATCTTCCTAGAAAGTTCACCATTTGCTTTAATGATCGTTTTGCCATTCCAAGTCTTGTATTATTTTTATTATAGATTGTGATATACCTCTTTCTAAAAGGATATCGACAATGTCCTAAAGCAATACTCATTCAAACGCCTCAAGTCAATGAAACACATTTAAGCTGGTTGGTTGTATTCTGTCGTTTTTGAACCTGTCTTATGATGAATATTGCATTAGTTGTAGATCTGTTTTTTTCCTTCTTAATCCTTGCTATGACATACTCCTCTGTTTGCAATTGCGTGTTCGAGTCCCTTTTTAGTATTGCTGCAAACAATTTGAACACCGAACTTAGAAGTGAGATCCCTCTATAGTTTTCGCGATGTTTATGGCTTCCTCTTTTAAATATAGGTATTGTGATACTAGTGTGTCACTCTTGTGGGGTTTTAGAATACTTTAAAATGTAATTGAACAGTTTGTGAATTTCCGTTGTTAATTTATTTCCCGCATATTTTATCATCTCGTTTGATATATCATCTTAACCAGAGGAATTGCGATTCTTCTGATTCTTTATTGCTGATGCTACTTCCAGTGCTGTAAGTATCTGGTGTTGTCACTTATATATTGTGATAGCTGTGTCGTACTTCATCCTTGTGTAGGTTTCCAAAATACCTCTTCTTTTTCTTCTCTTCTTTTTTCTTCTCTTAAATATATGTAGTATAAACTTCCTATGTTAACTTCCCTATTCCACACATTAAATAAATTTCCCCCATCCTGCATTTTGTCTCCTCCCTCCCTTCTGTGCCTCCTGCTGTGCATTATTTCTTTTGTATTATTTCTCTAACATATGTTATTTACATATGTATCAATAGTGTATTTTATTTTGCTGTTGTATTGCTATGTGTATACGGCGGGACATCGAGGGAGAGTAGCTTAGGTTAAATGTGGTCTGGGTCTCTCTTGGTTGCAAATATACACATATATATATTTTTTAACGTAAGTCCCGCATGGACGGGTGGTGAGCCTAGGGAGTGCACGAGTGAAGCTGACGATAGGCGCCGCTGCGCCTATAACAGCTTCGGGTAAGCGAAGGGAGCCCTCTATGGCTCGGCCATATTTCCAAAATACCTTTCCCAGTCTTCCGTTACAATAAGAAAATTGGAGGTTTAAATGAATTATTTAACTGGTTTCTTTTGTTTTTTTAGCATCTTCCAGAACTTTATTTGTGCGTCATAAAGATCGTGTTCCATATTTTTAGTATCCAGTATATTTATTTCGTCACAGAACCATGGATTTTTGCTGATTAGTAATGACAAATTATTAATGAAATGATGAAATATATTTTGAAAAACAGGCTACTCTAAAATCATATTAAGTGTAACCCTTTCTTGTAAGAAAAATGAGTGACATAAAAACCTCGCCGTTTTCTATTTATTGCCAAAAGATCGTATTTATTTCGCAATATCTGAGTGACTTTTAAATCGAAAGGATCTCGTAAAATAAGGCTTATCTTCAGTAAAAGGATGTCCTTATGAGAATCAAGGCTTTCGACCGCTAAGCGCTCCGGCCAATATATTTCTATACAGATTTATGCCTGAAATCCAATGTTATATAAAGGCTGGCTTACTTTTGACTCGGGACTGGTATTTCGAGACTAACAAGCAATATTGAACCCCCCGAGGTTATTTATATTAAAAAGCTTTAGCCAATATCTAGGGAAAAGGAAAGATATTAGGAGTTTTCTTACGATGAAATCAATGGGCAGATTCAGGTGTTCTTTATTCTTTGCCCATTAAATCATCCTTACAAATATTTTAAGACCTACAAATAGAAAAATAGCTACTTATTCTTTTTAATAACGAAAACTCAGATTTTACTCATTGCTTTGAATATAAGGTAAAATATACGTGTTTTGTTTAAACGTCTCTAAATTTAAAATATTATTACATTGTCACTATTTTCTTTTGAAACAAGTTTAACATAAGATTTATTACTAACTAACTAACCACCCATCTCGCCGTTTCCCCGGAAGGGTAAGCAGAGATGATGGACCATCAAACTGTTCTATCCAGACATAACTCTTGCTCCTCTTATACATTCACAAACCGTAACACGTTCGTCGATTGTTCGTACTTTGAAATTTACGGATATATTTAAGCATTAAAATTTAATTTATTAAAATTGTGTTGAATAGCTTTTTACATCACAACAGCGCGAACAAAATAGTTTTCAAGCGTATAGCTGTCATATAAATTCTCATGGCATGTGATAGTTAGCTAATCTATTTTAATATACTTGGGAAGTTGAAAATAACTTTGTTTAATCCACTAATTATTAAAAAACACGACTTGTTTCGGAGGACACCTTAATCTACTGGTGTATAAATATAATAAAAACTAAACAAAGAAAGACTAATATAAAAACGCATTTAAAATTCGATACAATAATTCAAATTTAAAAATGAACCTAGGCTATTTGTTCCAAGTACGATTTTTTTTAACAGTAAAAACTGATAAATAATATTAATTAATAATAATAATAATACATGATGACATATAAAAAAATATAAATTCTAATTTAGAAAAAACATCCATTTGAAAAGAGATAATTTGTATAGAAATTAATAAATGATTAATTTGCATTTGATTGGCAGTTGGAGCTTAGGAGATTAAATGAAGACAAAGTATTTAAGGAGAAAGGAGTAAAAGGAGGAATCTGATTATTAACGCCTTAGCGTTCAATAAGTTAATCTATTAGGTCCTTACATATGAAATTGGCGTTTTGCCGTACTGGCAACTTTGATCTCAAATATCTTCTCTTTGGTTAGGAATTCCAAATTCAAATTTATACAGCTATTTTTATTGATTCCCGTCCAAATGGTTTTTTTAGTAAAGGGATCGATGAACTACCTATGAGATGGCAAAAGTGCATAGATAGTAATGGTACATACTTTGATTAAATAAATATATTATATTTAAAAAAAATCAACTTTATGTTCCTCCCATACAAAACGCCAATTTCATATGTAAGGACCTAATATTTTGATTCTATAGTGACATGAATTCCACACCATACTAAATAGAGTGTGAGAATCACGCTGTCGTTACCTGGAATCGAACCACTGTCATTGGTCTGGTGTAGAATTCACGTGACAATAAAATGGCGATAGATTAGCTACTAATCACATGTCATAAGAAACAATAGATAAAAATTATACACAATAATAGGTTTCAAATGACCTGATATATGAAAACGGGAATCTACCACATTAAAGGCCCAAGTGGCATTCCGAGTCAATCTTTTGGATTGAAACTAGGGGAAAGAAGACTCTCGGTTTGGATATTCATTTAAGTCATACCTTGTTTCCTTGCACGGACATCATTTTATAAAAAAAAATGATTAATCACCCGAGGTGTTCAAATAAATAATTAATGTATAGCCAAAGTGTGAACTTGATTATTTACCCCCCGACAGCCCCGTTTTCCTTCCCCCTAGCGGCTGTATAATAAATTCAGGGATTACTTTGCCAATTTAGCCCTTAAGTACGGAGACCGCCAACCGGCCTAAAGACCTATCCTCATGGGACCAATGCAATTAAAACGTGATCGCGTAAAGCACGCATAAAACAAAAGGGATACATCAAATCAACACTAAAAATACACACGACATTAAAATGATTTAAGCAATTTGATCAGATGCCGCAAAGCTATCTAGAAAATTTCATAATGATATTGCGAAAAATAATGTTTTCATCACAGCAATACGGAGGTAAGATACAAATAAATATTTTAAAGTACACACTTTTTTAAATGTACATGCTTTTCAAAATTTCTTCTATATTCGCCATTCTTTGTGTTAAGGTGGTGATAGACGTACGAACTTAAAGTCTGCGGTTTTTAAGATCGCGAACTTACTTGACTCGACGTCGGCGATACACGCGCCAACTTAGGTGATAGACGTACGAACTTAAAGTCTGCGGTTTTTAAGATCGCGAACTTACTTGACTCGACGTCGGCGATACACGCGCCAACTTACTCATACCGTATCGCGATGTCGTCCACTGAAGAAGCTTTGTGTTATTTAGGAATTGTATCGTATTACATTTCAAAAACTAAAAACAATAGACGAAGGCGAAAGAAACAAAATGGCGGCTCGCGGCTCGCAGTGCTGCCACACGTACGAGCCAAGACGAGCTACGAGTAAGATTTCAAACCGGTTGGATCGCCGACGAACTTACTCGGCGGTTTTACGGTGACACACGAGCGAAAAAGGTCGTCGAGCCATAAGTACGCGTACTTGCTCGCCCGTCTATCACCCACTTTATAGATCTTTTATTTGTCTTTTCAAAATATTTTTGTCTCTTCAAATTGTTTTATTTGTCTTTTCAAAATATTTTTGTCTTTTCAAAATATTTTATTTGTCTTTTCAAAATATTTATTTATTACGTGGTGTTGCTAACGTATGGTATAAGGGCTTGTAACTGTCTTCAAGGAAGTAGAGGAACGTGTTTTTTTATGAGATGGGCGTATTGTTTTTAATGTAATTTTAATTTATACAAAAAAGGGGAGTGTACCCCAAAACCATAATAGTCCAATCATGGTTTAATAATTGTCACAGAATTCAAATTATCGCAATTCAAAATACTCCACGGTTTTCTTTTCTGACATACTTATCACGCTTCCTCAACATTCATATTTATCATGCCACGTTTTCTTCGGACTTCCTCTTTTTCTTGTTCCGTGCGTACATATACATTCTTTACCATTTTTCTTGATGATTTATTTCCAAGTGTTCTAACCATTTTGATGCTCCGTTCACTATATTGTTCATAACACTTTCATTCGCACTGCATTCATTTTTTATATTTGCAAATGCCATATACATATTTTCAACATATTCGTCTGAGAGATCTCATTTCTATTGTATATATTCTACTTTCATCCTTCTTTTGGCAGTCCGTGCTTCTCTTTCATACATAAGGGTCGGTATACAAACACCATAGTGAATTTTTTACTTTTTTGAAAGGCTGTTATAAAATCAGGCGGTTTTTAAAATTAGGTCCTTGTGAAAATTTTAAGCAGAAAAATGTGATTAAGTAGATATCCTTTTGTTTTAAAATTCGTAATAAACTTTTTCTTTTCTTTGATGTGTAAAGTAATATATTTGATAAGAGTGGGATGTCTTAATTTGAATCTTAATTCAATTGCTTCATCTTTATTAAGAGCGCCTTTCAAAATCTTAAAATAAAATGGTTCATTGAGACAAGGAACCGAAAGCGGAGGAACAGAAAAAGAAGTTAACTTGTTTTTTTTGCTCTAAAAATTTAATAAGTAGGCTAAAAGCAGCTTGGAAATTTTAATATCTTGTCGGAATCAATCTCATTACTTTTCAATGAATTTATAGTAATATCCTGATTGGAATCGACAACTTTGTAATAAAATGAAAATATTAACTTACCATCACGCTGTCTCCTGGAAAAGGTACGCTGACATAATGGATCACCCACCGTTCTTCCTGTTATACTTCTCTCGATTCTTAAACAACATACATCAATCCACGCTTTCTTCGGTATTGCTATAACTCTAGTTCCGCTTACGTCGTTTACATATAATTAATCTAATTAACCATCAAGCCGTGCCAAACAGTGTCAAATGCCGTTCTCTGGACTATAGCAGGCGAAAAGCCAATTAGAGAACAAGTCGCTAGGCGCAAATGGCAGTGGATCGGTCACACTCTGAGACGGAACCCAGCCTGCATCGCTCAGGGCGCACTAGACTGGTCCCCTATGGGGGGAAAGAGAAAGCGAGGCACACCTAGAGCCACCTGGAGAAGAACCCTGCAGGACGAGGTTAAGGCAGCAGGTCTCACTTGGGACGATGTTAAGCATCAGGCATGCGATAGAGTCGGGTGGAGAAGATTCCTTGAGGCCCTATGCACCACGGAGGTGTGACAGGACAAAAAGAAGAAGAAGAAGAAGAACCATCAAGCCGTTCCCCCGTAGGGGTAGGCAGAGACAATGGACCGCCATGCTGCTCTATTCTGACATAACTCTCTAGCTTCTTCTACAACCATAAATCGTAACATTAGCATCATTTAGTATTAAGGATCTAAAGCCTTCTTCTTTTTCTTTCTTGTTGTAGACCTATGTGGTCTGTTCTCCAGAGTGTTGCTCATCCTGTGATGTAGACTTTAGCCACCAGCTGTCCTTCCATCTTTTAGGAGGTCTTCCATGAGGACGAGTCCCATGAGGCTGATTATGCAGTGCATTATAGGGGAATCTGGTGGTGTCCTTTCTTTAAACATGACCGTACCAGTCCCTTTTTCGCTGTCTGCTCCGTCTTATTATATCCTCAACTTCACATATCTCTCTTATTCTGGTGTTCCTCACGTGATCTCTTAGTGTCTTGCCTGCTATTGTCCCCAGGGTCTTCATCTCGGAAGTTCTCAAAGCTTGTTCGGTCCTAACTACAGTAAAAAGTTAATATGCTCTATGTAAATATGGTATGTAGTTTTAGCAGTTCGGAACCATTTCTTTGGACTGATAATGTAGTCAGCCGCACTATAAGGCGTAAATAAAACATGACAATATTTGAATGAATTAAAACGCACTTTGTATTATCACAACAATTTATTTAATTAGTTACAGTCATGTTTCGGTCCTAATTTGGTTCTTTTTTGCGCATAAAATTAAACAATAAATAAAAACACAATCTTCACAAACTTAAAATGGGGGTGGGGTTGTGCTCAAGAGTGGGGGTAAAATTTAACTAATTAGGATTTAGAGAGAGAGGCAGAAAGGGCAACATTTCAAATATGGGAATTGAATTTAAATTCAGTTGATTGATTATAATATAATATTATTGTTTATTAATGACCTTTTTTATTTCTAAAACTTCAAAAATATTTAAGGTTAGAGTTTTAATATTTAGGTGCAAAATTTCGACACCGTTATTCTTAATTTATGATCAATTTCAATTAGATGAAGGGGGATAAGGAAAATTATTATAATTATCGTATGTGTTATTTTATTCGTGTGTATAACGCGGTCTTTTAACTATATGACAAGCAATTGTTGCATTTTAATTTATAAATTCTTGACTGAATTAATTTATCTTCTTTATCTTTATTATTAGTAGGGGTCGGATTTATATTCTGTAGAAAATTCAAAAATATTCATTTTGAATGTCCCGAATATAATTTTTTTACTATAAAAAACAAGATCTTTTAAATGATAAACTATTTGTTGTACAGTACAATTTTTTTTTTCGGGGGGTAAGACTGAATATCTTTTGCAAGAGTTTTTTAGACAAGAGAACGACCTCTCGATATCAGTCACGATATAGACAGTATGAAAGAACTTGTAGATTGACAGCAATCATCGATGACGCCGTTCACAAGTTTTCCCTGTAGGATGGATATATTTTTTTGATTTAATCCCAGTCGGTTATTTGGTGCACACAGCTTCCACTTTTTTCCTGGAAAGGTCCCTTTTCTTCTATTATTTTTCATTTATGTTAAAAAAGGAGACTACATACAATATGAGTAAAGTAATAATATCCCACTTTGAAAACCCTAAAATACTCTTAAATATTCGCTAAACCCTAAAATATGTTTTTAAATTCTCTAATAATTATAACTAAAGAGGGTCTATAGATCTCAAAACATTAAAAATTACGTATCTTGGAAAGCTCAACCAATAAAAAATATATGCTTTTTATTTATTGCTTCTTAAAAATTGATGTAAAAATCCATATTAAATAATTAATATGAATGAAAAGGTCAGTTTTCTAAGGATAATGCCTTAGAAGGGCGAAACATGTCATTCCCATAAAATATATTAAAACTTCTAGAAAACTGACGCTTTCATTCGTATTAATTATATGTTTTTTTATATCAGTTTCGATTCCTAATTATTAAAATATAAAGTGTTTTTATTACACAAAGTGCATTTCAATTTATTCAAATGTGAATCCATAACATAAAGTGATGGGTTATATAGAATAAACATATGACAATAATTCACTCGAAACCACAATACAACTGTAACGAGTCCACCGCTTTAACCGGTGAGTTTTTAAGCCTTTTGTAAGTCAAATCCCCCATCGCTCCGATTGGCATCCCCTCTCGGTTCACCTCGCATTCTGGTCCAACACGCCGGAAGATTGGTTTTGCCTCCTCGCGGCGCCATTGTGGCCGCCTCCTCGCTCATTTGTTCCCTGCTGGCGGGAAATGATCAAAGTGCCGCGCATCTGAGCGCTTCCCAGCGGACCCTAGCGGAAAATAACCAAACTGCACTCGCGGTGTAGAAACTTCACTTATTGATTTATTACGTATATCACGTGATAAGTTGTAAACGCATTCTGTCCCACCATCGCCAATATCTGACTGAAATAATTAACTAACTAACTAACCATCACGCTGTCTCCCTGAAGGCGTAGGCAGATAGAATGGACTGCCACACTTTTCTTTCCTCACATTTTTCTCTCGCTTCCTCAACATTCATACATCGCGTCATGCACGCGCGTCGATTTCTCTGACTCCTCACATGGCCGACATTCAATATTTGATTTATTTGATCGTGCTATGTTTTCCTCGGTCTTCCTCTATTTCTGGTTCCATTTAAATCGTTAACATATACTTTTTTTACCATTCATTCTTTCCATATGTCCAAACCATCTTGATGATACTTTCATTATTTTGTTCATAACACCATCATTCGTACCGCATTCACTTCTTATATTTTCATTCGACACTCTTTTATACACAGAGTATGGCACATTCGTCTAAGAGATCTCATTTCTACTGCATTTATTCTACTTTCATCCTTCTTTTGCCAGTTCCATGCTTTGCTTCCATATATAAGGGTCGGTAGAAGAACACCGTTGTGCACTGCCATTCTAGATTTTTTTTATAGGTTTTTGTTTGCGATGACAACTTTAAGTGCACCATTCACTTTGTTGCCTGCCCCAACGTTTCATGTGTATCAATACTATAACCATTTTTTTGTTTTTAAGCTCATTTGGGAAAACCGAATGTCCAATCCTTGCCGAATGTGCTAAAAATAAAAAAAAGGTCGCAATCAATTTGGATATTTGTTTTGCATTTCATTATTCGGCTTCAATTTAGTTAAACCATCTCGTGAACCCCCATCTACATCTCATGGACCCCCATTTTTTTTTACAATTATCGTAGACCCCTTGCAAGTTGTAAATACCACTAGGGGTCTATATAGACACTTTGGGAATCACTTGTATAAACTAAACAAAATTATTACAAAATAAGTATAAGGGCCTAGAAACATATATAACATGTGTTATTTTACTTAGGCAGAGTACCAGGGACATATTATACAATTACAAAGATGAATGAATTAAATTTGAAAAAGAAGAAGTTTATCTAAAATTCAATGTTCTAGACTTTAGAGTATATTGTCTAAATTGTCTATATATTGTGCAAATTATAATTTACCTGTACCCAATCTTCTTCATCTTCCTCTTCGGCCTATTCCTGTCCACTACTGGACAAAGACCTTCTCCACTTGCTTCCACGTTACTCTGACTTGTGCAGAATGCATCCAGGTTATTTCGACATGTCTGTTCAGGTTATCCTTCAACCGTAGTTGCAGTCGCCCTGCACACTTCTCTTTGTCCATGATCTCCAAGTCAGCAGTCTTCTCGTCCATTTTTCCTCGAGCTTCTGGCTACGTGTCCTGCCCATTTCCACTTTTGAGTCGCAACCCGGTGGATGATGTCAATGACCTTTGTGTTTCTCTTACCATATCGTTTCTGACTCTGTCTCTTAGGCTAATTTCTACCATGGCTATTTCCGTGGCTCTTTGGGTCATTCGTGTGTGGAAATGCCAAAATTCCCTGTACTCAAAAGATGCATTAAACTTAAATAATGTCTGTTGAGATAATTAACTGATTTGATTTATTGTTTCTTGAAGAAGGATGTTAAACTCCATATTAAATAATTAATACTATGAAATAGTCAGTTTTCTAGAAGTTTTATTATATTCATTTGATAATGCCTTAGAAGGGCGAAGTCATTCCCATAAAATATAATAAAGCTTCTTGAAAAATGACGTTTTTATTCGTTAATATTAACTGATTTGATTTGAAAATACGTAGAATATTCTTACTATCATTATTTATATATCTTCTGCTTAATGCTTACCAAACTTAATAGATGGCGCTAGTGTAGATTAAACTAAAAAATGTGAAGTGTTCCTCAAAATTGTAGCATATATACATCTTCCAAAATTTTGTCAGACGTGGTGGTCGTAAGAAGGGCGGAATGAAGAATGTTGTATTACATAAAGCGTGCGCTTAACCCAACCAATGACAGGTCATAAGTCCTGTAAACGCCTCGACCACCATGTTCTGTTTCCAATTTGCATCTTCGTCTCTATTGAGATACAATTATTTATATTTAAATATGTATAATTATAAAATTTTCATATGAAGCACTCACTTTGTGGTTAGACATTTAAAAATTCGAAATAAAAAAAAACACTTTGTATTTAACCACGGTTATGACAATTGATGCCAACCAGTTTAGCTTGGACCCAAGCGAAACTTGTTAGCATCAATTATAAAAACCATACCGTAGTTAAATACAAAGTTTTTTTTCTTCCTTCCTTGATAGTCTTACTTCAATGGCTTTCAGCGTCTCTAAAACTCTTTTAAAAATGCAATCAAATGAATGACTTCAGATGTGATAGATTGTAATTTTTTTTTTGATAACAATCTTACTAGGCAAGCTTTTACAGATATAAAAATATTCAACTTTCTGAAAGCGCGATCTTTACATTTTATGATTTAAATATGGAGTGGTTGACTATTGATAATGAAACCGTCATAACCGTTCCTAGGTTTTTGAATAAGTAACTAAAAATAATACTTTAAGCCTTCTATCGAATCTATATTTGTATAAGAAGTTTACTGAATGAGCTCAAAATCCATAAAATTATTTTCTAGAGCCAAAACTTGGGCTAAAGATTTTTTTTATGTTAAGCTCTTTAAAGACCTTAATTTCAAATTCAAATTTCGAATTCATATCGAAAACGAGCGCAGTAAAGTAATTTCTGATAACTTTTTAAAAACTTTATGATGTAATATAATTTATGAAAAATTTCGTATTTCCAATTTTCCGTCACAAAGTGACAAAGATGGAGGGATTACAGGTAGAGGGAATTTATATGGGCCGTTAGTGAGGAGAGAAATGATGAATTTGAAAATTGTCATAAAAATATTTTATCAACTTTTTTAGACCTTAATAAAGAAAGTTTCGGCTATAGCGAGAGAGTAATTGATCGACTTGAGAGCTGTTTGTTGATGGTTAATTCAAATGCCTTTTTAAATTAGTTGCTCGGATGATGGATGCTGCTGGAATCCAAAGTGTTTTATAATAATTACCCGTGACGACGAATAATGAAAGACATTTTAATATTTGAACATTTATTTATGATTTTTTTTCATGAATGTTATACATACTATACAAACTATGGGGTTCAAAAGGGTAGTAGTTCTACGATGAGGTATGCTTTGCTGGAAAGTATGTCGTAAGGCGCCATGTTGCATTTACAACAGCAACACTACTATCAAGTCCAACTCTCTAGCGTTCACGAGATGTCTTTTAAAGACCCCGCGAACCCCGGGGTAAGTGTCCCACATATTACTTAGTGCCATAGCAGATATAGAGAGTACGAATGGCGAGCTGCCAGCTCCATAAAACTGGATACACCCAGCTAAGGGAAGGTAACCCCGACAGAAAATCCTCCAGATAAGGCAAGAGGATACCACTCTGGATATTTTCCCCCAGGTCATCACTATGAAAAGCCGAGCTACTCAGAACAGGTAGGCCTACTCAACGCTAGAGAGACCCGACAGGACACAGAAAGAAGAAGATACATACTATCTGGTCCAAGACCCAGTTCTGGTCCCAACCGTTATATATGGAAGCGAAGCATGGAACTGGTAGAAGAAGGATGAGAGCAGAATAAATGCGGTAGAGATAAGGTTCCCTAGGAGTATGTGTGGTAGAACGATGTACGACAGAATCTCAAATGCTGATAGAAGAAAGGAATACGGAGCGGAATAAGGTATTATGCAAGGATCGCTGCGTTAGTTCGGACATATGGAGCGCATGGATGGATAAATAATGGTTATGAAAGTATACGTTCACGATATAAATGAAGTACGGAGTCGAAGTAAACCGAGGAAAAAATGGCATGACCAAATTAATAAAATATTAATGGTTGGTCATGTTAGAAGTTGGATGAATCGACGTGCTTGTATGAGTCGTTGTTTAAATGTGACGGAACCTAGAGACGTATGTCAGGAAAGAGTAGTGTGGGGGTCATTTGCCTCTGCCTAACCCTGCGGGAGAACGGCGTGATGGTTAATTGTAGGGGTTATTTTTAGTAAATAACATAGTTTTTAATTAATGTTAAATTTGGCAAAGTTAGGACAAAGATAACAAATAAAATAATTTTCTCTGATGACACAATTTAAAAATGTACTGAGTTAATATACCAAATGTTGTCAAAAATGTTTATTTTAACAGAGTTTTATTCTGTTATTATAAGTTATATGGTGACTGCAAGCTCCGTAGATATTTTGAATAGAGGGATTAAACATGTTTTTCTCTCAAAGGCCTTCCAAACAAGCTTTACTAATAAAACCAGTAACTTCATATTTATAAAAAAAAAATGATGTATTTTTTATATGTACATTTTATTACCCAGACAATTTTTTTATACTTTTATAATCAGCAAAGATATTAAAAATTATAATAATATACTCGTATAAATATGGAAGTTCGAAATATAATATTAAATTTAAGATAATTATTTTAATTTTCTTGTTTGCAGTTTCAAATCGTGGGATTGGTTTGCAGCAAAGTCTTCAGTTCTTCCATTGCCCCCGGCCTTCTGCAGTCCTCTTCAGCTCAACATATGAGACGCAGAATCCATGTCAGTAAGTTTAAAATAATATTATATATTTTAAATAAAAAAATCAAACAAAATATTGAAATATTTTTTCAGTATCATTTATTTGAATTTAAGCACACGATCTGATAACGTAGAGTTATATAGTACAACAAGTTTTTTTATGTATAAATTTATTGTAAAATTTTGTTTTGAGTGTCTGCGATAATGTCATATTTAGTTAAGTTATTATTAACCTAACTTTTTCCGACACACTGTTGTTTAAAAAAGTGATGTAACTAGACGATTAAAAAAAACTTATTTCTTCTTAGATATGGAGGTTAACAATTGTTCGGTTATTATAAAAACATCTGAAAATTATTTATTAAGTGTCGTCCAAGTGAGGAGTCGAGTCAAGTGGGGCCAGGATAAAACGACGTGCGTGCATGACACAATTTATGAATCTCGAGAAAGAGAGATATATATATGCCAGTAAAGAACAGTATGGCGGTCCATTCTTCAATTAAAATTAAATCAAATCAGTTTTATTACTCAAAGTATTTTATAAACAAAATAAAATGTTGAGACATCTATTGAGACAGGTAAATTATAATACATACTCGTATATAGTATATTGTATAATATTTGCGCAATAGACGTTTACAAGACCGGGGGGAAGACGTAGCTTAGGAAGGCCGTGGCTTCATTGGATTGACAGTGTTATAAAGGACCGGCAATTGTTGGGAGTTGGGCCCGAGGAGTGGAAGTCGAGAGCTTAGGATAGGGTCGGCTGGAGAAACTTTTTCTGGTGAAGAGGTCCACCCAGGACTGCTGAGCCAGAGAGAAGAAGAATATAATACCATGAATACATTAGATACGGTTCGATTCCAGGATGAAAAGACTTTCTTTCTTTCTTTTCGGGGAGATGGCATGGTTATTAAGTTAGTTTTTATTAATGCTTTCAAAATGACGCATAATGACGAGCTGTACCATATTTACAAAGATCCCAGTCTCTCCACACAGGTCAGACTGAATAGACTGAGATGGGCCGGTCACGTTCAAAGGATGCCGTCATCGCGAACTTCAAAAAGATTGCTTGAGTGGCACCCAGGTGGTGGAAGACCAATTGGACGACCAAGGATGATGTTGGGAGAGATGGAGCAAGATTGTTAAGAGTGTCAGATTGGAGGGTCAAAGCGGAGGACAGGAGGAATTGGAGGCGAATAATACTGGAGGCTAAGGCTCGATATGGGCTGTAGGGCCATCGAAGAAGAAAAAGAAGAATGCTTTCAAAATTAGAGTTGGAAGTGTTTCGTAATAACCTAGAAAATTCAAAACTTTTTTCGTTTCTGTGTTGCCTAAGGATTAATCCAACAAAACCTCGTGCCGCCAGTGACCAGGCTAGGTGTATTTTTTTATTCCGAATTTGGCCAACCGTCCAACTGGCACGTGTTTATTCACACTAGCAATCAAAGAGCATGTTTACGCTGTTCTGCTCTTTTTGTTTTGAGTATCGTTACGTCGCGTCGCCTATGTTCGCAGTTGATACCGGTTCTAGATGTTTATAAATAGACTGAAATAATAAAATAACTCTACATGTGTCTTAGATAATTAATATACAAAGTATATAATCGAAAAATGAATAAAAAAGTTTATCGGAAAAATATATGATAAAACTGTACAAAATAAGCCTTTCCAAAAAAGCTAAGATGACCGTGCACAATGGTGTTCTTATCCCCTTACGTATGGAAGTAAAGCGAAGTGAAATTAATAAAATTAAATATTATTAACTAACTAACTAACTAACCATCACGCCGTCTCCCCGGAGGGGTAGGCAGAAAGAATGGAACGCCACACTGTTCTGTCTTGACATACTTCTCTCGCTTCCTCTACATTCATACATCTTGTCATGCACGCACGTCGATTTCTCCGACTCCTCACGTGTCCGACATTCAATATTTGATTGATTTGATCGTGCCACGTTTTCCTCGGCCTTCCTCTATTTCTAGCTCCGTTCACGCCGTTTACATATACCTTCTTTACCATTCTGTCTTCACTCATTCTTTCCATGTGTCCAAACCATCTTAATGACCCTTTCCTTATTTTGTTCATAACACTTTCATTCGCACCACATTCACTTCTTATACTTGCATTTGTCACTCTATCAAATACAGATTTGCCACACATTCGTCTGAGAGATCTCATTTCTACTGCATTTATTCTACTTTCATCCTTCTTTTGCCAGTTCCATGCTTCACTTCCATACATAAGGGTCGGCACAAGAACACCATTGTGCACTGCCATCTTGGCTTTTTTGGATAGGCTTTTGTTTGCGATGACAACTTTAAGTGCACCATTTATTCTGTTGCCTGCCCCAACCCTTCTTTCAATATCCTTCTCCACCCTCCCATCCTTTGTAAACATACTTCCTAAATAAACAAATTCATCCACTTGTTCCAGATTTTCACCGTTTACACTAATGTTGCAGACTGTCATGCTTCCTTCTTTTTCGAAAATCATTACCTTAGACTTATTCACATTCATCATCAAATCGTATCGCTTGCATACCTCATACATACTAGACACCAGGGCTTGCAGTTCGTGCTCGTTGTCTGCAAGTAGCACAGCGTCGTCCGCATACAACAAACAGCTTACTGCCACACCTTCCATTTTTGCACCTGCTTCCAACCCTTTCAGCTCTTTCATACACTTGTCCATATATAGATTAAACAACCATGGAGACATTACACACCCCTGTTTGACACCTTTATTGATATCAAACCAGGCTGTAAGATCCCCATTTACTCTGACACTAGCAGTGCTTTCTGTGTACAGCGATGTAATTGCCGTGATCAGTTTTGTGTTTATTCCATATTCCGACAATATTTCCCACAGTTTACCTCTATCTACGCGATCATATGCTTTTTGCAAATCGACAAACGCACAGAAGAGTTTACGGTTTTTGGCCAGAAACTTCTCTGTCACTGTACGAAGTGCAAAAATTTGATCCATACATCCTCTGCCATTCATAAAGGCGCCTTGCACATCCCAAACTCTATCACTCGTCGTCTTTCTTACTCTTTCTATTAAAATTCTGCCATAGATTTTACCAACAACACTCAAAATACTAATAGCTCTGTAGTTTCCACAATCCATATGGGATCCTTTTCCTTTGTACAGAGGCAAGATAACTGCTCTCCTCCAGTCGAGTGGGGTATATCCCTCCTCCAAGCATTGGTTGAACAGTTTACATATCCATGCGGAAACTACTTCGCCGCCGTTTTTGATAAATTCTATAGCGATGCAGTCATACCCTACAGCTTTTCCACTTTTCATTGCTTTCACAGATCTTTTAATCTCATTCATACTTATTTTTTCTGTATTGTCATTTATACCAATCGCGATTACACCAGTTCTAATGCTTTCGTCAACACTTATATCACCACCATACATTTCCTTAAAATACTCCATCCATCTTTCTTGTACGATCTTACTTTCCGTTAACATTCTTCCCTCACTATCCAAAATTGCTTTCACACATCCGCTTTCAGGAGGATTTCGGGCTTTCTTCACTTCCTTCCAAAACATTTTTATATTGTCCTGGAAGTTGTTTGTCATTTTGAGCCCTTCTTCCTCCTTCAGCTTTTCTTTTCGCGCTTTCACTACCGACTTCACTCTCTTCTTGCATGCCTTATACGAATTTTTTGCACTTTCATACTTACCTTTGTCATTCTTATTTATCGAAAGCATATTCAACCAAGCATCCTTCTTCTCTTTAACTGCACTCTTTACGTCATTATTCCACCACGCATCCCCTTTCCTTCTTCCTTGTACACATACACCACACGATTCTTTCGCTGCTTCACACAAACTTCCCTTTAAATACTCCCAGGTATCGTCAACATTCAACACACTTACATCACGCTCACTCAATCTTTCGTTCACTTTTCTCACGAAATTATCTCTTACGTCATTGTTTTGTAGTTTTTCAACTTTGACTCGAGTTGGTGCGGCCACTGTTTTGCTTCTTCTGGTTCGCCATCCCCGGAATAAGATCACTTTTGCCACCACTAAAAAGTGATCCGTTTCCATTTCGGCTCCCCTGAAAACCCTCGTATCCACAGTATCCGCCCGCAATCTAGAGTCTACAATGACGTAATCTATAATAGACCTTTCGTTTCCTCTTTCCCAAGTATATTGATGGATTCTCTTATGATCGAAAAAGGAGTTCGACACAAAGAGACTCCATTCCATGCATACTCCAAGCAGTCTCCTTCCATTGTCATTTATTCTTCTATCTCCAAACCTTCCCAGGCAATCCTCATATCCACTCCTTCGAATTCCCACCCAACCATTCATATCACCTGCAATTATTAATTTTTCATTGTCTTTCTTGCACATCAATGTCTCGCTCACCTTATCCCAAAACTCATCCTTAATCGCCTCATTTTCGTTGTTGACGGGAGCATAACCAATTAACAGGAATACTCTCGTTAACCCGATCTTGAAGCGAATCCACATGAGTCTTGAACTAACACATTCATACCCTTTCATACATTCTATCATCCTTGGAGCTAGCACCGCCGCCACGCCCTGACATGCTCTGTGGTCTTTAGGTACTCCCGACCACAGAACAAGCTTATCTGCATGCTCCTTGGATCCACACTCTTTCATCATGCATTCAGTCACACATAAAATATCTAACCTCTTATTTTCTATCTCTACACACATCTCATTCATCTTTTCTTTCATACCCCCTCTAATATTTAACGTTCCAATGCGGCATTCCACTCTCCTCTGTTCGCCTCCGCGGGAGACGCGGCGTGATGGGTTGCGGACCTCATCGACACCTGTCGGCATATCTCCCGCACACACTTACTATCTACGACATTACTTTTCTATATAATTACACATTAAACTAAAAAATACAATTTTATATAAACTAGCACTGGGGTTCCAAACTTAAGACTAACACATCACAAATACACAAATACAACATAGATTGTTTGTTGGCGGGGTCCGAGTCCAAGTGGGCAGGGTGCGGAGTTGTCCTATGTTGCTGGCTTTATCTCGGCACAAGGAATCTGCAGCGACTGCCGAACCCGCTCGGAATTGTTCCCTTTCGCAAGGACACCACCGATAACATCGCCAGATCTAACACAGCATCACACTTTCATTTCGAAATACCCCTTTCTTATAGATCCAGTAGGCAAATATATTCGGGTGACCATGCTCCATTGCTTTCTGCCATTAACCGGGCCTTTGGCTTCTCACTGTAGCGTGAAAAGATTATCCCATATATTTCGCATATAAATCATGGTCTCCCTCGAATACTTGTCTTCAAATCTTGTTACAGACCCCCCTTGATATATATATCTTCGTTTGATATATTTCCCGCATTTGTTATTATCTGAAGAAATCCACACAAGACCGCTGGCTCTAGAGTTTGCAGTTTATACATATTTACTTTGTCCATGTGTCCAAACCATGTAAATACTTTTTACTCGTTTATATAAAAATTTTTGACATTTAAATATTATTATGTACAGTTTATTAAGTTATTAAGATAATAATAAAGTATATCTTAACGATGTAAACGGAACTAGAAATAGAGAAAGATAGAGGAAAACGTGGCCCTTTTAAATCTTACAACAAAATCATTAAAAACTGTGATAATTTTAGAATTAAAAAAGACATTTAAAAAAAAATATATATATTTTTAACCAACAAAATTAAAATTTAATTCTCAAATTTGAAATGTTCCCTTTATCCCTCTCTCCTCCTCAATTATATTTATACCTACTCCACCTTTAAATATAATTCCATCCTTATTTAATATATAAGTGGTCAGTGGTCACCCTATCTCATTGTATTCTTAAAATTTGTAAATCGAAAAAGGTTGGGTCACAACCGAAACATGTTGCTAGTGTATCAGATATCATGAAATAAACATTAATTAACTCCTTCTCAGGTTTTTAAGTTGAGATTTAAAGTGCTATTCAAGTATTCTGTATTAACTGATTTTGTTTTAAAGAGACAGCATATTAGCAGAGATTTTTTTCTGTTCCTTTGTCTAAACGTAGTGTCGTACAATGCCGTCTCTAAATCACTGTTAATCATATTTTCAAGACGGTATTGGCTCTACTCTTAAAACCCTGATTAAGCGTTGAGAAACTTGTATCGCAAAATTCTTCTTATGTACAGCTGTCGAATTAAATACATTAGAGATATCCGTAAGCATTGCTTGTTTTTATGGACTGAAATATCCAAAATATTTATGAATGGAAAAAATAAGTAAAGAAGATAAGATATCTAAATATAAATATATACCATACAATGAATGTTTGTTTGTTTATATGTTTGTCATTGACCGATTTCGCTAAAAATATCACAGCATCACGCGTTCACTTCTTATATTTTCATTCGGCACTCTATCGTACACAGTTTACCACACATTCGTCTAAGGTATCTAATTTCTACTGCATTTATAAAGAATAAAATCTTAGATGGAAAGAATGAGGGAAGATAGAATGGTGTATAAGGTGAGGAGCTAGAAATAGAGGAAGGCCGAGGAAAACGTGGCACGATCAAATTAATCAAATATTAGATGACGGTCACGTGAGAAGTCAGAGAAATCGACGTGCTTGCATTACAAGAAGCGAGAGAAGTAGGTATATCAGGACACAACAGTGTGGCGGTCAATTATTTCTGCCTACTCCCTACTGAGAGACGGCGTGATACTTAGTTAGTTAGTAAGTAAGATCTTAGATGAACTTAAGGCGTTAAAACAGTGGAACTCCATAATGACCATTTTTTGTTCAGTAAAACACAGTTATTTATTTTTTCACTTTTGAGTTAATTTTTTTCGACATGTTTCGAAGACTTACACCTTAATCATCATGGAAACGATATCATTCTTCCGATTGAAAAAAAAAAGTATTTTAATTTTTGGGGGATGTGGTGGTCACAAGTAATCATACGTAAACAGTATTATGTACTCGTGATGGAGCGTGCGCCTGGACGTCGATAGCATGTGGGGCTGACGGCTGACTGGGCAGCAGCGTCGGTCGGCGGGAGCGAAGAATCGTCGGAAGTTACGTGGCGTAGCAGTGTAGACAGTTGCGTAGCTCGGTAGGAGGGTCGGAGGTTTCTCGTACGTAGACTTGACGGCGTAGACTCGTGTCGGTTAGAAGTCGCAAGAAGGAATACTGTTCATGGTGGTCGGATGTACCGCTTTTATATGCTTTGCTTCCATTTTCACACGATGCTCTGCTCTAGTGACCTAGTGACCAAACTGAATAAATCTAGGCCCCGACTCATCAGTTTTGATAAGTAGGTCCTAAATCAGGCGTTTTCGGTTATTCGTGTACTATATTTCATCATGAAATATGTTGGTTCAGCGTCGCGAAGTCCACTTATGTGGATCACCCACTTATGTGGATTTTAAGATCTACATAAAGGAGAAGAAGATGATATCTAATTAATTTCAAAGGCACAATATGTTAAAATTTTCCAGTAACAAGTTCCTATGCTAAACGAGTTGCTTAATATGCAATGTATCCTTAAACGAGTTATACAATTTTCAAGTCATTATACTCGTACGTCATCGCGTCATCTCATTTACATGTCAATAAATTGAGATTGCTCAAAGCATTTATTCTCGCCTCCCCCCCCCACCCTGCCGGTCCCCAACAAAACCGTTTTCTGAGTCTGCCAATCAAAATGGGTCTCTATTAATCTCTGTGAAGGGTTTTGTCTCCTAAACGAATTCATTTCTCTCGTGTCGTGTAGGTAAATGTGCCTTGGCACGTTTAACCTCAAATAGGTATTCTGGGGTCAAAAACACGCGTATTTATAAATACGTATTTTAAAGTTGTATCTTCAATTAATTTCAAATATATAAAACATATGATGATCTTGGTTTGAATGGATCTTTATGATCCCGCTAAGCGTGTTGCATATTGGACGTACTCGTATGTTGATGTGCTACAGCTAACAGTAACTAACTAACTAACCATCACGCCGTCTCACTGGAGGGGTAGGCAGAAAGAATGAACCTCCACTCTGTTCTGTCTTGACATATTTCTCTCGTTCCTCAACATTCATACATTTATGTAGAGGAACGAGAGATGTATGCACGCAAGTCGATTTCTCCGACTCCTCACGTGACCGACAATTCATATTTGATTGATTTGACCGTGCTGCGTTTTCCTCAGCCTTCTTCTATTTCAAGCTCCGTTCATATCGTTTACGTATACCTTCTTTACCATTTTGTCTTCACACTTTGATTTCATGTATCCTAACCACCTTAACGACCCTTTCATTATTTTATTGATAACACTTTCATTCGCACCGCATTCACTTCTAATACTTGCATTTTTCACTCTATCATATTCAGATTTACCACACATTTATATTAAAGATCTCATTTCTACTGCATTTATTCCACTTTCATCCTTCTTTTGCCAGTTTCATGCTTCACTTCAATACATAAAGGTCGGCACACGAACACCATTGTTCTCTACTATCTCAGCTTTATATCAAATTTCTTATTATATCAAATATAATAGAATGTTAACGCCTTAAGTTTATAATGGGATCGTTTCATAACTTAAATCCAAATCTTTCGGATGAGGAGTTCTTTCCCCTAAACCACCACCCTTAAGGCAGATTTCGACCATCTCGTGTTGATCTATTTGAGTTTAGATGGTTAATTGTAAAAATATGCTATAAAACTGTGTGCTAGAAATATTTTAATATATAGTATATCAATGTGTGGATACTCTGTGTATGATAGAGTGTCGAATGAAAATATAAGAAGTGAATGCGGTGCTATGAACAAAATAATGGTGTTATGAACAAAATAATGAAAGGATCATTAAGATGGTTTTGACATATGGAAAGAATGAATGAAGAAAGAATGGTAAAAAAATTATATGTTAACGATGTAAATGGAAACAGAAATAGAGGAAGACCGAGAAAAACGTGGCACGATCAAATAAATCAAATATTGAATGTCGGCCATATGAGGAGTCAGAGAAATCGACGCGCGTGCATTACACGATGTATGCATTTTGAGGAAGCGAGAGAAATATGTCAGGAAAGAAATGTGTGGCAGTCCATTCTTTCTGCCTACCCCTTAAGGAGACGGCGTGATGGTTAGTTAGTTAGTTAGTATATCAAATTAGTTATATAAGTGTAAATAAAGTTTATCTAGTTTCCTTCTGTTTTATTATTAATTCTGCATATATAAAAACTTTTGTTCTAAAGTTCCCTATTTCAAACTGTCTTCAGCAATGGCGGTCGGCAGATTCACCCTTCAGAACAATACATTGTAATTTTTCTTATATACAACATGGAAAGGTTGTTTTATCGTCTAATCCACAGGTTCCCAAGATATTCTGGACCACCGCCCACTCTACAAGAAATACAAATTCTCACTCTCATAATAGTTATACCAAATATTAAAACATTGTATGAAAGAGCTGAAAGGGTTGGATACAGCTGCCAAAATGAGCGGAGTGTCAGTAAGCTGTCTCTTCTGAAATGAACTTACAGTCTTGGTAAATAGTATGTATGAGGTATGCATGCGAAATGATCTGATGATGAATGTGAATAAGTCCAAGGTAATGATTTTTGAAAAAGAAGAAATCATGACAGTCTGCAACATTAGCGTGAATGGTGAAAATTTGGAGCAAGTAGAAGTAGAGAGAAGTTTACAAAAGATGGAAAGGGATGGAAAGAAGGGTTGGGGCAGGCAACACAGTGAATGGTGTACTTAAAGTTATCATCGCAAAGAAAAATCTATCAAAAAAAGCTAAAATGGCAGTGCAAAATGTAACAGACACTGAATTTGCAAAAGAAGGATGAAAGTAGAATAAATGCAGTAGAAATGAGATCTCTCAGAATAATGTGTTGATACTCTGTAATGAACTGATGCACATTTATTTCCCTTCCTCAACATTCATATATCGTGTCATGCACGCTCGTCGATTTCTCCAACTCCTCACATGGCCGACATTCAATATTTGATTTATTTGATCGTGCCACAATTTCCTCGGTCTTCCTTTATTTCTAGATTCATTAACATTGTTAACATATACAGTTTTTATTATTCTTACTTCATTAATGAATTTCTTAATTCTGTTCGTATTCTTGTCTGCCTTAATATACCCAATTTGGTTTTGGATCTCTCCCGTTGAGAACCAATGGTCTAATGGAAGTGTCAAAATGACCATTGTATCGTTTCTTCTTACATCTTCGCAGCCTGCAGACGAAGGGTTGAGGCTAGATTTTCGCCTTCAGCGCCTTTCGCTTAGAATAGTTTTAACTTTAGTTTGATTTAATTAATTATCTTACAAGATAATTTTCATACAGAGAGAGTGTTTTAAAGACATTATATAATGTAATGTACCGACATAGTGCGTGTGCTTGAGTCTAACCGTCTAACGTTTTCGGTTAATTAGTTAGAATTATTTTAGTGTTTTACAAGGAAAATCAAAAACATTTAATCCTGATCATATTGGACGGTGGTAATTTTTTTTAAATATTCATCACTAAGTGTCAACATAATTTTCAAACCTGTTAACTTCTATTCTTAATAGATGGCGCTAGTGTAGATTGAACTAATAACATGTGAAGTGTGGTGCAACATAGTAGCATATATACAACTTTCAAAAAATTGTCAGACGTGGTGTGTTCGTAAGAAGTGCGGAATGGGGAATGTTGTTAACATAAAGCGATCGCTTAACCCAACCAATGACAGGTCATAAGTCCTGTAACGCCTCGACCACCATATTCTGTTTCCAAAAAACAATTTACATCTTCGTCTCTATTGAGATACAATCCATCCTGTTAACTAAGTTCAGCCGTTCTAAAAATATTTTATTTAGTAATATAAATTAGTACTCTTGATAACTTATACATTATATTTATTGTTTCTTGAACAATGATGTAAAACTCCATATTAAATAATTAATACGAATGAAAACGTCAGTTTTCTAGAAGTTTTATTATATTTTATGGGAATGATATGTTTCGCCTTTCTAAGGCATCATCAAATGTGGGGAAATTTCAGTTCGCTGCTGTTTACATACACTAGTAAATGGGGCAGAAAAAGGTTATTAACGAAAATTGATATTGCTTTATACATTTTTAACAAATAATTATTTGAGCAGGCCCAGAAATATTGGAAAATTTCGTAATTCCCATTTAGAAATTTTATGACAATGATTATATTGTTAATGAATACTAAATGACATTATATAAATAAATAAATAAATATTTGAGATAGAACGTAATAAAGTGTTTCCATGAAAAACGTCTTTTTACAAATTGTTTACAAATGATTTTACATATTATATTTCAAGGTGACTAATGATTCTAAGTTTTTAATATAAAATCGCCTTCCTGCGATGCGTAGACTTTATCGTTGGATTCTTCTCTTCTGTATCTGAAATGTAAAAAAAAACACAATAATATTAATATCGAAGCCATTATTTTATGCAATTGATTTTATTGTTTTTATTTCACGGTCATTCATTTAGGAGAGTATTAACGAGTCTATAGACCATAGATTGGTACGCAGAGAGTTTATATGACCAAGGATGCAATAATGTTTGATTAATTGTGGTATCCGTGAAAGTAAGTTTGCGATAAATATCAAACGTATATTTATTATTATTCCCGCCGATAGATAAATCTAAAAAGGTAATTTTCTGGTGCGCTTCGTGTTCTTTGGTAAATTAGATATTATTATTGACTGTGTTGGTCTAGAGTCTAATTGTCTACTGGAATAATTCCAGCAGATCAAAATATCGTCTGCATATCGTGTATAGTAGACTATGTGTTGGGTATAATTTGAGCTTTATAGTTTTCGGCGAAAAGAGGGCTAAGGGATGATCCCATAGATAGACCGTCCTTTTGTTTAAATATTTTGTTATTAAAATTTAACAAAATGCTGTTGGTACAGATTTTGATTGGGCCCAGAATTTCTTGTGCTAGAAATGGGTTTATTTTAGATGTTACTAATTTATTATTATTTATGTTTATGTCATTAAGATGGTTTGGACACATGGAAATAATGAATGGTAAAAAAAGGATTGTCAACTATGTAAATGGAACGAGAAATAGAGGAAGATCGAGGAAAACGTGGTGCGATCAAATAAATTAAATATTGAATGTCGGCCACGTGAGAAGTCAAAGAAATCGACGCGCGTGCATGACATGATGCATGAATGTTGAGGAAGCGAGAGAAATATGTCAGGAAAGAAAAGTGTGGCAGTCCATTCTTTCTGCCTACCCTTCGGTAAGACGGCTTGGTGGTTAGTTAGTTAGTTAGTTATGTTTATGTATTCTTTAGTTGGGATATCACTCAATAGACTAGTCTATTTATTCATTAAAACATAATGTTTTAAAAAAGTATTTCAAATGCAAATGACATTTGCGACGTGATAGCGAATAAATAAGAAATGGGTTGATTACTGTAAAGATGTTTTCTCTGTCCAACATCACAATTACACCAGTTTTATTTTACATGATAAATTGGTGTAATTTCATGGAAATGTATAAAATTGGGCTCTTAAGAAAATTTCCATATCCATTATTTATAGTTGGCCAGAAAAATAGATCTCATAAATATGTATAAGCTTAAAAAGCGGCTAATTTTTCTTTTCAATGGAGCCCCTTGGCTCAATGCATAATAAGCTATATTTTTGTGTTTTATTAATAGAGCGTTTGCATTCTCCTTCCACGGGCTTCTGGGCTGGTAATCATATTACTTTTCCGGTAGCTACCAGACCATAAACAATCCGTGGAACTTAAATATGAGTTTCTCTTAATATGACCATAGAAAATATACGAAATTAAGATAGACGCGAATGTCCAATGTAAATAGACTAAATAGAATGAAATGTTTCATTTACAATTTGAATAATTTATTCAATATTATTTTTAAGTTCTTGCTGGTTAAGTGCCTAATTACAGCTAATTTTAAAAAACGGTGGATGCGTGTTACATAAATGAAATAAACCGTGTTATACAAATGACGACCTTCGTGGCAGAGTGGTAACAGTTCTGACTTCCATACCGAAGGTTCCGGGTTCGATTCCCGGCGATGGCAATGTGATTGTCACACTGTCTTTGGTCTGGTGTAGATTCACGTGACAATAAAATGGCGATAGAATGGCTACCTATCACATGTCACGAGAATCAATATATTAGCTAAAAAATAAATTGTATACAGTAATTGGGTTCGAACAACCTGTTGTATACATTAAAAAAAAAAAAAAAAAGTCCGAATCGTCCATGTCAACATGTGCAACATCGAAAAAAACATTATGTGCTAAATCAAAAAAACGATGGATTCGTGAAACATAAATTAAATAGACAATATGTGCACCATCTAAAAATAACATTTTGTGTTAAATTATTTGTATTTTGTTATTTTATTTTATATCATTGTATTTTATATTATTTGTTTTAGATTTATTTTGTGGGTGTTGGATGATCGAAGTGTGCGCGGGAGATGCCTATTGGTGGCGATGAGGTGCGCAACCCATCACACCGCGTCTCCCGCGGGGCGAAAAGAGAAGGATAACAGTCCATTCTTTCTGCCTACCCTTTCGGGGAGACGGCGTGATGGTTAGTTAGTTAGTTAGTTAGAATGAAATTATTTATTAAAAATTATTAGATTTATATTTAACATTATTCTTCTTCTTCAAGTGCCCTGTCGGGTCCCCCAACGTTGGCGATCACCTCGGCAAACCTGTCCCTGTCCTGCGCCGCTCGATACAGCTCCTCCACACTTTGGATGCCAGCCCACTCCCTCACGTTTTGCAGCCAGGAAATCTGTGTCCTACCGGGCGGTACTTACGGTAAGGTGGTACTTTTCCCCACATTACCTTGAGATTTTAAATATTAATGCAAATGAAAACGGCTGTTTCATTGTTAAAACTGTAGAATTTCATTGTTTCACTGAATTTCATTGTTAATATCCACTCTTTTATATTAATATTTATTATAAAAACAATACTTTACACAGCATGTTTCGAAGGTTACCGTCATTATCAGGTGCAAATTAAATTAATAATTTATCTTGTGATAATCATATGACAATCTTGTCATAATCTTGTGATAATCTTGTGACAAACTTGTGACAGTTTTGTTATAATCTTGTGACAATTGCAGATGGGCCAAAATGTGAAAGAAATATATAAATTACACATCAGATGGACCAAAATGTGAAAGAAATATATAAATTACACATCAAACATAATAATACACATCAAATATAATAATACAAATATTGTTAAAATAAATAAAAAATACTACAGGATATTCCAAATTCACCCCTACTTTGTGCTGCAAATTAACATTTAAATACTCGTATATTATAAATATTTTCGAAGAAAGCTTTTCCTGAACACTTTATTTAAGCTTTCAGAGACAATTTATTGATCAGACTCATCCTTTCACGATGTATTTTTTTTAAAGAATGATAACCATATTGGATTACTGCAATAGAGTCTACGCCAACATCCCCAAACAGCAAATAAATAAACAAATGATTTTACTGAAATTTCTTGATGGAAGTTCATTTTAAATAATAATTAAATAAAACGACGTTTTTCGACTACTTCCACTTTTGTGTTTATTTAGACAAAAGTGGAAGTAGTTAAAAAACATCGTTTTATTTAATTATTAAATAAATAAACTCCATTCTGCATTCAATGCAGCAGCAAGACTGATAAAGGGTGTGTCGAAGATTTACCATATAACTCAGATCTTAAGGAGCTGAAATGTACAGAGTGGATACAATACAAGCTATGCTGGACGATTTTTAAGGCGTTGAATGGCACCGGATCATATATATGAACTCTGCATCAATGAGAACCCGAATGCCAGACAGTCTATATTACGATCAGCAAGGTCTTCTGCAATCGGCAGATTGACTGTGCCGTAAACTTTGGCTACTGAGCCTTCGCCGTAGCCAGCCATTCAGCCAGGAAAAGTCTTCTAGTAGACCACAAGTGCATTGAGAATCCGTCAGAGCTAAGATCTAGACTCTAAACGCACCTTTTAAAATTTTTAATTTTCTAACGCAGATTTCTTAAGTTATTGCTTCATATGTGACTAATTTCTAACTACATCTTACCTGATTTGATTTGATTTAATTTCTAACTACATCTTAGCAAGGTTGTAGTTTTTTTTTATATTTTGGACAGTGTGTCGTCAACTTTTATTATGGTGCTTGTATTTGTGTTAAGTTCTCGAATGGTATTTATGACGTTGTGAGCTGCATTTCTTCACAACAGGACATCCATTACATTTTTAAGTCTCACTCGGTCGAATAAAAATGGAAAAATAAATTAATAAGAACTGAGAGTAATGTCAAAATATACAAAACCTGCGTAGGACCTATATTGACATTTGGCATTGAGACCAGAGAAGATACCACTATAACGAAGGGTAAAGTGCCGGTGGCTGAGATGCAGACGCTGAGGACAATAGCAGAAAAGACTCTTCGAGATAGGATGAGGCACACGGTTATCCTTGAAATCTGCAAGGTGTCAGACAACGCAAAAGACACTGGAATGCGCACGCGTAGAGGATGAACCCCTCCAGAATTCCACACGTTATGATGCATCAGATTCTTGTTAACTACTGACCCCTGAAAGACCGCCAAATAGATGAAGAGATAGCTCTGAGTCAATTTCCCAAGAAAGGCCAGCCTAGCGACAGGAACAGACTAAAGCTCTAAAAGCGGATGAAGATGTAGAAGAAGGTCTGACTAAGGTTTACGAAGTATCCATAACTTTATTCAGATAATTTACATTACAAACTATATTTACTAAAAAAAATATTCAAATAAAGGCAAGAGTTCAGTTGAACACATAACACAACACGTTAAATTAAATATGAAAAAAATAATGTTAAAACAAGTATAAAAATCAGAAAATGGTAAAACGAATTTCCGAGCGATTAAGCCCCAAACTTCGTGAATTTTATGTGAATATTTAGAGCTACATATTATATCCAGAAAAAACAAATATCGAAAAATTCCTTTCTTTTTAATTCTTTCATAACAAAAGTGCTTTTTTTCAAATACATATGCCCGGTATTTTTCCCGCGGATGAAAAAACACAAGGGGAAATTATTCATGAAAAGCCTTTTCCGTAAAATGAAACTAAGAAAAATATTCAATTTGGTTTTAAACGTAAAGAGCACTTGGCGAGTTATTTAAGTTTCCACACGAACTAAAAATAATGCACCAGTAGAACCGCTTTTTTTATTATATTAAAGCTAAAGCTACATTAAAAATATAACTGGATTAATTAAAAAAAAAAGTTTTTTTAAGAATTCAATTTATTTGAATAACTTTTTGGCAACATTGTATTATCACAACACTTTTTTGGGCCTGTGACCAACATGTTTCGGGACACAAAATTCCCTTCTTCAGTGTATGAAATTTCTTCAATGTATGAAAATTCATACACTTCTACAGTGCCCTACAATACAATACTTGCTGTCAAACAATACTCTTTTGGGGCGTCTCAGATCCCTCATATGGCGCAAATGACTTAGCCAGTAAAATATAATAATCTTACTAAATTTCATTACTACTTCCACTTTTGTCTTTATTTCGACAGCGACCGGTTTCGCCAGGCTCGCTGGCATTGACAGACTGGTCACCAGACTGGTCGAGCGAGCGGTTTCGCCAGCGAGCCTGGCGAAACCGGTCGCTGTCGAAATAAGGCAAGAGTGGAAGTAGTTTAAAAACATCGTTTTATTTTATTATTATTTAAAATGAACTTCCATCAAGAAATTTCAGTAAAATCATTTAATTTTATTACTGTTAAAATTTAAAACACTGTTATAATATCACAATTTCTTTTTATTTACCTAGTGTCGTCCGACTACCTGATGATGCCAACATCGGTTGGCGAAACAGCTGTCGTGACACTCGGTTAATATAAAAAAAAGTGATATTACAAACGTGTTTAAATTTTAACAGTAATAATGTTGAAGTATCATATTGTTTCGGCCAAAACAATGGATTATTTAATAAATTTCACCACGCTGACATGTTGGTATATGTACAATCTATTTTAGAGTTCTGTGTTGAATATATTTCTTCATATCTGACCATCCTTAATAAAACTGAGGATTTTGGTTATTTTTCTATAATATATTTCGCACAACTATTCATTTCAAATACCTTAACCAACTTCCAATACGGCGGCATTATTTTCAGGCACAATGAAGAATATTCTGGGATTCGAAGAGAAGTAAAATCTACAATTTATGTGGTTTTCGCAAAGGGGAATTAATTATTTAAAAAAACTCACATTTGCAAACATAAAAAATATTGAAAGCGACCCCTGTTGAAATGTACTCACGGACCGGGTCGTAAATCTTCGCTAATTTTTGCACCGCACAAGGAAATGACATTATACACTTTTTAAACTGTTTGATTTTTTAAATATCTTCTTCTTCCTTATTGTAGACCTGTGTGGTCTGTTCTCCAGAGAGTTGCTCCTCCTGTAGTGTAGATTCCCAGCTGTCCTTCCTTCTTTAGGAGGTCTTCCACGAGGACGAGTCCCATGAGGTTGATTATGCAGTGCAATATAGGGGAGTCTGGTGAAGTCCATTCTTTGAACATGACCGTACCAGTCCCTTTTTCGCTGTCTGCTCTATCTTATAATATCCTCAACCTCACATATCTCTCTTATTCTGGTGTTCCTCACGCGATCCTTCAGTGTCTTGCCTGCTATCGTCCTCAGTGTCTTCATCTCGGATGTCCTCAAAACTTGTTTGGTCCTTACTGTGTCTGCCCTTGCTTCGACGCCATATGTTATATTGGTCTCACGCATGCTTTATAGATTCTCATACTCTTAATGGCCATGTCTTTGTTTTTCCATATTGTGAATTTTAGAGCCCCAGAGATTGCAGCTGCCTTGTTTACTTGGGCTTGTATTTCTTCCCGCAGATCAGCTCCCCCCACCAGGTCTATGCCTAGATACTTGAAGGTCCCGACCTGTTCTATGGGTTGATTTTCTATAACCAGGTTACACGGGTTTGACGACCTTCGTGGCAGAGTGGTAAGAGCTCTGATTCCCATTCCGAAGGTTCTGGGTTCGATTCCCGGCGATGGCAGTGTGATTGTCACACTGTCTTTGGTCTGGCGTAGTATTCTCGTGACAATAAAATGGCGATAGATTGGCTACCTGTCACATGTCACGAGAATCAATATATCAGCTTAAAAAAATTGTATACTGTAATTGGGTTCAAGCGACCTGTTGTATACGTAAAAAAAAAAAAATAATGTTTTGGGTGTTTTGGAAAAAGTCATACATTTTGTTTTTTCGATGGAGATCGTGGGAGATCGTTTTTAAATACACATTTTTAAAAATATTTAGGCAGTTTGAAAATCTTAAGGTGATACTCGAAATGAAACTCATTTATCATCATCACTTTCGGCGTTAAAACCCTCGGACTGTCATCATTCAGTCAGAATGACTGGACGAATGAAAGAGAAATGATGGGTGAACTATTATAGTTGCAACCCAATCAACGGTACAAAAGCGGTGTTCTTGTGTTGACCCTTATGTATGAAAGTGAATCATGAAACTGGAAAAAGAAGATGAAAATAGAATAAACGCAACTGAAATGAGAGAGAATGTGCGGTAAATCTGTATATGATAGAGTGTCAAATGCAAATATAAGAAGTGATTGCGGTGCGAATGAAAGTGTTATGAACAAAATAATGAAAGGGTCGTTAAGACTGAAAGGTGAAGAAGGTATGTGTAAACAACGTGAATGGAGCTGGAAATAGAGAAAGGCCGAGGAAAGGCCGTGGCACGGTCAAATCAATCAAATATTAAATGTCGGTTACGCAAGGAGTCGGAGAAATCGACGTGCGTGTATGACAAGATGTATGAATGTAGAGGAATAAGAGAAATATGTCAGGACAGAACAGTGTGGTGGTCCATTATTTCTGCCTACACCTCCGGGGAGACGGCGTGATGGTTATTACCTAGTTAGTTAGAAATTATGACATTGATTACTGTAAAAAAAATCGGGGTTAACGGCCTTTACCTCTGAGGATCAGATTTATAGGTAGCGTTATTAAAAAGGAGGAAAGGCGATCCGTCTTCGCAGCGGCCGTGGTCACGCCATCGATTTACGAGAAACCTCAAATATCTAATTGTTCCAAGCCCAAATTCGATTTCCCAGCCCGAAATACAATAACAAAATCCCTCGAAAGCTTTCAGAAACTTTTGGCTAGCGAACTTAACAAATAAATGTGAGAGCCTTTTATAAGTATCCGAATCGATAAGAGGATTAGAAATTCGCAGGAATCGAAACCCATTACAACTTCTGATTTCCAGGATTATAATTTGTTATTAAAAGCGAAGGGAATTAGTTAATACATTTAGCGGAAAACGTGAGTTCTAAATATGAACATCACAACACCTATACATAGAAATGTTTCAAAGGAATACTTCAAATTTTAATTAATTACTAGTAAGGAAATGAACACTGAAGAATTTAGATTGTAATGATATACCTTTGTATAGTCTTGAAAAAAAAATCCTAGAAAACTATTATATAATCATCTACTTCTAATGTAATTAGTGATATCTGAGTAAGATAAGAAAGTAATTATGAATGTTATAATACCAGAATAGACTGTGTCCTAAATAAATTTTATTTAAAAAATAATATTAAAGATTGTATAATAATATTACAATTGTAATTAAGCTAATAAAAAGGAAATCTTTAAGTCAGTATTTAACTGTCGACAATATTTAATTTAAAGATAAACACTTAATCGTTTTTTGAAAAATTATGTGATGAAATCAAATGTACTCGTATATGAAAACTTCAGTTTTCTAGAAGTACCATTTTTTTATTTATAGAAGCGGGAATCTTCGTCTTGCTCTGAGCATTATCAAATATTGATAGAAAATCGAATTAAAAAGATCGATTACATGTTAAATTACACGTCCATTTGATATACGAGTATGTTTAACAGTTGCACTTACGTGGGGTAGTTACGACATTGGAAATTGACTTCGGGATGGGATTTTGCACAATCGTAGTACTCCTTCAATTCATCCTCGTCCAGACTCGTCTATGATCAATGTAAAACAAACAAACCATCACGCCATTTCTCGCAGGGATAGGCAGAGAAAATGGATCGCCACACTACTCTATCCTGGCACATATCCTCTCTAGCTTCATCCACATTAACAACGAGTCATACATGCACGTCGATGCTTCCGACTTCTAACACGACCAACTTTTAAAATTTGATTAATTTCTTCATGCCACGTTTTTCTCGGTCTACTCATCTCCGTACTCCATTTACATCATTAACGTATACTTTCTTAACCATCTTTTCTCCATCCATGCGCTCCATATGTCCGAACCAACGCAGCGAACCTCTCATTATTTTGTTTATAATACCTTCTTCCGCTCTACATTCCTTTCTTATATCAGCATTTGAGATTCTGTCGTATATCATTCTACTATACATTCGTCTTAGTGACCTCATCTCTACCGCATTTATTCTGCTCTCATCCTTCTTCTGCAGTTCTATGCTTCGCTTCCATAAATTTGGGTTGGGACCACAACTCCATTATGAATGGCCGTTTTCGCTTTAATTGATAAATTCTTGTTTCCAATAACTATTTTCAAAGCTCCATTATCTTTGTTACCAGCACCAACCCCTCTTTCGACATCACTATCCGTTCGGCCATCCGCTGTTAACATGCTACCTAAATACGCAAATTCACTCACCTGCTCCAAGTTCTCTTCAAACCGTCACACAGTGGGGCCAAAATATGAAAACGTGTCATTAACTCATAGAAGCTATATATATAGCTATAAATCAAAGGATTTAATGTAATTAGGTAGGTTAATGAAAATAAGAGACAATGTCATGAATATTAACACTTTATTTTTCCAATAACAATGAAATATGTGTCAAATACTGTCTTATTTTTATTTGCTCGTTAAAGTCATTTTTTATTATTTTTAATAACGTAAAATGCAGCTTAGTTTTACATAATATATACGTTTCTTGAAAGAACGTCCATTTTACCCTTCATAAATACACACCAATATTTTTTTTACTCGTTATCAGATATTTCTGAGACACCATCATTGTCATCGGATTCATCATTTTCGCTTTGGCTGGAGGACCCTGTAGATGGAGGTATTATCAGATCCAAAACGTCTTTGAGGAATCTAGTTAGTTCCTCTTTCGGTAATTTCCTCTTACTAGTTATTAAAGGATCTGATGAGAGTAAAAGAAAATTTAAAATATCCGTGTTTTAATTCGTTCTGCTGGATTTCCTCGAGTGGTACTCCCTAAACTTTTTAAAATCTTTGTTACGTGCTTCCTGCGCTTCTTCGGTTAATTGACCTATCGGCAATATTGACGTTTTTATTATTTCAGGTCCGTGTATTAAATATTCGTGAAGTGTGGGTGGCATATTACACCACGGATATTTTTCTTCAAAATATCTGGCTGTATGTAACGCATACTCCCGGTATTTTTCCACACTAATTTCATGACCACATGATATAACTATTAAAATGGTGTGCATTTTTCTTATTAATTCTACATCTAAATTGGTTATTTCTGCAGACACCTCTGCACTTAAAAAAAAACGCCTGGCGGTATTTCCATCGTTTGTGTTACCAAAGTCCGGCTTGGTTTGTCCACGATCAAACCTAGTTTTTCTTTGAACTGAGCTTGAATTTTTTTCTTAGTTTCTTCAACGATTTCCTTGTCTGTCCCTCGAGCTTTTATAGGCAGTTTGTACGTCAAATGGAGAAGACACTAAAAAAAGCGTATCCATCCGTGAAAGACCGAAATGCCGAATTCTAAATTTTCTTTTTTTATTTATTTTGTTAGCAATGCATCTATATATTATAATTCAATTGTTTAGATGTGGCACCATGTATGTAACATTTTTGGGTAGAAGAAGTATGTGTGATAGCATTACATACTTTGCCATCAATCATTGCGAATATTAAATGATGTTTGATTACGATAACGCGCCCATCTAGTCTGACTATGGTTGTGGTAATATTTTTTATTTCTTCATCTACCCTTCGTTTCTCTTCCAAAGGTACTGCTGTGCATTCCTTAATAAATTCTATTTTCAGAGGTCTGCAATACCTCGTTGAACCAGGTCTTGGATTTTGCCAAATAATTTTGGCACCAGACACTAGGCGTAAGGGGGCAAATGATGTGTTAAAAACCGCTGCATCATCGGCATCTGCGTCAAAAAAAGCCTGTTTATGTGAACTGTGCCCCGAACTTCCATCAACTCCCCATTTGGAATATAATATCATATTATTTAATTCTTTGGGTTTGAGTGTAAAAACAACATCTTGATGGGTGATAATTAAACGCTCAATCGTGAGATTAAGCATGATCTGCAAATCAACATATACCAAAGTATCCGTGACATGTATATTTTCTGGCTCTGGATAACATCGTCTTTTTTAGACCTGTACAGTTTTATACGAAGGATATAAGTTTTTAGATTTCAACTTAATAGCGTTATACTGATGTGGAGGCAAGTCCGCTTCTATTAAAAGTGCTAAAGCATATCCTGCTGACATGAACACGTTTCCAAAAGACTCCCTGGAAGTTTGATGAGATTTACCTGAACCTGTTGGAACAGATAAAATACCTCGAACCAACTTTGAGGCATCTGCCTGTCATGCAGCTCTAAGTTCCATTTGTGTTGCGTAGAGTAAGTCTGGCAGAGATGCAGAATTCCTCAGATTAACCGTATTTTGCCGCTTCACCCTTTCTGTACTCTCCTCAAAAGGAATCATCGGGCGACCGCCACATGTTTTTGTAGCGCGAATGAAAGAAACGGATGTATCAAGCCACGTTTTATTAACATCGAGAAATTTTTCTTTCATCCAGTGAGCTGATTCCCATCATGATTTATAATCAAATTTAAACCGAATAAAAATTTTAACACACGTAACACTTTTTCCTAACTCATCAACACAACCTGTCCGTTTTATGATTTCTTTTTGCAGGAAATCAATCTGATCCTCCAATTTTTCTTTTCCGAAACTCTTCATAAGCGTTATTAATTGATGCTTTGTCATGAACAAAGTGCTGGAGCTGGTACCTAGGTATGCGAGAAAAGGAAAAACAGAATAAGATACAAAATTGGTGTATTTTTTTTTCATTTTTGGTTATTCGAAATGTGCTGTTATTATAAAAAAGTGCAAAAAGTGGCAAAAAATAACATCATATCAATAAAGTACAACAATTACTTATTATAAATCAATTAAAATACTTGCGGAATTCATCGGGATTCTATACTAAATCTCTAAATGTTTTTTTAATATTACAAAAACCTCTGTATCATTTTAATGCGAAATCGGTTTAATTTTTTTACATTTAAAACAAGCCGTAATTACAATTAATTTAACTCGAAAAAGAGGATACATACCTGACGTGTAAGGTTCCATACTAAAACTTTAATTTTTTATCAATAATACAACGAAAGAAATGTTAGAAACTAGGTGTTGCGCTGACTTGAAATAACGGACGTGTAACCTCTACGAGTAATCGGCTCCGATTGAGGGGTGCTAGAGCGAACGTGTCACAGTCTAGCTTGTCTATCTGCTCGTGATCATATGCTAAATATATCTGAGTCATCATATAATAACAAAGCGTTTAAAGAATCATAATTTTTATTTTTTGGGTTATTGTATGAGAAATCTGAATCCTGCCCCATTGTGCGTCATTTGCTCTTCCCTTTCAAAAACCATCACCTTTGACTTTCCGACACTCATCATTAAATCATGTAAGAAAGCGCATAAGCCAGTACTTTCCTGAAAAAAAGCCTACCGTAGCTTATATATTAGAAATTTGGGCGCCAGTTGTAATAGTCAGATGACTGAGCGGAAATATTGGCTTGTTTATTTCGTTAACCAGCTAGTCTCTGGATCAAACTCATTAGATCAGAATCAGAATCAACCATTCAAATATGGACCCTACACCGGTTACTCTCACCCTAAATTAAAGAGCACATTTTTTTAGGATGCAAATAGGACTGAAAATGACGGAAGCCAATGATATGCACGCGGAGTTGGAACACTGAGTTCAAAAAGGCCTACGAGCTGAAGCCTCCTTGCGAACGTTCCTAAAGTCCAAGCTTCTATCCAGAAACACCGAGCTGCGTATTTAATGCACCATCATCAAGCTAGTGGTGACATATGGTTCTAAGTCATGGACAATGACTCTAAAATAACAACAAAGGATCTACTGGTTTGAGAATAGAACACTTTAAGAATTATCCTGGGACCCGATGTTGCAGCGGGAACTTTGAGATATAAGACCAACCAAGAGATCCGTACGATGACCCAGCAGCCCCTTATAACGAGCACCGTAAGAGCCAGTTGCCTAGCATGGATTGGACACATATGCCGACCCGAAGAGATCAGAGCAATCAAGACCCTGTACGCGTCTAGACCGACTGGAGTAAGACATCTAGGAAGGCCTAGACAGCGCCTAATGGACAATGTTCTGGCTGATCTGGCTAGGTTGGGTAAATCGGACTGCTGGGAGCAAAAGGCGCAGGATCGAGGAGCTTGGCGAAAAATCATCAAGGAGGCTAAAACTCTTCAAGAGTTGTGTGGCCATAGGAAGTAAGTAAGTAAGCAAATAAGATGGTATAAGAAATTGTGTGTTGAATACTTCAAAAAACTAATTAGGCACAAACGAATTACCTTTGATCAAGATTCGTGTAATTTCAATTATCCCTAATACGAGAGTGGGTAAAATGACTAAGTGATTAGGGCAAATTGAATCAAACGGGAAGAAACACGAGAAGCCCTGAATTCCCTTCTCTCACGCAACTGTGTCCACCCGTACCAGCTACATGCGTTCTGTATTGATTCTCGTATGGTCACGTATTTTAGAATCCTCCAGTGATACAATTTAAATAATAGATATAATACCCAAAGGAATATTTTTGATTTTATGAGAATGTACAAGTATGTCTTCTGACAATATTAAACTTCAATCAATACGAATGAAAACGTCTGTTTTCCAGAAGATTTGTTATGAATAATAATTATATAAAACGATGTTTTTTAACTTCTTCCACTTTTGTCATTATTTCGGCAACGACCGGTTTCGCCAGACTTGCTGGCATCGATAGGTTTGTGTTTGTGTTGTTTGTTTTAAGTGAATGACATGTTTAACCTTTCTAAAGCATTATCAAATATGTGGGTAGCTTATAGACATGTCATTCACATAAACTAATTAAAACTTCTAGAAAACAGAGGTGTTTATTGGTATAATTTAGTTGATAAGAGTTATAGAAATGGGGTCACTAAGAACAATGTGTGATAGAATATATAATATTGAAATTAGAAATGTAACCTCAAATTTGAAAAAAGAAACAAATGGCAGGCGAATAGCCAATTATAGAACAAGTCGCTAGACGCAGTGTTTAGACATAGTGCTTAGAGCTTAGACGCAATGGCAGTGGATCGGTCACACTCAGAGACGGAACCCAGCCTGCATCGCTCAGGGCGTACTATACTGATCCCCTATGGGGGAAAGAGAAAGCGAGACAGACCTAGAGCCACCCGGAGAAGAGCCCTGCAGGACGAGGTTAAGGAAGCAGACCTCATTTGGGATGATTTTAGGCATCAGGCGTGCGGTAGAGTCGGGTAGAGAAGGTTCCTTGAGACCCTATGCACCACGGAGGTGTGACAGGACAAAAAGAAGAAGAAAAAGAAGATTTAAGAATATAACTTGAGAATAACGTAAGTTACGATTTATAATACAACCCCTAATTGATATTCGTTATTTTCAGTAGCTTTTTATTTTTCGGAATAACTTTACACCGTTTAAAATTTGTAATATCACGTAGTCTTTGAAAAACTATAAATCACGCAGACAATCCCGTTGATTTATTATTCCAAATAATATACATAAACAAGAGTTTAGGCTGTAAATTTTTTATTGCACAACTTGTTTCTGGGATGTTCTGATGTCGAAGCGAACAAACACTTATATTTATACGCCTTAGAGCAGGTGTGCCGAATCGATAATCCGCGTACAAAGGTACTAAAAATGACATGAAAGAAGTTTTATCTGTTATTTGATGGCTGGTGAACCACTTTGCAAGTACAAGATAAAACTATGAAAAAAAAACATGCCCCGAATTTGGGGTTAATATTTCTTTAAAAAATATATGTGTAAATTTTATACATTGATGTCAATCCATTTTTAGAACTCTTCCAAAATCATTTATACTCGTATATATATATATTGGGAGTAGTCTGTAGATATTTCCTCTAGAACTAATTTCTATTTATTTATTGTTCCATAAACAATAGAAAAAATTATGAAAAGCTCCATTTTCCAGAACATTTTTTTAGAGTGAATTTTTTCGCCTTGCTAGAGTAATATAATATTATAATTTTTTCTGCTAAGCTAAACTTTCTTCTTCTTCAAGTGCTCTGTCGGGTCCCCCCAACGTTGACGATCATCTCGGCGAACCTGTCCCTGTCCTGCTCCGCTCGGAACAGCTCCTCCACACTTTGGAAGCCGGTACACTCCCTCACGTTTCGCAGCCAGGACATCTGTCTACTACCGGACCCTCCGCGTCCCTCAATTTCCCCCTCCAATATCAGTTGAAGAAGGTGTTTTTTTTTCCATGCAGTACAAGACCCAGATGTGAAATTTTCTGAACCTTGATAGTTGACAACAGCTCCCTGTCATGGTATTGGTAACCATGTCTTTCCAGGGAATTCTGAGCATTCGGGGATAAAACCACATTTCAAATGCTTCCCGTATGTTCATTGAGTTGACTTTTAAGGTCCAGGTTTCACACCCATACAATAAAACAGACCACAGATAAGTATTTGATCATAATAATACCTTAGCAAGGCGAAACATGTTATTCGTAAAAAAATAATTAAACTAACTAACTAACTAACCATCACGCCGTCTCCCCGAAAGGGTAGGACTGAAGGAGAATAATGGACTGTCACTTTTTAACCGATACGGCACTCCATCCTTCTCTTTGCGCTCCTCGGGAGACGCGGTGCGAGTTGCGAACCTCATTGCCACAGGAATCTCCCGCATAATCATAATTATAGTTCTAGGAAATATATGTTTTCATTCATATTAATTATTTAATATAAAATAGTACTAAATTGCTAAAAAAATTGTATATTTTAGATTGCTTCCAGATTGTTTGTATATCTTTTAATAGTTTTGGATAAAAAAACATGTTTTCGATTTACAGTCCCTTGGACAGTCGAAGCAAAAATCCAATTATTCAAAAAAAGTCACGTAACAAATATTCTCAGAGTTATTTATTGTCGCCGACTCGATGAGGGATGGGTGAACCATCCATTTTTAGCCCCCCGAACAGCAGATGTTCGAGTTCTGTATTAGCCGATCAGCGTGAACACCCCAGGATATCCAATGTGACTCGTGTCACGACAACAGAAACACGAAATAACACTGACATATGGAGGGGAATTAGATAGCTATTAGCGTGTTGTCTTTATTCTTACCCTGTATTATTACTGTTGGAATCTCATTTATTATAATCATTATTTGTAATTTAAACTGTATTTTTACATAGAATAATTTTTTGTCCATTGTTTTGGACGAAACACTATGATACTCGTACCTTAACATTTTAAAATTGTTAAATTAAAGACCTCAAAGCTGCACTTACAGTTGTCATCGCAAACAAAAACCTATCCAAAAAAGCTAGAATGGCAGTGCACAATGATGTTCTTCTACCGACCCTTATATATGGAAGCGAAGCATGGAACTGGCAAAAGAAGGATGAAAGTAGAATAAATGCAGTGGAAATGAGATCTCTTAGACGAATGTGTGGATACTCTGTGTATGATAGAGTGTCGAATTAAAATATAAGAAGTAAATGCGGTGCGAATGATGGTGTCCTGAACAAAATAATGAAAGGATCATTAAGATGGTTTGGACATATGGAAATAATGAATGAAGAAAGAAAGGTAAAAAAATATATGTTGATGATGTAAATGGAACCAGAAATAGAGGAATACCGAGGAAAACGTGGCACGATCAAATAAATCAAATATTGAATGTCGGCCACGTGAGGTGTCAGAGAAATCGACGCGCGTGCATGACACGATGTATGAATGTTGAGGAAGCAAGAGAAATATGTCAGGAAAGAAAAGTGTGGCAGTCCATTCTTTCTGCCTACCCCTTCGGGAGACAGCGTGATGGTTAGTTAGTTAAGACCTTTTTTTGTATCACAATTGTATTTTATTTTACGCCACAGCTGTTTCATCAACCTATGTTGACATCATCAGGTATTACAATAATATATCAAATGTCAATTTTCGAGATTTTTCGAATTTTTATGCGTATTTTTTTCCTTTGTCAATTTGAATAGTTGTTTTAGCCGATTAAATAAATTAGCTAGCTTAACTAGCTAAGAAATAATAATACTACCTACATCTTTTGTCACCTTTCCTATTAATGTCATCTATATACTTCATGTCATTGTTTATCGTTTTTAATTTATTATGTTTCATCGTTTATGACTCTATACGATGTGTAATTGTTCCTTCTAATTACTGTTTTTTCATTTTTATTTTTATTTTATTATTATATTTTCCAACATTAATATTTTCTTCTATAAATACTAACTGACTGATCTTTTAATTAAAATATTTAGGTACCTAACTCAATTTCAACAAGAACTTCAAAATTATATCAAAGAAATTATTCAAATTGACATAGGAACAAATACACATAAAGATTCGAAAAATCACGAAAATTTGACTTTTGATATATTTTTGTAACACTTGATGATGTCAACATAGGTTGATAAAACAGCAGTCGCGTAAAATAAAATACAATTGTGATAAAAAAAAGGTCTTAACTAACTAACCATCACGCCGTCTCCCCGAAGGGGTAGGCAGAAAGAATGGACTGCCAGTATTGTTGTAACACCTGATGATGTCAACATAGGTTGATGAAGCAGCTGTCGCGCAAAATAAAATACAACTGTGTTCATTTACAGTTTAAAATACAATTGTGACACAAAAACAAAGATATTTAATATTATAGTTTTAGAATAATTTCTCATTAAACAATATCTTTTTTTAATCTCCTATTCTACGAATTCTAGCTCGTTGGTTCGACCAGAAAGGAGATGACTGGAGGAGACATCTACTCGACAATGCGGGTTGCAGAGAACAGATGAAACAAGAAGAAGAAGAAAAAGTAAGTTTTTTTTTTAACAGTTCTTTACATTAAAGCTCGAGCCAAACCGACGAAAAAGGTTATTAATTATAAACAAACAAAAACAAAAACCATCACGCCGTTTCTCCGCAAGGGTAGGCAGAGAGAATAGACCTCCACACTACTCTATCCTGGTAAACCTCTATAGCTTCCTCCACATTCATACAACGAGTCATACAAGCACGTCGATTCTTCTGACTTCTAACATGACCAACCTTTATAATTTGGTTAATTTGGTCACGTCATGTTTTCCTTACTCCATTTACATCATTAATGTATACTTTCTTAACCATTCTTTCTCCATCCATGCGTTCCATATGTCCGAACCATCGCAGCGATCCTTTCATAATTTTGTTCTTAATACCCTTTTCCGCTCTACATTCCTTTCTTATATCATTAATTATTATATTGATAATTATGAAATAAAAATATGTTTTTTAACTACTTCCACTCTTGTATTTATTTCAAAAGCCACCGGTTTAATCAGTCTGTTGATGCCAGCGTGTCTGGTAAACCGGTTGCTGTCGAAATAAAGCTAAAAATGGAAGATCGTTCTATGTTCGCCATACTTAATAATACACAATCAAATAAATTTAACTTCAAGTCCAATCTTTGATTTATTTCCTTTGTTGTAAATAATAACCAAAACCCCAATAAGAACTTAAAATTATTATTTTAAATTGATTCATAATATTTGTTATTATAAAAGCACAAACGATCCAAAATAAATCTTTATAATTTTTGTCAAAACTGATCATATTTGAAATCATTTTTATAATATTTTAAATACGTATCTTTATAATTTCACTGAGGAAGGACCGGTTGTCCGAAACATGTCTGATATATTATTTGAATTTTTGAAAAATAAGTGCTGTATATACAAAGTATGTAAAAAAATAAAAAGACAAAAAATATGAACGTAATTAAAAAAACATAGTTTTATTGAAATATTATTCCAAAAAGAACTTCGATCAAGAGATTTCAGTAAAATCATTCGATTATATAATATTATATTTTTTCGTTAAAACTGTTAATGCATAAACTTTGTTTTCTGTATCACAATTGTATTTTATTTTACGCGACAGCTGTTTCATCAACCAATGTTGACATCATCAGGTGTATCAATCACAATAATATATCAAATATCTAATTATGTGGAACAAATACACATAAAGATTCGAAAAATCACGAAAATTTAACATTTGATATATTATTGATACACCTTATGATGTCAACATAGGTTGATGAAACAGCTGTCGCTTAAAATGAAATACAATTTTGATACAAAAACAAAGTTTTTTCATTAATAGTTTATAATGTTAAGGTATCATAGTGTTTCGGCCAAAACAATGAACTATATTGATTCTCATTAAATGTGATAGGTAGATAGTCTATCGCCATTTTATTGTCACGTAATTTTAGGCCAGACCAAAGACAGCGAGAATTACTCAATTTGAAACTCTTATAATAGAAACTTTAAAAATAATTATATCTTTTTAATTATTTTACATTCTCGTAAAAAAGCAATCAATCCGGCACCCTAATAATGTAGCGTAAATGGATCGTTATACGGAAGTCCTAGAATAAAAAACGTTTCCCTCGGTATGTAAATTACTAAACAAAACAAGTACGTCTAACAGGGGACGTTAATTATTGTATTTGTGAATACATGTCCCATTTAAGTTATTTACAGGCTACATTAAAATGTCCGGAATAATGCAAGCTAATACGTATAAAAAAATCTACAATTTTAGGAAACTCCTAGCCTAGTGCTTGGTAGACTCATGAGCCATATGCGCGCTCTTTGACTGCTTGACTGCTTGAGACTCTTTCCGAAATCACATGCTTAAATTAACTTAAACTAACTACTACCCATCACTCCGTCCCTCCGAAGGTAACGGACTGACATACTTCTCTCACTTCCTTGACATTCATTGTGTCATTCATTCATGGATTTTTTAAACACCTCACGAGGCTGACATAAAATATTTTATTTATTTTATCACGCCACGTTTTTCTTGATCTTCCTCTATTTCTAGTTCAATTTACATCACATTTACATCAAAACATACTTTTTTTTTACCATTGTTTATTCATTATTTTCTTCTTTCATTATATTGTTCATAACACTTCCATTTGCACCGCATTCTCTTATCATATTAAATTTTGATTCAACACTCTATTATAAATAGATTCCTTATACATTCGTCTAAGAGATCTCATTTCTTCTGCATTTATTCTACTTTTATCCTTCTTTCGCCATTTCCATGCTTTGCTTCCATATTTAAGGGTCGGTACAAGAACACCATTGTGCATATTAATTGATTTGTTTAAATTTCTAAGTATTTTAATAAAGAAGGCAACGGAAAAGTATTCGTCTCGGTGATGACCAACTTCAGGGGTAACTGATACGCTACTATAAGAAGAAGAAAATTTTTAATAAAATATTTGAAACGTACCTGGAATAATCCCTGAGGTAAAAAATCAACATATATAATCTGACTTATCTGAACATTAAAATTTTTGCAAAGTAATGCAAGGCTTTGGTTTAAATTATACCTAGCAAAATATTAATTTTAACGACAACAACAATCATGCCGTTTCTCCGAAAGGGTAGGTAGAGAGAATGGACCACCACATTACTCAATCCTGACACAGATACCTAGCTTTCTTCTCATTCATACACCGAATTATACAAACACATCGACACATTCAGTTTGACCGAGTGGACAGTTTTTATTCTTCGTGTGACGCTTTTTTGGGTCTACAGTGAGCGGCAGAATGAATGGGATTGAAAGTGCAAAACATAAAGTATTTGTTCATGAATCTGGAACCTGGACCAAATCTTCGCATTGAGAACAATCAAATCATTGAATGAGTCAATGAATTTATGTTGTTGGGGTCAACGATCACCTGTAATAACATGATAAGTGACGGAATAAAAAAGCACATCATGTCAGCCAACAGATGCTACTTCGGCTTCCAGAAAAGTCCAAGTCAAGTCAAAGGCCAGTCTTGACATCGACCGGAGACTTGGACAATGAGTGTTGTGGATGTCCAGAAGTTGCGGGTGTTTGAGCGTAAAATTCTATTGAGAATTTTCGGCCTAGTTCATGAGGATATTATATGGCGACGCCAGCATATCTCTGAGTTGTACGAACTATACAACTAACCGGACGTTGTCAAATTTATAAAACTCCAACGGCTTATGTGGGCTGGATACCTGGATTTACAAGACCGGAGAAAAGACGCAGGGCGGGAAGACCTTCGTTGGCTGGACGGTGTTCTGAAAGACTCCGAGGTCTGTAGAGGACTATAGAGTCAGAAAAAAATATGAGTATGATGATTTATGTGAAAACAGGAAAATATTATAATATTTTATAACTAACTAACTAACTAACCATCACGCCGTCTCCTCGAAAGGGTAGGCAGAAAGGATGGACTGTCACACTTTAACCGATGCGGCACTCCATCCTTCTCTTTTCGCCCCGCGGGACACGCGGTGTGATGGGTTGCGAACCTCATCGCCACCAAAAGGCACCTCCCATGCACACTTCGTATTTATAATATTGCATAATAACTGTAAATTTGTGTATATCATAATAATTTGTAATTCACCGTAATTTGAGATGTTTCTTGCCCTCTAAGGGTGCGCTTTTTCCAGCTGGGAGGAGGAGGTTGCTCCTCTGTGACGGGCCTCGTTCCTCTCCCTCTTGGCCATTATAATAATTTGTGCATTGGTTTTATTTATTTATTTAATATTATGAAATGCTTCCTAAACCTTGTCCTTTGTCCTACATGCCAAAAACTGTACTGCACATTTTTTTTTCCCCTCCCGCATTTGTCTCCTCTGCCTCTCCTGTTCTTCCCGCTGTATATTCCTGTGGTGTATCATTCTTTTTATCTTTTATATAATGTTCCTAAAATGTTTATGTATTATATTATGTTTATTTATTCAATAAAGTACAGCGGAGCATAGAAGTAGGATGGAGTAGATGAAATATGGTCTGGCACCCCCTTGAGGTTGCCATCTTTAAATGTATGTCTCGGATGGACCGGGGACAGGCCCAGGGAGTGTACGAGCGAGGCTGATAAAAGGGCACCGCTACGCCCTATAACAGCCTCGGGTATGTGGCGGGAACTCCTATGTTCCTTTAATTAAAAAATAGACAGGAATGCACACTACAATAAACTTTCACACACACATATGCAGGCTTATATGTACAAGCCTGGCATATGGTAAATACTTCAAAAATAAATCATATTTTGAGGAAGGTCCCGGAAGAAAATACAACTAAGATTGTTTCGAGTAGCGCTCATACGCGATTTAGCAAATGTATTACAAGAAAAATAAAATATGCGAATATCATGGGGGTTGCAGAGTTCCACGTGCGTACTATTATATCACGGCCCGCATCCAGCGGGGTGGAACTTTTTCTTTGTTTAATAGCCCATCAAAGTTTTCCATCAAAGTTGGGTTCGCTGTTACAACATTCCGCTTTTATTTCAATACTCGAATAAAACTGTCAAATTTGTATCTATATCCCGGGAACTTGTAGGCGACAACAAAAGATTTATTACTTTTCAGACATTTCTCATAGATAACGGCGTGAATAATAACCCAATTTATTTGGCGGATGGCGTCAGGTTCTGGAACTTTTCAATCTAAAAACTTCCCGCCCAATATTCGCTTATTGCGCCACTTACAATAACTTAAGGCGGGCGCACACCGCGTGCGAGTTTTTAACGAAGCGATCTGTTTGGAATACCATTTCATTTCGATAAAATTGATGGCTAATCTCACGCAACAAATGTATATAATCTTTTATATTCTACACTTCTCTCAAACAGCAATCTTCTTCTTCTTCAAGTTCCCTGTCGGGTCCCCCTAACGTTGGCAATCACTTCAGCGAACCTATCCCAGTCCTGCGCCGCTCGGAACAGCTCCTCCACAGTTCGGATGCAGGTTTACTCTCTCACGTTTTGCAGCCGGGATATCTGTCTCCTACCGAGCCCTCATTAAATATCAGTTGGAGAAGCTAGTACTTTTCCCCACGCAGTATATGATCCAGATGTGAAATCTTCCGAACCTTGATAGTTGGTAACAGTTCCCTGTCAACTCCAGCTCGCCTCAGGACTTCGGTATTGGTAACCTTGTCTGTCCAACAAATTCTAAGCATACAACAATAATCAGAACAAATTTTAAAAAAAAGATTCAGAATCAGAACAAAATTCAATGAAGTATTCCTTTCTCGCTCTCTTGTATACAAAATAACATCGTACTCTTTCTTGTTGACAACCGATTTTTCGTTTATTTATATTATAATAAATAAATGAATATCTTTGTAAAAATTTTATAAGATATTTCAGTCTAAACGAAATATTAAACTGCGAGACAAAATGCTGTGTTTTTTTAACTACTTCCACTTTTATTAAGAATTTTAAATAACTATTTCTCTTCCATTTTTATTTTAAAAAGTAGAAGTAGTTAAAAAAACATCGTTTTATTTACTCGTAATTATAATTTTAAATGAACTTCATCAAAAGATTTCAGTAAAATCATTTGATTATCCCAAAATGATGAGTCTGATGTGAGGTCGCCTTTATGAACGCTGATTTATTGCGCAAACAAACACTCGCTTAATTCATTACTCAATTCGTTAATTTGCTTTTAAATTGTTCGTGATAATGCACACACTTCAGAAAAGTTCTCGATGTTTCCGAGCGAGTCTTCAAATTACGTCAATTTAAATGTAAAGCGGCGGAACGCTTTCCAAGCGACACTTTTGCAAGTAAATTTCTTTCGAACATCTTCTTTGAGTCGAGAAAACGAAGATCCAATCGATTGTTCTTTTATACGATGTAAGAAAAAATAATAATATTATTCTTCTAGTATATATAATGAATATTGAGTAATCTCAAGATCAATATTCAAGATCTATTGGGCCCAAACAGTGTCAAATGTCGTTCACTGGACCATGGCAGGCGAAAAACCAATTAGAGAACAAGTCGCTTGACGCAAATGGCAGTGGATTGGTCACACTCTGAGACGGAATCCAGGGCGCATCGCTCAGGGCGCACTAGACTGGTCCCCTATGGGAGAAAGAGGAAGCGAGGCAGACCTAGAGCCACCTAGAGAAGAGCCCTGCAGGACGAGGTTAAAGCAGCAGGCCTCACTTGCGATAATGTTTGGCATCAGGCATGTTTGTGATAGAGTCGGGTGGAGAAGGTTCCTTGAGGACCTATGCACCACGGAGGTGTGACAGGACAGAAAGAAGAAGATGAAGAAGTATAATATATAGAATAAACAAAAGAGAATAAGAAATAATATATAGAATAAACAAAAATAAAACGGAATTTTTCTTCGTTTTATGAATATTCAGTAACAACTGCTTCAGTATTTGTTAAAAAAAAAACGGTTGTTTTCTTTTAATAACTTCAACTTTTAGTCTTTACTTCGACAGCGATCAGTTTCTCCAGGCTAGTTCAGTTTATTGATGTCCCTTGCCTGTGCGAAACCGTTCGCTGTCTAGAGAGTTGGACTTGGTAGTGTTGTTGCTAGTGTTGTTGCAACATGGCGCATTACAATATTTTTAGAGCCATACTTTCCAGCCAAGCATACTACATCGTAGTCCTTCTATCCATCCAAACCTGCTTAAAATGTTTCCTTTATTTTATGAACGTATGCATTATATATATTTTTTTAATTTATTCTATATTCGCCATATATTTGTGTTGAGGGTTCAAGTGGGTGTTGTGTAAAAATTTAAAAAAAGAAACATTGTTCAATATAAGAATCAATTATATCTCAATAGAGACGAAGATGCAAATTGGAAACATAATATGGTTGATCGAGTTGTCTACGAACTTATGACCTGTCATTGGTTGGGTTAAGCGTACGTTTTGTAAAAAATACAACATTCCTTATTCCACTTTTTTTCTTATGACCACCATGTCTGACAATTTTTTTTTGAAGTTGTATATGTCGTATATGTTAATCTGTAATCCAACTTCCAAAAAAAAAAGTCAGACAAGGTGGTCATAAGAAAAAAGGTGGAATGGGGAATGTTGTATTACATAAAGCGTGCGCTTAACCCAACCAATGACAGGTCATAAGTCCTGTAAACACCTCGATCAACCATATTCTGTTTCCAATTTGCATCTTCGTCTCTATTAAGATACAATTGATTCTTGAATTGATAGCCCGCAATGTTCAACATTCTTGAATTTATAGGTGAAATCCAGTTGTTCGTCTACAAGTATTTGCATACATTCAAAATACTGTTTAATTTGTTTATAAATTTATTTAAAAAAAAGCATATATACCCAGCTTCGAAGTCATTTAAGTTATACGTCTCTAAGGGTAAAGTTACGTGGGTACCTAACTGAGTTATTTGAAAAGTGTGCAAGTAATAATTGGATCTCATCTGATGTATAATTTTATTTCAATATGTAAATTGTTGAGCCCAAGGGTTGTAAAATTTAATTTGTAATTTATCTTTGATGTTATAATTTTAATCATTGGAGGGGTGTCAAATGCAAAATTTTCAATTTAAATTTCGACGCACAACTAAAACTCGATACTTGGTTATCGATTATATTTTCAATTACCGGAGGATTTCCTAATAACAAAACATCAAAGGCCATCTGGTAAATCTCTGGACCTTTTACATATTAAAAAAAATCAATTAATTAACCATTTCGCAGATTCTTTGGCAGGTGGAGTCTGGAAGCAAAACGAAACGAGATGTGCTTACGTCCTTCTTATTTGTATTATTATTATTATCTTATTGTTAATTTTTATACTATTACCTTAGTTAGTTTTATTTTGATTTTAGTTTAGTTAAATCTCGTTTCATAAGTTTATAATGTTAACTCTGTTAATTCATTTATATTTGTGGTAACATGTAATTGACCTTATTTTAGTACTACTTTGTGTATTTTTATATATATTCTGATTCGTTGTTTGTTACCCTAAAATAAAAAAGGCGATTATATCACAAAAACGGCATTCCCATAATTTACAATCAAACATCTACAAAACAGACATTTAAATTCAATAAAAGTTTATATAAAAAAGTTACGTCAGCGAGTATAATATAAAACAAATGTTTTATCACGACGAAGGGGTTGAAGTTGCTTTAAAAATATTATTTTGGCCAATTTTTTAAATCGAATCGGCCTCAAGATAGCGCTGCGACACGACCCGTTCATTTCTCCAAACAACAGATATAAAAGTGTCCATTTATCGTTCCGGAATTGTCCGCCATTACTGTTATCGCGTTTACGTTTTTTTTATTTCGTTTTTCGATCCAGAGGGGCATTAGTAGGCATGCGATGAGGCGGCCACGTATCTCAGGGATCGGCGGCCATTGTCTATGCCCAGCGCTCAGAATAGCAGCCCTTTCGACCGCCAAAGAAAAATCAAATTGTCGATTGGTCGCTTGATGACCCGCCATTATATTTACCGTTCTTTTGTGTCATTTGAAATGATGTAGACACGTTTTATATAAGAAATGTAATAATATGTATTATTATGGTTATTTTATAGTAATGATACATGAAGGCAGGCAGCAAACTAAATGGTGCACTTAAAGTTGTCATCGCAAAACAAAACCTATCAAAAAAATCTTAAATGGCAGTGCACAATGGTGTTCTTGTGCCGACCCTTATGTATGGAAGTGAAAGATGGAACTAGGAAAATAAGGATGAAAGTAGAATAAATGCAGAAGAAATGAGATCTCTTAGACGAATGTGTGATTCCCTGTGTATGATATCGTCGAATGAAAATATAAAAAGTGAATGCGATGCGAATGATGGTGTTATGAATAAAATAATGAAAGGATCATTAAATGGTTTGGATACATGGAAAGAAAGAATGGTAAAAAATATATATGTAACGATATAAATGGAGAGAAGAAAACCGAGGAAAACGTAACACGATCAAATAAATCAAATATTAAATGTCAGCCAAGCAAGGAGTCAGAGAAATCGACGCGCGTGCATGACACGATTTATGAATGTTGAGGAAGCGATAGAAATATGGAAAGAAAAGTGTGGCAGTCTATTATTTCTGCCTATTTCTTCGGGAAGACGGGGTTTTAATTAGTTAGTTAGTTGAGTTAACCAACCAACCAAAACGCCGAAAAAATTAACTGCCAGACTTTTCTTTCTTGACATACTTCTCTCGATTCCTCAACATACATACATCGTGTCATACACGCACGTCGATTTCTCTTACTCCTTACGTGGCTGACATTTAATATATTAAAAGTTAGTTAAAATTTGATAAATATAAAAATATATTAAATACTTCATGCTAGAAGTCGGAAGAATCGACGTGAATCGAATGTGGAGGAAGCTAGATAGGTGTACCAGGATAGAGTAGTGTGACATTCTATTCTTTTTGCCTACTCCTGTGGGAAAACGGCGTGATAGTCTGTTTATTTGTTTGTTTCTATAAAATACTTTCATAAAGACAAAACTATCAACTGTCCGAGTTCCAGATAACAATCTTATAACGTGCATACTTAACTGTAATTAATTCACGACATTTCAATTAAAAGTTATTACAGAAACCGTAAAATTGTAATGAGTCAGTGCTACCACTAAAAGGATGATATAATTATTTTGTTTTATGCTATCTTCCCTCTTTATTTTACTTTATTTGCATACTTAATTAATTAATGCCTAAGTGTAATTAAAATGTTTCACGGGGCATCTTTTAGTGGTCAGATACCATAACGGAGTAAACTTGCTTAAAATTATCCGATCGTATATAAAAATGAAGTAATGTTATAATTTTAACTTGTGAAATTATGGCGTGTTTGTTAGGTTTTCTTTGTTTAAACTAATACTGCGTGCATCTGGGATTGCGCGTGTGATAAGTTGCGTGATATATGATTCTTATTGAAGATAAGGTTTGATGTATTTTTTTTGTAAACATGCAGTAATACATTAAATAAACAAGCGTTAATAATCATAGAAGAGCGTGCAACATTCCAATTTATATTGTAAAACCATAACATCACGCATGCTAACACAATACACTAACCATCAAGGGATAAACAGAAATAATAAACCGCCACACTACTCTGTCTTGACATATTTCTCTCCCTTCCTCTACATTCATACATCGTGTCATGTACGAACGTCGATTTATCCGACTCCTCACGTGACCGACATTAAATATTTAATTGATTTAATCGTTCGGCGTTTTTCTCGGCCTTACTCTATTTCTAGCTTTGTTCACGTCCTATACTTCACCTTTTTCACTATTCTGTCTTCACTCATTCTTTCCATGTATCCAAATCATCTTAGCGATCCTTTCATTATTTTATTCTTAATGCTTTCATTCCACCGCATTCACTTTTTATATTTGCATTTGACACTCTACCATATACAGATTTACCGCATATTCGTCTAAAATATATCATTTCAACTGCGTTTATTTTACTTTCATCCTTCTTTTGCCAGTTCCATGTTTCACTTACATAAATAAGAGTCAACACAAGAACACCGTTGTGCACCGTGAACGACAGTCTTCTTCAGTTTAGTTCACGGACACGAGGGACAGCCGATGATGATGATTTAAGAACTGTGTTATGATTTTAGTAGAATATGATCTCTTAGATTAATTTGTGATAAATCTGTATATGATAGAGAGTAAAAAAAAATATGTCGTCAACGCGAGGAGTGCAAGATATTGATGAGCGTGCACGATTTATGAAAGTTGAGGGAGTGAGAGAATTATTATTTCTGTCTACACTTTCGGGGAGGCGGCGTGCTTGTTAGTTAGTTATTAATTTTTAATTTTATGAAGAAAGAATCTTCTATATGTTTGAAGCTTTGTGGGGACATATTCAATAAGTATAAATAAGCATATAATAAAGTGGTGCTATTTGTGCTTATTTATAGTTAGTTATTATTATATTCACGATTATTTGTGTACATTTACAGAATTGATTATGTTTTTTATATTTGTTTTGTCTGTGTCTTTCAGTATTATCAACGACTGATGTTGCGTTGATCATTGCAGAGTTCATCATCTTTAGGGGAATTGGCATGGAGGGTAAAGCATGCTTATCTCGGTCCGTGTAATACCGTGCCGCCGGCAGTACTTGGGTAAGATAGTCATGTTCATAATTTTAGAATACACATCTATAAAATATGGAATAATAGATTAATAACAATTGATTGAAACACTAATTAACATATAAAACCAGTAGTATTAGATGTTATAATCATTCTATCGTTATGAAGGTAGTGCCATAATTGATTAATTGTAATGTATTTTGAGAGAACTGAATAACCATCACGCCGTTTTCCGGAGGGGTAGGCGGAGAGGATGGATCACCACATTATTCTATCCTGGCATAGTTCTCGCGCCTCTTCTACGTTCACACATCGTGACATGCATGCTCGTCGATTGTTCCTACTTCGATTCGGTTGCCTTTTAGTAATTGATTAATTTGGTCATGCCATATCTTCCTTGTCCTTCTTCGACTTCTTTTCCTATTCACACTACTTGCATATATCTTTTTAACCATTTTTCCCTCATCCATTCGTTCCATATGTCCAAACCATCTTAGTGACCCTTTCATGATTTTATTTCCTTTTAGATAGTGCACATATTGTCTATTGAATTATTGTCCAACATCCACAAAATAAATCTAAAACAAATAATATAAAATAAAATAACAAAATAAAAATACTTTATCACAAAATGTTATTTTTAGATGGTGCACATATTGACTATTTAATTTATGTTCCACGCATCCACAGCTTTTTTATTGTTTACGGAAGTAAACATTTCCTTCGGAATTACAGATGTGTTAAAAATATGAAATTATTTTTTTTTGAATGTGTTCTAGAATGCACATGATCAAATCAATCAACTTACCGTTATAATTTAGAAGCGTATTTTACAACGTCATCGTTTTTGCTAAACCATAGATAAATTTTGAGAGAGCGTTTGAGTTTCCCCACGCAGTGTGATTGATTCCCTTGAAAACCGCGCGCGAAGGCATTTTGTATGACTAAACATGATACCGCGTCTACAATGGCACATAATGTGGGTTATAAATTTAATCCTCGTCGCCTGAATCAAATGGCTTTGCTACCATTTACTTTCATTAGACTAAAAGCCCATCAGATTTCTCGCGGGGGACGGCGCGGTAGAGTGAATTCGCATTAAAATCATAGCACAGCAGTGAAAACGTAAATAATCACGTTATAATTATAATAGAGGATGGTGACATATGCGGAAACTATCTCCGTATCTATGCACGTACCTCTGAATCAAGTAAGATGAATTGAAGACATAATCGCAACCTCATCGTGGAATGTGTATCGCGGGCATAATATGAACTGAGACCGTATGGAGAGAAAATGGATGAGAGATTTTAGCTCTCCTTCACATTGACATATAAAGTTACTTAGCAAGAGTTATGCTCGCAATTTTCATATTAATTTATGTTTATAACTGCATTTGGTGCGATGCGAAATAATTTTGATTAATGCCACAAAAGCGACTTGATTTAAGACTAATGATATTTTAATAGTGACGTATTTCGGTTTTATAGAAAATATTTCATGTCTCTTAACCTAATTTTACATTTTTGGTGAAAATTTATCATAGCACAATATAATAAATACTAAACACTTGTGTGTAGAAAAAAGAATGTTTCAATTTATTTAAAATTCTTAAGATAATCAAATGATTTTACTGAAATCTCTTGATGAAAGTTCTATGGGATTTCACATACATCTAAGGGATTTTATATTTACCGCATTTATTCTGTTCTCATCTTTCTCCTGCCAGTACACTTAAAAAATATACTTCAACGATGTGAATGGAGTACGGAGTCGTGGACGGTCGAGGAAATCTTGGGCATGGTCTAATTGATCAAATTTTGAAGGTCGGTCATGTTAGAAGTCGGAAGAATCGAAGTGCGTGTATGACTCAACACCAAAAACAACAAATCATCACCACGTTTCCCCGAAAGGGTATACTGGAGAATGGATCGCCATAGTACTCTATCCTGACACACCTCTCTAGATTCCTCCACATCCATACAGCGAGTCATACACGTACGTCGATTCTTCCAACTTCTAGCAACAACAACAACAACAAACCATCACGCCGTTTCCCCGTAGGAGTAAGCAGAGAGAATGGACCGCCACATTAATCTATCCTGGCATACCTCTCTAGATTCCTCTACATTCATATAGCGAGTCATACACGCACGTCGATTCTTCCGACTTCTAACATGACCAACCTTTAAAATCTGATTAATTTGATCATGCCATGTTTTCCTCGGTCTTCATCGACTCCATACTCCATTTACATCATTAACATATACTTTTTTAATCATTCTTTCTCCATCCAAGCGCTGCATATGTCCGAACCAACGCAGCGATCCTTTTATAATTTTGTTCATAACCGACTTCTAGCATGGCCGAATTTAATTAATTAATTTATTTTGTGTATGACTCACTGTATGAATGTGGAGGAAGCTATAGAGTGGCAGTACACTCTCTCTGCCTACCCTTTCGAGGTAAGAGCGAGATGATTTGGTATTTTTTTAATCTATATTTTGAGTTTGATTGAAGCTTACTATACCGCGTAGGTCTCCAATCAGCGATCGTGGAGTTGAAAGGTTCCTACTTGGTAGCCGGTGACTTATCAGTCTGCTAAAAATAAAAGGAAATTATTTTCCAAAGAATAGAATACCGAGTAATGTTTTTATGAAAAGTGAACTCTGTACCGCCGTAAAAATGAAAGATATTTTCATTCAATTTTACGTATTTTCATAACTGAAAGCTTTGGAATTAATAATGTTCTCGTGTGAGTATAGAAGGCGCAGATGAATATGGAAAACCAAGAATATGGAATATGTGACCGCATTAATCATATTAATAATTAAATGTTTTATTTTATTTTAATTTTTTTCTTCATGTATGTGACCGCATTGATCATATTAATAAATAAATATGCTTTATTTTATTTTTATTTTTTAATCATATTAATAAAATTCAACAGGGCGTTTGAACCCAATTACTTTTTACAATTTATTTTAGCTATTATATTGATTCTTATGACATGTGACAGGTAGCCAATCTATTGCCATTTTATTGTCACGAGAATTCTACACCAGACCAAAGATAGTGTAACAATCCCACTGCCATCGCCGGGAATCGAACCCGGAACGTTCGGCATGGAAGTCAGAGCTCTTACCACTCTGCCACGAAGGTCAAAGGTCGTTATTCAAAGAAACGGAATACATTTCTATAAAATAATCAATTGTTTTGGCCGAAGCACTATGATAATTCAACATTATTAACTGTTCAAAATTACAACACTGTTGTGTTTTATAATATAATATAATTTTTTTTAATTATACACTTTTAGAAAATATCGCGACAGCTATTTCACCAACCAATGTTGTCATCGTCAGGTGTTACGAACATTCATTTGTTACTCATTTGTTTGTTGTCTCAATGTTTGTAGCACTCTCAGTTGTTGGTAACGCTCTCAGTTGTTTGTAACACCTGATGATGCCAACTTTGGTTGGCAAAACAGCTGTCGCCACATTCTTAAAAAGTGTTTAATAAAATACTTTAATATAGTAACAGTTTTATAAATTTTAACTTCTATAAAAACTGTAGAAAATATGTTATAGTCATTTCATGTGAAATTAGTGAAATTTTTTGTACATTCGTGATTTATTATTATACACAGAACATGCGCAAAATGATCTATATTGAACCATTTTAGAATTGTAGCAAGATATATCACAACATTTTGATGACAAATTCCACGGATTTAAATAAATGAAATTGAAATTTATTATGCAAACTCTACTCAAGAATTAAGCTCATAATTTTAAAGAAGGAATCGGGTCGTGTCCAGATTCGAACTCAAGTACTCTGCATCAGGAGTCAGGGGTTCTGTCCCCTAGAATACCACCTAATATTAATGCTTATTCTGATTTCTGATTTGAGTCGATTTACGAAAAAAAAAGTTGTAAATTTACCATATTAGAATAAAAAAAGAGTTATGATTTAATTGAAGGTTAAGGGTGAAAATGAGTTACGGGGTTAAAACTTTTCCTCAGTGTAAGCAAGTTTGTCATTTTTTGTATTTATTAAAAAATGATGTAAAACTCCATATTAAAAAAATTAATACACATGACTGTTTTCTAGAAGTTTTTTTTTTGTGTGTCGGTAAGAAATGTTTCGCCTTTCTACGGCATCATCAATCATTTGGTATAACTAAAAAAAGGCAAAACATGTCAATCCCATAAGTTATACGAAAAATTCTAGAAAACGGGCGTTTTCATTATTGGACGTTTTAATTAAGTTCATCATTATATTCCAAATAAAGTTTCGGGAATAAGTTTTGAATCACCCATTTAAAACAAATGCGACTCGTTGAGTAATTATAACAGACTAATTTGGACAAAATGCTAGCAACAGGAAATATTTTAATATAAGGATTTAAGCAGTAAAACCTAAGCCGTATAACAACTTCACTTATCACTTTGAATTAAACTGGGTCCTTTTTCAGGATGACGGGCGGTTCAGGCAAGTTTGTTTTATCCAATTATAACTTTTTTATAAAATTCTAGAAAGTTAACTGGGTAGATTATATAAAAAAACATCGTTCCCCAAGTTGGCACATTTAATAGACGGGGAATTTGGTTATGATGTTGAAACAATTTTGCAATCAATTTTATAGTCCATTGTTTTGGCCGAAACACTATGATATTTTAACATTTTATAACTGTTAATTCGAAAACTTTGTTTTATATCACAAATTGTATTTATTTTACTTTACGACAGCCGTTTCATCAACCAATGTTGACATCATCAGGTGTTACAAAAATATATATCAAATGTCAAATTTTCGTAATTTTTCGAATATATTTCCTGTTATTCTTTAATTTATTATGTTTTATTGTTTTTGACTCTATACTATGTGTAATTGTTCCTTATAATTATTGTTTATTATAATTATTTTTTTTATTTTTTATTATATTTTCTACATTTAATATTTTCTCCTATAAACAGTAACTAAGACATAAAGCTAAGATGGCAGTGCACAATGGTGTTCTTGTGCCGACCCTTATGTATAGAAGTGAAGCATGGAACTGGCAAACGAAGGATGAAAGTAGAATGAATGCAGTAGAAATGAGATCTCTAAGACGAATGTGTGGAAAATCTGTTTATGATAGAGTGACAAATGCAAGTATAAGAAGTGAATGTGGTGCAAATGAAAGTGCTATGAACAAAATAAGGAAAGGGTCATTAAGATGGTTTGGACACATGGAAAGAATGAGTGAAGACAGAATGGTAAAGAAGGTATATGTAAACGGCGTGAACGGAGCTAGAAATAGAGGAAGACCGAGGAAAACGTGGCACGATAAAATCAATCAAATATTGAATGTCGGTCACGTGAGGAGTCGGAAAAATCGACGTGCGTGCATGACAAGATGTATGAATGTAGAGGAAGCGAGAGACGTATGTCAGGACAGAACAGTGTGGCGTTCCATTCTTTCTGCCTACCCTTCCGGGGAGACGGCGTGATGGTAAGTTAGTTAGTTTTTTAGTTAAATTAAAATATTTAGGTACCTAACTCAATTTCAGCAAGAACTTCAAAATTATATCAAATAAATTATTCAAATTGACTTGGGAACAAATACACAAAGATTCGAAAAATTACGAAAATTTGACATTTGATAAATATTTTTGTAACACCTGATGATGTCAACATTGGTTGATGAAACAGCTGTCGTAAAGTAAAATAAATACAATTTGTGATATAAAACAAAATTTTTGAATTAACAGTTATAAAATCAAATTTATTTTATATGTTAGTACATTGTTTTGGCCGAAACACGATACTCTAATATTATTAACTATTAATATTTATGTATTGTTTCTTGAACAATGATGTAAAACTCCATATTAAATAATTATTTCGAATGAAAATGTCAGTTTTCTAGATGTTTTATAACTTACTAACTAACTAACTATCTCGCCATTTCCCCGGAGGGGTAGGCAGAAAGGATGGCTCGCCACAATGCTCTGTCCTGGCATACCTCTCGGGCTTCCTCTACATTCATACATCGTACCATGCACGCACGTCGATTATCCCGACTTCGAATGTAACCGCCTGTTAGTAATTGATTAATTTGGTCATGTCATGTTTTCTTCGGTCGTCCTCGGCTTATTTTTCCACTCACGCTCCTTGTGTATAACTTTTTAACCATTCTACTCTCATCCATTCGTTCCATATGTCCAAATCATCTCAGGGATCCTTTTTTAATTTTATCCATGATGCAGTCATCTGCCTTACATTTCTTTCTTATTTCATCGTTCGGTATTCTATCATACAAAGTTTTCCCGCACATTCTTCTTAGCGATCTCATTTCTACGGCGTTTATCCTGCTTTCATTATTCTTTTGCTAACTCCAAGCTTCACTTCCATACATGAGGGTTGGCACTAGATACATTCGTACCAGATACATTTTACGGGAATGACATGTTTCGCCCTTCTAAGGCATTATAAAATGTTTTTTTTATTTAAACAGTTAAAAATGTTGAAAATCAACATTTGATAATGCCTAAGAAGGGCAAAACATGTCATTCCCGTAAAATATAATAAAACTGACGTTTTCATTCTTATCAATTAACATTTATAGCACAGTTGTTTTGCTAACCAATGGAAGCAGTTGATTTTAACACCTGATGAAGCTTACATTGTTTAGCAAAACAGCTGTCGCGGCAACTTTAAAAGTAATGAAATCAATAGCGATATTCTATAACAGGGTTTTAATTATACAGTTAATAATGTTGAAATTTCAAAGTGTTTCCGCCAAAACAATGGATTATCTAATTTATAATACTGTTATAATATCACAATTTTTATTATTAACTTTTTAAGAATTGGCGAGAGGTTGGCGAAACAGCTGTCGCGACATTCTCAAAATGGGAATAGTAAATATCGTGATTTTTTAACAGCGTTATAAATTTTAACAGATAATCTATTGTTTTGGCCGAAACACTCTGATATTTCAACATTATACTGTTTAAATAAAAAACTTTGTTTTAAATATCACAATTGATTATATTTGTCGCGATAGCTGTTTTGCTTACAGTTGTTGGTATCGTCAGGTCATTGATTGTAAGAGTAATAAAAATAAATAATTGATATGAAAGAAAACGTCTGCCTTATAGGAGTATTATAATATTTTAGATGGAATGACATGTTACGCCCTTCTAAGGCATTATTAAATGTAATTTGTTAGTACTTTAGAAGGAGGAAACATGTCGTTTCATCTAAAATATAATACAAATCCTAGAAGAAACACGTTTTCACTCATATTTATTATTCCTGTGTAATTTTCATACATAATATTTATTAATATGTATGAAAAAACTATAGTTTTCAAGGAGTTTTATTATCATATTTATGTACGACATGTTTCACCCTTCTAAGGCATTATCAAATGTTTTGATAATGCCTTAGAAGGGCGAAACATGTCATACATTCATACATAAATTCAGTTTCATACATATTCATAATTAAATATGGAGTTTTACATCATTGATCAAGAAACAATAAATACTCGTTCATAATATTTATTTATTTAATATGGAAGTATTGTGAGGGGACTCTTATTATTGATACCCCACTATTTATTAGATGGGTTGTTTGCCTGGCACTATTTATGACATGAGTTCTTTTAAACACTATTTATGACACGAGTTCTTTTAATATAGTCATGTTATACAAATTTCACAGAGTTACATTATACAAACGAAATCATTCGTATACCTACCTAGAGTTTCGACAAAGCTCGTATATAGAAAAGGCAAAATTGTGTAACGAATTCATTCCGTAATGAATACCTAGATTAAATTTGCTTCAAAGGAATAAAGGAAATAGCAATTTACAGGTAGTGGAGGGGCGCCTACTTCTGCTAGCGCCGGGACGGTTGCACGAACAATTACTTTTTCACTTTAAAGATGCAATTTATGCACTTTAATTCAGTTTCCCGATAGGGAAGACTTAAAACTGAAGGGAAAAAGATCTTTATTAAGAGGAAGGAGTCTAGTCGTTTCCAGGTTTGACCCCAAGTCCCCTGTATCAGAAGACAAGCGTACTCTCCTCTTTGCCAATGAAATGACTGAAATTCAATGAGACGTGAATTTTAAGAAATAATAAACATTTCAACTAATTTATATATATTTTTTTAATGTATACAAATACTTGTAGACAAATACTGGATTTTAATTGTCAGACGTGGTGTTCGTAAGAATGAGTAAAATCCAGTATTTGTGTACAAGTATTTAAGGCGCTAGGGTAGATTGAACTAAAAATGTGAAATGTTTCTCAACATGGTAACATATATACAACTTTCAAAAATAATTGTCCTAAATTTTTATTTATTTTTTATAGACGGAATAAATTCTAATATATTTTTTTGGTATGGTACAGACAGATAACTTAAATCTAAGAAACTTTTAAGAACAACGGTAAAATTTAAGCCGAATATGATTTAAGACTGTTATTCCTCTAAGAATACATGTATATATGTAGATTATTAAAGAAGAAAGACGCTATTATATCTAAAAATACAAGTATACATAATATTACAGAAATAACGACACGATCAAAATTAAAAATACAGGTATAACAATATTTATAAAATTACATATACTTTTTCTTAAATATCCAAAAAAAAATGGGTTAGTTTGCAGCAAAATCTATTGCTGGTTCTTGAGATTACCACTATGGTCTTCAATGTTCCTTTAATGTAGTTTCCCGTTGCTTTTCATATTATATACGTATACAAGTTATTTTAACCCAATTTCTGTATACTATTTATAGCTTATGATTCGCATGGTATACTCGTATTATACGAGTAAGTATCGTCATTCTTATTATCACGTGGATTCAACTAGACCAAAGACAGTGTGAGCTTTTTTACACCCTTTTTACACCCTAGTAAGCTAATCAATTAAAAAACGTTCAATAGACAGATTTTCATTAGAACACATAATGGCGAATAATATAACTTCTATTATTTTGGGTCCTTTGTGATTTCCCATGGTTCGAAGATAAGCTATTTACGTTGTGCCGAGCTTCCCATACATCCGTAATCGGAGTGTTCAATTTCCAAGACAAGACATCCTGTTTATCGGAGTACGAGCTGTATGAAGCTGTACGTAAAACCAATAACAAGCTAATCCAATTAGAGCATACGACACGAACAAAATCAATCGAGTTAATGCGCAGAAACTAAACCAATTAATTAGTTTGGAGACAAACACCTTCGATACGACGGCTTGTTTACCAAGCGCGTTAGTCAATTATAGATCACACCTGATTCGGTTTGTCTTGCTAACAGCGGAGGTGACATCTCATGGGTACGTGCCACGTTCAAGGGGATGACAAAAAGTTGCCAGCAAAAACATGTTTTTTTTAAACTCCAAATTATTCTGCAATTGAAATTCTAAAATATTCTGTGATTGAAACTCTGAATTATTCCGTGATTGATAACTAACTAACCATCACACCGTCTCCCCGAAAGGGTAGGCAGAAAGAATGGCATGCCATCCTTTTCTTTCCTGACATATTTCTCTCGATTCCTTAACATTCATACATCGTGTCATGCACGCGCGTCGATTTCTCTAACTCCTCACATGTCCGATTTTCAATATTTGATTTATTTGATCGTGTCACGTTTTCCTCGGTCTTCTTCTATTTCTGGTTCTATTTACATCGTTAAAATATTTTTTTTTTACCATTCTTTCTTTATTCATTATTTCTATATGTCCAAACCGTGATTGGTACTCTGAATTATTCTGTGATTGAAACTCTGAATTAATCTGTGATTGTAACTCTGAATTATTCTGTAATTGAAACTCGGAATTATTCTGTGATTGAAACTCTGAATTATTCTTTGATTGTGATTCTGAATTATTCTATGATTGAAACTTTGAACTATTCTGTGATTGAAACTCTGAAATATTCTGTGATTGAAACTCTGAATTATTCTGTAATTGAAGCTCTGAATTATTCTGTGATTGAAACTATGAATTATTCTGTGAATGAAACTAACTAACTAACTAACTAACTAACCATCACGCCGTTTTCACGGAGGGGTAGGCAGAGAAGATGGACCACCATATCGTTCTGTCCTGACACACCTCTCTAGCTTCCTCCATATTCATACATCGTAACATGCACGTTCGTTGATTTTTACGACTTCCAAATTGGCGGCCTTTCAGTATTTGATTAATTTGGTCATGCTATGCTTTCTGTGGTCTTCCACAATTTCTTTTTCCACTCACACTGCGTGTATACAACATTTCATCCAATCTTTTCTCGTCCATTCGTTTCATATGTCCAAACCATCTCAGTGATGCAATCATCTGCCGTTCATTTTTTCATTATTTCGTCGTTCGATATTCTATCATATATCGTGAATGAAACTCAAAAATATTCTGTGATTGAAATTTTGAAATATTCTGTGATATTAATAAGTGATTAATAAAATTATACATACATAAAAAGTTCATTTACAAAGTATGGGCGAATGGAAAGGGATATTGAAAGAAGTTGTCATGGCTAACTAAAAAAGTTCAGATAGCAGTGTAGAATGGTGTTATTGTACCGAATCTAATGTGTAGAAGTGAATCATGAAACTGGCAACATTAGGATGGGAAGAGAATAAGTGCTGCAGAAATGAGACCTCTTTCAATAATAGTGGTTAACCTGTATATGATAGAGTGTCAAATGCAAATAAAATAGGAGAATGCAGTGCGAACTAAAGTGATGGAAGAAATGAAAGGAACATTAAGATGGCTCAAACACAACGAAATAATGGTTAAAAATAATATGTTAACGATGTAAATGGAACTAGAAATAGAGAAAGATCGCGGAAAAAATAAAACGATCAAATAAATATAATATTGAATGGCGGCCATGTGAATGTTGAGGAAGCTAGAGATATATGTTAGGAAAGAAAAGTGTGGCTATCAATTATTTCTGCCTATCCCTTCGGGGAGACGGTGTGATGGTTAGTTAGTTAGTTGGTTTAAAAAAAACATAGAGAGTAAGAACTAGAAAAGATCATAGTAAGACATGCAGCACACGCATTCTTCTAGTTTATGTCGGAATCATATTGACCTCTCCTTATTTTCACTCGGGGCGTGTCTGTATTTGCTTCCGTTCCGTAGGAAGTGATTATTATCGACGAAAGCCACACTGGTTGATCTAGATTTCAGCTAATGGTTTTAGACCAATTGGAAACTGCAGCAAATCACTGCTATAATGATCTAACTTTTACCCAGTCGAATCAACTAGGGGGATGCGAAGTTTTCCTTGTGCAATTGCACTGAGATTATTTCAATATTTTTTATATATTATATAATATTTCAAATATCTTTGACAATCATGGTTAGCAAACCAATCCTAGAAGGAGAAAATGTTGTTTATTCATGTTTTACAACATGAAATGAAGGTGTTATGAACAAAATAACGAAAGGATCATTAAGATAATGAATGTAGAATTTAATTATAAATTAAAGCACTATTTTTTCCACTTTCGAGCTTATTTTTCTCGACACGTTTCGAAGGCTTACAACTATATCATCGAGAAAACGATTATATTGCTCTCTCGATGATGAAGGTGTAAGCCTTCGAAACATGTCGAGAAAAAAACACTCAAAAGCGGAAAAAACAGTGTTCATAATATCATTTATAAAAAATCGTCATTATGGAATTTTACAGTGTTAACGTCATTAGTTTATCTAGAACAGTGGTTCTCAAACTTGTTTGTCCCGTGGACCCCTTGCTGATTTTTTTTAATTTTCTACGGACCTCTGAATGAGACAGAGCTTAAAAAAAGGTCACCGTAAACCTTGCGCGGACCCCCTGACGTTGTTCAGGGACCCCCAAATAAATTTTAATTTTCCACGGACCACCTGAATGATCCCAGGGACCCCTGGGGGTCCATACGGACCACTTTGGGAACCACTGATCTAGAATGAATAAAGTAAAGAAAGTATGTGTTAACGATGTAAACGGAACTAAAAATAGAGTAAGACCGAGAAAAATGGAGCACATAAACAATAATAACACATCCCTTTGGGAATACGGCGTTATGGTGAGCTATTTAGCTAGTTATTGATTTCTACAGTTTTCAAGTTCTCCAGTTGATATTCAAGTAAAAAAAAAATATTAAAACTTATTTTTTTTATGTAGACAACAGGTTGTTTGAACCCAATTACTGTATACAATTAATTTTTAGCTATTATATTGATTCTCGTGACATATATAAGGTTCCCACCACCACCCGAGACTGTTATAGGACGCAGCGACGCCCTTTCGTCAGTCTCGCTGCACTATCTAGGCCTGTTCCTTGTCCATCCGGGACTTACGTTAATTTAATTTAGCCTTTTCTTGTCATCAATCAAAAGGGTGACAGACCACATTTAATCTATTCTTTTAACCTTATATATCTCCCGCGCGGCCTCACATCTCTTTATTATGAAATAAAATCAGAAGTAAATATTATATAAAGCACACCTTAAATTAGTAAAAAAAAAAAACAACACATTAAAATGATATAAAACACACATTAATTCACAATACACAATAGGACAAATATATAACAAACTAAATTTTAAAACAAGAAGAAGATGGTGTATGAGAGAGGCGGGAAGATGTTAAGTAAGAATGAATAAATTGGGATGGGATGGATAGAGGACAGGTTTTAGAAAGAGCAGAAATTAATTTAAAAAAACATATATATTGTGATAGGTAGCCAATCTATCGCCATTTTATTGTCACGTGAATTCTACACCAGACCAAAGACAGTGTGACAATCACATTGCCATCGCCGGGAATCGAACCCTTCGGTATCGAAGTTAGAGCTCTTACCACTCTGCCACGAAGGGCGTCTTTTTAATTCGGGTTGACGTAAATTTGCCGTTTAATCCAGAAAAAAATGCTAATTGGTTTAAAACATTCTAAACTCGAAGAAATTACGCATTTATTTCAAATAAGAACTTTTTGAAAACTTTTTGATTACAAACGGTTAAAATTTACCTCTATTAATTTTAAACTCGGTTCTACTATTAATTACTCATCCGAAGGCTTCATAAATAATATTTACTTTAGACAATGAAACAAACAAACATAGAATATAAAGCTAGCTTTCAAATTTGCAAATTTGACTGTAATTAGCAAATGAATTGCCACAAATGAATGATTTGTATTAATTAATTGTTCTGAACCGGAAGCACCGAAAATTCATTGTTTCGAATTGAAATCCGATTGGTTAGTACGCACTGCTATGAATTATTTACTCTATGGAACAATATTACGTTATGCTATGTATCTACTTACACGGCCCATCGTGGGATCCGGTCAATAACCTTCGAAATTCAAAAATTAGTGAGAAAGTTTCAATCCTGGGATTGGTTTGCAGCAATTTCTTATATTCTTCTCTTCCATTTTTCCCTGTCTTGTGGGGCTCTTTTGAAATTTGCATATGATGAGCAGCGCACGTCCACCAACAGGTCATCCAGGTACTCTCGGTGTGGGCGTCCCCTAGAGTTTGTCCCCTCGGTTATACCCTCCATTATGGCATGAAAGAGGCCTTCTTGACGTATTACATGGCCGATCCATCTTGCACGCCTTTCGGACAAGGTCCTGAGCAGGTGCCTTCCTCCTTTAATTCTTTAAAAAACCTCCTCATTCGTGATGTGGTCTCTCCAGGAAATTCCTAATAGTTTTCTATAGGACCACATCTCAAAAGCCTCTAGTCTCCGTTGATCTCTTTCGGATAGGCACCATGTCTCGCAGCCGTACATCAAGATACTGCATACATAGGTCTTGATGAGGAGTATTCTCAGTTTTAGGTCTATATTATTTGATTCTATTCTATTCTATTATATTATATTAAAAAACTAATTGATATCATTCTGACGCATGATAAATCCTGTATTTCCTCAATTGTTCTTATTATTCGCCTTAGCAAGGCGAAACATGACATTAAATAAAATAAAACTTCTAGAAAACGTACGTTTTTATTCATGTTAAAAAAATATGTTTGAATTGATTGTTTCTTAAACAATGATGTCAAACTCCATATTAAATAATTAATACAAATAAAAACGTCTGTTTTATAGAAGATTTATTATATTTCATGTGAGTGACATGGGAATGACATTTGCAAATGCCTTAGAAAGGTGTAACATGTAACAAGTCATTCCTTTAATTAATAACAGCTCTAATGTTATCAAACATGATATTAAACATTTGATAATGCCTTAGACAGGTGAAGATAGAAAATGTTGGAAGAGTTCAGAGCAGACCTATATCCCGCGGTAGAGTGCAAATGGCTGAAAATAAGAAGATGACGATGAAGGCATTATGAAACATTTTGATAATGCCTTATCACCCATCAAGGCACATTATGCCTTAACAACGCTAAACATGTCATACCCGTAGAATATAATAAAAAATCATATTTATATTTTATGTTCGATCAATACGAATGAAGACGCCAGTTTTCTGGAAACAAAGTCATCGCTCCACCTGTTCGGCTGTCTCCCGATACTTCTCCGGCCCAACCTTCACCTCCATTCAATTACCTTCTGGCTCCATCTTCCATCATGCCGTCGACACACATGACCAGCCCACTGCTACTTCATCCTGGCAATGCGTATCCCTATATCAGTGACCCTGGTGCGTCTTCCAACCTACACGTTGGGTATATGGTCCTTAAGCGAGATACCCAACATGGATCTTTCCATGGCCCGTTGTGCAACATTGATTTTCAACGTCCATGTCTCGCATCCATGGGTCATCACAGGTAATACACACTGGTCCAGCACTTTTGTTTTTAAATTTTGTGGCATGTCCGACTTGAAAATGTTGCCCAGCTTTCCGAATGCCCATTAACCGGGCTGTATTCTCCTATCAATCTCCTTGACTTGACTCCTTCTTGAAAACGGCAACAGATGACCAAGTTACACATATTCATCTACCACTTCCAGGTTGATTCTGCAGCATGGCAATATAAAACAATCTGTGCTATTTATTGTTTCTTGAACAATGATGTAAAACTCCATATTAAATCATTAATAAGAACGAAAACGTCAGTTTTCTAGAAGTTTCAGAATATTTTATGGGAATGACATGTTTAGCTCTTCTAAGGCATTATCAAATATATTTGAAAGGCGAAACTTGTCATTCCCATAATACGTTATTAAACTTCTACAAAACTGTCATTTTCATTCGTATTAATTATTTGATATGGAGTTTTACATCGCTGTTCAAGAAACTTTATGTTCGTTTTGGACAAGATTTATTTTCACACTTACATTTGTGTGCCTTTGGTTTATATCCCTTCAAAGGGCCCCTGTGTCCATTTCCGCGTGTCCACACTCAAGCGCAAATAAATGAGTTGCGAAAAATCTCGTATTCTGCACCCGCTCTCGCTGCATAATTCCTGGGACGAATGTGCTCAACTATTGAAGTTCTGCGCTCCGTGGACCGCTCAACAATTGCACGTTCGCTACATCGCTAAGCCGCTTTGCCGAGTTGCAAATAAAGAGATTATCCGAAGCGACGGATGCTTCTGTACGGTTTACAGACATTCGGGATGCTGAAATGCTGTTTATCCGATGCAAATTACTTTCGTTATTCATCAATTATTCGTAAAAAAAAAAAAAATTACATTACTGATTCGTTTACAGAGGCATACATTGTATGCCATTATCAAGATATCGTGTATGCTATTGTTTTTCACTCCCAAACTCTTATACACTCCCTCATGTTTCACAGCCAGGACATTTGTCTCCTTCCGGGCCCTCGGTGTCTGTCAATTTTCCCCTCCAATATCAGTTGGAGAAGGTGATACTTTTCACAGTATATGACCCAGAGGTGAGATCTTTCGAACCTTGATAGTTGATAACAGTTCCCTGTCAACTCCAGTTCGCCTCAGGATCTCGGTATTGGTAACCATGTCCGTCCAGCAAATTCTGAGCATTCGGCGATAGAGCCACATTTCAAATGCTTCCAGTCTGTTCATTGAGATAACTTTCAAGGTCCACGTTTCACATCTGTACAATAAAACAGACCACACATAGCATTTGATCATAAACTAGTTACTTTGATTATTTTATTATTTTTAATCAATTGAAATCACATTCTAAGTTGTAACGCCCCTTAACAATTTATAAGTTATGTTATTTTATTGAATTAAGCGTAAAAAAATGTTTTTTTTCGGCATGGAACATATTATCGTATTTTACATTTCAAATAACGAATAAGATTCTAGGACGAATTAGTCTCGTTATGAGAGGTTTCACTGTACAAGCCCAAGTTAACAAGGCAGCTGCAATCTCTATTGATCTGAAATTAAATATGGTAAAGGTTTGGCCACTGAGAGTAATACTTCACATTAAATATGAAATAATAGTGAAAATATATGTTTTCTAGAAGTCTCGTTATTTCTCATGCGAAATATTTTTTATTGATCCGAAATGAAAAGCGTCCGAATAACTGCACAAAATTGACAAAGTTATTTTATATTTTCCAATTAAGAATTCAGAAGAAAAAACTTCGCATGATTTGTTTGAACCATATAGTAAAAAGTTGAAACGTGTAGAGATTGAAAGCTCCAAGCGACGGTCAAATGGATTCCACTTTTTCCGGATTCGCGAATAAACCCAACAAGACCATTCCAATGGAAATAGAATTGGTCCAGAGTATGGAGATTGAGTGGATTTTTTTCGAAAATGGAACGTTTTTTAACCAGGCGCCTCTCTTTTATTTTCACCAATCAGCGTGTCTGAAAATTACGAATAACTGGATTTGACAGCGAGAAAGGCGCAAATTTAAAAGCGCTCGAATCAGCTTAATTATACTAGTGTGAACGTTTGCTGTATTTGAATAACAATTTTCTTAATTTTTCATATATTATTAGTTATTTGCATGCATAGTTATATTGGTTATATTTTTATAACGCTTAATGCTGTTATTGATTTATTTTATTTATTTATATATAATACACACATGAGACATAACAAACGAAAATCATTTGGGCGACCCATTTGGACACAAAACGGTGTAACAAAGATAAAACAACGACATGAAAACAACAACTCATACATATCAGAAGGAATGTCGACGTCTGCGAGGCAGTACTCTTTCCAGAATTTGTAATATATTTTTTATGAACACTGCCTCATTGACACTGAAAATGTCCAAATCCGAGACGATTAGTTCAACGTCCGAATTTCTCTTCCTACTGACATCACCAAAAGCAGATTGGTTTTGCGTGACGGAGCAAAGAACAATTAATGTTGGCGCTGTCGCAGGTATTTATCAGGAACAAAAATACCTATTTGCTCCATAACATAGGGTTCTCATTAGAGCCCCGAATCAGCTTGAAAAAAATCGTTGATATTAATCCTTCGCACTTCAGTTCGAGAGAGTTATACCCCAGCATACCCAAGAGAAATGCTGTTGGATAGAGTCAAGGATATACTCCGTACTATCTCATGTAGAGGGCTCTCAAGAATTTATTTTAAACCCTCTCCAACGTGAGAGAATACTGAGCCTCATGAGGACTCCATATCACGGCACCTTCCTCGAGCCTGCTTATGATTAAGGAGTTATGTTGATTACAAAAACAAGTTTCAAAAAATAAAAATAGATGTTATTCTTGAAATGTGAATTTGTTTTGTATGTTTCAAAATTAACAACAATAACAAACCATCACATCATTTCCCACAAGGGGAGGCAGAGATAATGGACCTTCTCACTACTACTCTATACTGACACCCATATTTTAATTCTTGCTTATTCGTACAGCGAGTCAAACACGCGTGTCGATTCTTTAGATTATTATTATCGCGGATCGTTAAGAGTAAATAATGCGTTGTGTTTCTCCGTATACAAGACTTGAATGATTTTTTAAAAATAAAAACATCGCAGTAAGAGACTACCAGGAAGGTCTCCGAAGAGCGAAGAGATGGAGGGATGGCTAGACGTCATTCTAATCATTGATTCCTCATTCATTGACCTAAGCCAGGGATGGCAAACGACGGATCCGCGAGAGAAATTACGTGACCCGCGGGAGAAATTCGGTACCGAATTAAGGGTTGTTTTCAGCGATATTTTTCGTCAGCGCCCCTTTTTTTTAGTTCATCAGCGACTTCTCGTCAGTAGTCCGGAAAATCGATTTGTTCGCTGCTGAATCCTACCGGCCGGAAGTCGCTTATGGGCTAAAAAAAAGGTCGCTGCCGAATTCTCTACCTACTAACTGGAAGTCGCCGATGAGCTAAAAAAAAAGATCGCCATCGACTTCCTTCTAAATGAAAACGTGTCAAGATTTTCATTAAATGAAAACCCTAGCCAGCTCTTTTATATTAGGTCCTTACATATGAAATTGGCGTTTTGCCGTACTGGCAACTTTGATCTCAAATATCTTCTCTTTGGTTAGGAATTCAAAATTCAAATTTATACAGCTATTTACACAAGTATTTGTGTTTTGAAAATTATAATTCATTTGTTTTTCCTCAATTGTTTTTTTTCTTTGCGTCACTCAGTTTACAAAATGGAAAACTTGAAATATCGCGTTATTTACGAGTACGAGTTCCACCGTGGCACCAGTGCTGCAGAAACGGCTCGAAGGATTAATGATGTGTATGGCGACGGTGCCGCAAAAGAAAACACAGTGCGTTTTGGTTCCAACGTTTTCGTTCTGGAAATTTCGACCTGCAGAACAAGCCCCGTGGACGGCCGGAGACCAAAGTTGATAATGAAGAATTGAAGGCTATTGTGGAAGCGGATCCATCGCAAACCACGTCCGAGTTAGCTTCAGGCTGCGGTGTTAGTGATAAAACTGTTTTAATCCACTTGAAGCAAATTGGGAAGGTGAAAAAGCTTGAAAGGTGGTACCTCACGAATTGAGTGAAGCAAATCAACAAACGCGCGTTGACTGCTGCGTTGCATTACTCAACCGGCACAATAATGAAGGGATTTTGAATCGAATCATTACCTGTGATGAAAAGTGGATCCTGTATGATAATCGGAAGCGCTCATCGCAATGGCTGAACCCTGCCGAACCAGCCAAACCATGCCCCAAGCGAAAATTGACTCCAAAAAAGTTACTTGTGAGCGTTTGGTGGACTAGTGCTGGTGTCGTTCACTACAGCTTTCTTAAATCTGGCCAGACGATTACGGCAGATGTCTATTGTCAGCAACTGCAAACCATGATGGAAAAGCTAGCTGCTAAACAACCGAGGCTGGTTAATCGCTCTAGGCCACTGCTGCTTCATGATAACGCTAGACCACACACTGCACAACAGACGGCTACCAAATTAGAAGAGCTTCAATTGGAATGTCTAAGACATCCACCGTACTCTCCGGACCTTGCCCCAACAGATTACTATTTTTTTCGAAATTTGGATAACTTCTTGCAAGGGAAAAAATTCAACTCCGATGGGGCAGTCCAAACCGACTTCAAAGATTTTATTGATTCCCGTCCGAATGTTTTTTTTAGTAAAGGGATCGATGAACTACCTATGAGATGGCAAAAGTGCATAGATAGCAAAAAATCAACTTTATGTTCCTCCCATACAAAATGCCAATTTCATATGTAAGGATCTAATATATGAATTTGACGCACTTGCGAAAAAGGTTCGCAATCCTTGATCTAAACCAAGAGGAAGAAAAATAAGAAAGATAAAATAACAAGAGTTTTAATATTAGTAACAATAAATAATTTAAACGAACTTCAGTTTTATCGAATCCTGATTTGGAAAAAGCTGTTGGAAGAAAATAATAGAGAGAACCTCTATGTTAATGGTTAAGATCGTAGACTCGTCATTTGTTGTTCTTTCATCCCAGTTAAGCGACGTTCAGTGCCGGGAGCTACCGAGAGATATGCAGAAATATAAATTTTATGAATCGGATATTTCCCAGCAAGAAAGATCAGGTGCAAAGTAAGAATTTATAAGACTTGTGTGTAATTGATTGTGTCATATAGGATCTAATGCAGGGCGGGCAACACAATCACACAAGAAAATATCTGGTAAGATATTACGCGATGGAATTAGAAATTCAATGATAAGGGAAATATGCGAGGTCCGGGATGTCATGAGGTATAGGAGGCAAATGAGAAGATACTGGTATGCACACGTAAGAAGAAATTGTAACGCTGTCCAAACAAAGTGCCGAGAAACTATGAGTGAATGAGCCATGTTAGGAATAAGCCTAAGGGACAGAGTCAGAAACGTTACAGTGAGAGAAAAAACAAAAGGTCACTGACATCATCCACAGGGTAGCGAGTATAAAGTGGCAATGAGTAGGTCACGTAGCCAGAAGCTCGGAAAATAAATGGATAAGAAGACTGCTGACTTAGAGACCGTGGATGGCAAAGAGAAGTAGAGGGTGACCGCAACTACAGTGGAAGGATGATAAGAAAAATTCAGTCTGCATAAGACAGGGTGGCGTGGATACGAATGGAGGAGGCCTTTGTCCAGGAGTGGACAGGAATAGGCTGAAGGAGAAGAGAGGACACGCGAGAAGAATAGATACATCCAGACTCCTCATTGTGTTGCTTGGCCAACCTCAAGGTAGTCGATCCCCGGGCAGACCACCAAAGAGATGGATCGACAGCTGGGAGTCGACCTCAGGAGACCAAAACTAAGTAAACAAAAATAAGAGGATATTTCCAGAATGTCACACTCCACAACAGTAATGGAAATGATATCAATAAGAAAAAATAACAGCTTGCTTACGTGTTTCGAATACATTCTAAAAAAATAGTTTTCCCTTTTCCTCTTCGGGATCACAGTTTAATAGTTTGTAAAGATAAACGTGACGCGTTTTCAGGTTTTACAAAACATTCGAGTTTTATTAAAATTTAGAGATATTATTGCGCCTCTAGGGGTGTTAAAATTCCACCCTGATATGGATAAGAGGATTTAGGAAATGATGATGATAATGGGGTGTAATTCTCGCTTTCATGGCTCCGAGAAGGTCTTACAGTGCTAATATAAGTCTTTCAAGAACATATTCATTTCATTTTATACGTTCATAGATACGTTTCACATTGTATCCAACATGTTCGAATTGGTTTTTCACGGCGTAAAAGAAAACGGAAAACTCTATTTTTATAATTTGTATTTTTTTATTTCATTTCTCTTTGATAAAGTTTAATGATATACCGTAAGATATTATATTATATATTTAAAAAAACAAAAGCCATAAATCGGATGAAATCATTTAAACCAATACATCATCACTTCCATAAATACTATTTTTAATCTAAATATAATAATATCCCCCTCTTTTCGTTTATAAAGAAAACGTCTCTGAAAATAATTGTTTTGTTTCCGAATTTCAGTAACAATATGTATCTACTAGATAATTTTGAACTTTCAGAGACAATTAACTGGAAACAGAATATTTGTAATGGATAAATTAATTTATTGTTTCTTGTACAATGATGTAAAACTCCATATTAAATAATTAATACGAATGAAAACATCAGTTTTCTAGAAGTTTTATTATATTTCATGGGAATGACATGTTTCACTCTTCTAAGGCATTATCAAATGTGACGAAACTTCAACTCGTTGCAGTTTATATACACTAGTAAATGGAGCAGAATATGATAATTAACGAAAATTTATGTGACTTTATACATTTTTAACAAAGAATTATTTGGGTGGATATACCGCTCGTATCTCGAACGCTTCCAACCGGTTCATTCCATTCACTTTCAGATTTCAGGTTTCGCAGCCATATAGTAGAACATACCATTTATAACATTTAATCATTCTTTGTCGGAGGTTCAAGTTAAGATGATCGTTGTAAAATAATGTTCTCATTGTGTTAAATGCAGGTCGTGCAACTACAATTTTGCATTTTATTTCATTGTCCGGGTCAAGCGCTTAAGTGATAATGCTGCCAAGGTATTTAAATTGGTTGACCATTTCAACATTCGAACCATTCAGTTTCAGAGTGGGTTAATAATAGATAAGTCGTCCAAATGTCATCCATTTGGTCTTCTCAACGTTGATTTTCAAGCCCAGATCCTCTCCTGCTATATCGATTTTATTTAGGAGTTCTTGAAGATCGGGAAGAATTATTATATTCAGATGGGTGCCTCGCGAAAAGAGACCAAGAGGCAGACCGAGGAAAAGATGGGTGGACTGCGTGGAACAAGATTGAGAGAAAATGGAAGGAGTTGGGGAATGGAAAGAGATGGCCAGAGACAGAAGTCAGTGGAGGACCGTTGTGGAGGAGGCCAAGTCCCACACCGGGATGTAGCGCCGAGAAATGAAAAATGAATGAAGATCGGGTAAACCGTCAGCTACAACCTTCGTGGCAGAGTGGTAAGAGCTCTGACTTCCAAACCGAAGGTCGCGGGTTCAATTCCTGGCGATGGTAGTGTGATTGTCACCACTGTCTTTGGTCTGGTGTGGAATTTTCGTGACGATACAATGACGATAGATTGCACACCTATAACATGTCATAAAAATCAATATAATAACTAAAATAAATTTTATACAGTAATTGGGTTCAATACAAAAAACAAAAATACAAAAAAAAAACTGTGTCATCAGCAAACCTGATGTTATTAACAATAACCCCATTAACCTTCACTCCCAGGCTGGAGTTTTCAATTCATTGGAAGACTTGATTAGAATACAAATTAATATACAAAGTAACATACAATTTTTCAAATAAAATTAATGAAATAAAAACGTAAAATTATTGTAAACATTTACGTCTTGATTTGAGTGGAATGCAATATTGCAAAAGAAAGCTCTAAAGGGAGCCAGTGCATTCGGAAGGCGGGGGCAGGGGCGGAAGAAGTTAGGGTGGGCGAGGGGCGCGCGTGGAAAGTGGTCTCGCTGGGAGCATTAGCCGCAACGCCACTTTATTAAATTAGTTTGAAGTTTTGCGGGGAGAATTAGCATAATTTGCCGAAGTCCCAAGGTGCCGGAACAGATGCCTTTGGAAGAATGTTTTTTTAATGATTCCTACGTCCCGCGAAGCTAACCGCCCTATTATCTCGCTGTAATTTTGGTTCAAGACAAGGTTAAACTACTATTTTTCATCACTGTTTGTTTTGTGCTAGTATCTCAGATAAAATATAATAATGACTGCACATCAACTAACTAACTAACTAACTAACCATCACGCCGTCTCCCCGAAAAAATAGGCAGAAAGAATGGACCGTCACACTTTAACCGATGCGGCACTCCATCTTTCTCTTTTGCAACGTGATGGGTTGACGCGGCGTGATGGGTTGCGAACCTCATCGCCACAAATAGGCATCTCCCACGCACACTTTGATTATCCAACATCCACAAAATAAATCTTAAACAAATCATATACTCGCAGTTTTTCGTCACTTTGTTTGGGAAATATTACAGTTTTGAGGCCATAAGTGACAACCGCCAGCACATAACATTTGGCAGGCTGGGTTATTTATTCTAAAAGGCCAATATTTATTTATTAATTTAAAAAATATTCCAGTTTTGAGGTTCACACCGAAGAAATTCATATTGTTTTGTGCTGTGAAGAATGTAGAAAAGCTGAAATGTGTCGAATCTTAGTTAGGTCCTTGGTAAAACGAACAGGATAGCAACCGCATTGGACATATACATGGACACACAAGGGTTACCCCTGATTATTGCACTTAATGATGGTCTTCTTCTTCTTCTTCTTAGTGTAGGCCTTTTGGCCTTTTCTTAATCGCAATAGTTCTGCTGCGAGGTCGACTCCCTGCTGTCGATCCATTTATTTGGTGGTCTGTTCAAGGGGCGTCTTTTTTGGAGTTGGCCGTGCAATGAAATGAGAGAGTCTGAACGTATCCATTCGTCTCACGTGTGCATAACAGTATCTTCTCTATTGCTTCCTCACCCCGATGACGACCCCTTCTCTATTGAGATCCCCTATGCTCTGGAGCAAATAGATCTTTTTGTTCCTGATAATTACCTGCGACAGCGCCGACATCAATTGTTCTTTGCTCCGTCACACAGAACCAACCTGCTTTTGGTGATGCCAGTAGGAAGAGCAATTCGGACGTTGAATCTAATCGTCTCGGATTTGGACATTTTCAGTGTCAGTGAGGCAGTGTTCGTAGAAAAATATATTGCAAATTTTGGAACTTCCTCGCTGACGTCGACATATTTGGGTTCTTTCAGATACGCATGATTTTTTGGTTTCATGTCGTTGTTTTATCTTTGTTACACCGTTTTGTGTCCAAATGAGTCGCCTAAATGTTTTTCGTTTGTTATTTCTAATTTGTGTATTTTATATTAATAAAATAAATGCCATTATCGACTTATTTCTCTTGTCTTTAGAGCTCCTAATTTTATTACTTAGTTTCTTGCCATATATATTTCTGGACGTCTCAATTTTTTTATGATTGTTCATTCTATTCCATATGTCATAATCTGTTGCACACAAGTCTTATATACTTGATTTTCTGCTGATCTTCATGTCAGGGTTTTCCGTATTGAATTTATTGATGATGGTGAGAGTAAAAAAATGAATTTAAATTTTCTCATAAAATTATAAGCTAAGGAAAAAACATATTACTATTTTTACATAGCTTTCGTAGTAAGCGGATTTAAACATAAAATACGAGGCAAATTAAAACAATTTATTATTTTTAATTCCTTTTTCTGTTGCAGCATTTCAGATTTGGGTGCCAAATAAAGTGGGCTTTGGCGATTTCCCTTGTTAGCTGCGGTCTTTTTCAAATGCGCCCGGCCTAGAACTCAGTTTCACGGCTGGCGAGCACGGCGGCAAAGTCGAATCAACGTAAATTCTAAACCATTATAGGTAATATTTATGTTGATTGCTTTGTTAAAAATATTGTGGTGATGGGTTTTGCTCAAGATTGCATTGCCGGTGTGCCGCTCAGCGTTTTTGGGAGATGGGCTCGTATCGCGCTAACTTTGTTCGCAAGTTTCCCCGTAAATTAGGTTCGGGATTAGAGCCGGAGCTCGGCGTTCGGTTTCATATGAAAGGCGATTGATTGCTCCAAATAAGCAGAGATGGATTAAGGTATTTTGTAGGCTTCTAAACTTTGTTTTTCTTCATAAAATACGTACCTATATATAATTTATAATCAAACTATTCAAATCTCATAAATTCGGAGAAAACTAAAAATATTTACTGTTAAAATTTAAAACACTGTTATAATATCACAAATTCTTTTCATTCACTGAGACTGTCGCGAAAGCTGTTTCGCCAACCGATGTTGGCATCATCAGGTGATACTTCTTCTTTTTATTCTTCAAGTGCACTGTCGGGTCCCTCCAACTCTCTCCCCACTCCCTCACGTTTCGCAGCCAGGACATTTGTCTCCTTCCAGGCCCTCGGCGTCCCTCAATTTTCCCCTCCAATATCAGTTGGAGAAGGTGGTACTTTTCCCCACGTAGTATGAAAGATGTGAAATCTTTCGAACCTTGATAGTTGATAACAGTTCCCTGTCAACTTTTGCTCGCTTCAGCAATAGAGAGGAGGATGTTAAACATCAGTCTTCGAGACAGGAAGTGAAATGAAAGAATCAGAGAAAAAACCAAAGTTGCGGACGAAGCATGCAAAATAGCCTCGTTGAAGTGGAATTGGGCCGGCCATATAGCGTGGAAAAGACGCACCCTGGAGTATCGACCGAGAACTGGCCATAAAAATTCTGGCAAACCACAAGCCAGATGGTCTGATGACATCAAGAGAGTGGCAGGAGGTCAATGGCACAGAGCGTCGAGATATAGAGAGTTGTGGAAGTCGGTAAGGGAGGCCTATGTTCAGCCCTGGACGACTAAAGGCTGATGATGATGATGAAGTAGGTTTAAGTAGAGTTTTCACATATCGTCACCTGAGAGTAAGAAGGTTCCAATTGTCAAAAGTAAAAAGCTGAGAAAAATGAAGTCAAAGTTTTGTTGGTTTCGCGTGTGTATCTTGGAATAAAAGGGTTTCATCTGAAGCAGATGAAATTCTTTTACCGAGAAGCGTGTAAATTTTATCTGGCGACATTTGGAATAATAAAGTTTTAAATCAAATCAAATCAAATCAAATCAGTTTATTTTCTCAAAAGACATTACAAACATTTTTTATATAATAGTTTAAGGCATCTATCTATGAATCGTGAGTTTTGAATTATCAGATGGAACTTGATTCTTTTCGTAACATCAAAATGACGATACTATTACTTGTTTTTTTTTATTGTACATATAGATAAGGTTAGTAAGAACCGTTTTCACGAAAAAAAGCCAAATGTGAAATTTTGTTAGTTGGAACCCTCTTACTCTCAGGTGACGATATTTCAATAAAGAAATGTATACAGTAGTCTAGATGCGCTTGGAATATCTTATATATTATACTATATTTAAAATGAAGTTCGTTTGAACTCTGTTTAATCATAATGCATTTCTGATGTTCCTCGAGAATACGCGCCCGGGGCGACTCCCGGCTGTCTCCCCCCTCCGGCCCTGCAAGTTTGGTTGACCTTTTGCGGGTCTGTATTAAAAACTCCCCTCCCGCGTCGCTCCCAACTTGTTACTTTCCCCAAAAAAGTTCCAATTGCTTTTCCCTTGTTCGGTACGAATCGAATGAAAAATGCGTTATTTGATTATCGAACACGACGAGCGAGAAGAATGGCGGTAAATTGAGAGTTTCTTTACTCGGGGTGGTCAGTTCCGAGATGGAAGTTTCCTAACGCGAACTGAATCGGAACGAAGTACCGCCATCTTGGTGTGTATCCTGACAAAATGGGGGAAAATCAAATTTCGTATTGATGGTGCCAACTTTACATTATTCATAAAATGGATATCTTCGACGTTTCAACATAACAATATCTGACCAATTTTTTTATAAATGAAAACACTGTTTTTTCTACTTTTGAGTTTATTTTTCTCGACATGTTTCGGAGGCTTTATACCTTCATCAGGAGAAAAATAACCCCATTTTTCAAAAATGTAAAAAAAAATAATCCCATTTTTCGGAACATGTAAAGAAAAATAATAATAAGTTAAACAATAGTGTTTTATTTCATAAAATTTTTAATATTTCATTTTTGCATACTTTTTCACAACACTCACATTTATTAAAAAAAAAATATATCAAACATGTTTCGGACTAACCAGCCCTTCATCAGTGATATTATATTGTATAAATATTTATATAATATCACTTATGAAGGGCTGGTTAGTCCGAAACATGTTTGACATTTGATTTTTATTTTATTTTTTTAATAAATGTGAGTGTTGTGAACAAAGTATATGTAAAAAAAATAATAAACATCAACAACACAAAGTCATGGCGAACACAGAAGAAACATAAAATATTCGTCTTAAGAGAATTTTTATTGTTAAAGCCTTTTTTTCTAAAAATAATAATATCTAAAAACACTTTTTTCGTTTACGCCACTTTATTTTTGTCAAAGCAACCGGTTTCGGCGTCGTCAAGGTTTCAAAATAAAGTAAAATAAAAGCAATGTCCATTTTAATTTGTTTTGTAACCCGAGACAAAGTTCCGGCGGGAGCGAAACCGGTTGTTTTGACAAAATAAAGTTGTGTAAAAACAATTTAAAGTGAATTTTTTTTAAATAATTCCACATCACAAACTAAGCGCTTCATGCGAAAGAATTATAATAACTGTTAAATTTATAGCACTGTTACAAAATTACAATTTTATTTTAATATTATGAAATTGTCGCGAAAGCTGTTTTGCCAACCAACGCAACGTTGGCATCAAACAATGACTTTAGTTAATAATTAAACAAAATGATTTTTTTTAACTACTCCCTTTTTTGTCTTTATTTCGACAGCTACAGATTAGGGGTGGTAAACATGATTCTATACAAAAATAATATTTGAGTATTTATGCAAAAGAGGGGTAAAAAGGGAAGAAAAAAGTGGAAGTATCATAGTTTAAAATATCGTTTTATTTCTTCTTCTTCTGATTTAACTTTCTTCCTATGATGAAGACGACCAGTCTTTTCTCCATATCTTTGGTGGTCGTCCTGGTGGTCGACATGCATCGCGAAATTAGGAATTCTTGCTGGATCCATTCTCTCTATGTTGTCCCTCCAGAATCGTCTTCTCTGCCTACTCCATCTCACTATGTCTTCAATTTTTCAGGATTTGAAAATTTCTTCATTGGGTATCCTATCTCCAAGGGTTCTCCCTACAATAGGTCGCAATGTTCTCATTTCTGCTACTCTTAAGAGATGTTTGGTTTTTACAGTGTCAGCTCTTACTTCGATTCCGTATGTCATTATGGGCCTGATGCATGTTTTATAAATTCTAACTTTGCTTTCTTCTAGCATATGCTTATTGTCCCAGACAGTATCCCTTAGACATCCGGAGATCGCTGCAGCTTTATCAGTCTGTTTTTAACTTCAATATATAGATCGCTGCAACTAAGAGTAGATGTTTCGTTTAAAATATCGTTTTATTTCATTATTATTTAAAGTGAACTTCCATCAAAATATTTCAGTAAAATTATTTAATTATCTTAATTAGTTATTTACGTCAGTTATTTGTAACACCTGATAACGCCAATTTTAATAAATAAATTGTGATATAATTGTGATATTATAACAGTGTCCCAAATTAAACAGTTAATTATTTTCATTCAAGATTAATACATAGTAATTGTTATGTACTCAAAATCTTTCCTATGAGTCGGTTGAGAGTATTATTTAGATATACAAAAAATAAGAAAATTTTTGAAAACATTTGGAATTAATTATATTTCATCATAACGCATTGTATACGAGTATGTGGAGGAAAATGTACAATTAGGAACTAATGTGGAATGTTTAATTAATAAAAAAACAACTTTAATTAAAACTCAAAACCGTCCAATGTGGTGGGTCTTTATCATCCAAATGCAAATGGATTACAAGCAATTAACAGTTAGAAGTTAATCTCAGTTGCTAAATTAGTAATTGGACTTCCTGGCTTAATCCCCGGCGCTAAACTGGGGGCGAACCTTTCCGACGGCCAACGGTTAAGCCGTGTTCACATTTAGTACTTACATCGAAGAAGCCCGATACTGACACAACGAAATTATTTACTCCCTGTGTCCCAAGTTTAAAGCAGAAAGGCATTTTTGTTTATCTACTTTTCTTCTTTATAATATTATGGGTGTTTTTTTAGAGGTATACAATACATACTCAAAATGTAAAAAAAAACATATTAAAATAATGTTAATGTCTATGATATTGGCTTTATTAAATACATAAATTTATGCCATTATTGTTTAAATATGATTTCGAGTATATGAGCGCCACGGCTAGTTCGAATGAAGCGCAATCGTGAAATCCAATTTTCAACAATTGTCGTCTTTGTGGATGGGCATTATCCAGTAGAGCGTACTTGATGTAAAAACATTCCATAGTCTTCCGAATAACTTGCTTAGATTGACGATTATGTTGAGCGTAAAATGGACGTAGTGCACGATAAGTTTGGCGAACCGAACCATGATTTTCAAAATAAATTTGCACAATTCGCAAGCGCTGTTCTGACGTAAGTCAATTTATGGTCAAATGCCAAAACTCATTGACTACGAATCAACTGGCAATTGTCAAATTGACAGTTTGTAGAAACAATGTTGCTAGTTATAATAAAAAAAAAATAAACCTCTAAAAAAACACCCTAAATTAGAATAACAAAACACGTTTATTTTTTAATATTCATTTAATTTTCGTTTTCTGAAGTTTAAATCAACCGTTGTGCCGACCCCTATGTATGGAAGTGTAGCATGAAACTGATAAAATAATGATGAAAGTAGAATAAATGCAGTAGAAATGAGATCTCTAAGACGAATGGGTGGTACATCTGTATATGATAGAGTGTCAAATGCAATATAAGAAGTGAATGCGGTGCGAATGAAAGTGTTATAAACAAAATAATGAAAGGTCATTAAGATGGTTTGGACACATGGAAAGAGTGAGTGAAGAAATAATATGTAAACGACGTGATCGGAGTTAGAAATAGGGAAAGGCAGAGGAAAACTTGACCGATCAATTCAATCAAATATTCAATGTCGGTCGTCGGTCTCGTGGGGGATCTAAGAAATCGACGTGCGTGCATGACACGAAAAATGAATGTAGAGGATTCGAGGGATGTGTCTCAAGAGAGAACAGTGTGGCGGTCCATTATTTCTATCTACCCTCGGTGAGACGGCGTGATGGTTAGTTAGTTAGGTTTGAAGGTTAAATGATATTTCGTAGGTTTAGCATGTTTTGCTTATCATATTTATTAGTCGTCCAGTGCCTTGCTTCCCGACTTCCACAATTCTCTTTCGCTCGTTTATCTGCATCAATGACCACCTGTCACTGTAGTCTGCTTGGGTTTGTCATAGCGGTTCTGGGTCGCCACTCCAGGGTGGGTCTGATCCATCAATCATCCATTGTCTTCACTACATATTGCCGGCGCAGTTTCACTTCATATGTTTTGTCTAACAAGGGTTAAATTCCAGAAACCATACTTTTTTAGATTTAATACGGATTTAACTAACTAACTAACTAACTAACCATCACGCCGTCTCTCCAAAGGGGTAGGCAGAAATCATTGGTTAACACACTTTTCTTTCCTGACATATTTCTCTCGCTTCCTTAACATTCAATTCCTTGCATCATGTCATGCACGCGCGTCGATTTCATTATTTCATTTATTTGATCGTGCCACGTTTTCATTAGTCTTCCTCTTTTTTTAGTTTGATTTGCATCGTTAAGATATACTTTTTTTACCATTCTTTCTTCATTCACTCTTTCCATGTGTCCAAACCATCTGAATGATCCTTTTATTATTTTATTCATCACACCATCATTCGCACCGCATTCACTTCTTATATTTTTTTCGATACTCTATAATACACATAGTATCCACATATTCGTCTAAGAGATCTCATTTCTACTGCATTTATTCTTCTTTCATCTTTCTCTTGCTAGTTCCATGCTTCGCTTCCATACACAAGGGTAGGTAGAAGAACACTATTGTGCACTGCCATTATAGCTTTTTTGGATAGGTCATTGTTTGCGATGACAACTTTAAGTGCACCATTCACTTTGTTGCCTGCCCCGACCCTTCTTTCAATATCCCTCTCCACTCGCCGATCTTTTGTAAAAATACTACCTAAATACACGAACTAATCTACTTGCTCCAAATTTTCACCATTCACGCTTATGTTGCAGACTCTCATGATTTCTCATTTTTCAAAAATCATTACCTTGGACTTGTTAACATTCATCATCAAATCATTTCGCATGCATACCTCATACAAAATATTCACCAGGACTTGTATTTCATGCTCGTTGTCTGCAAGTAGGACAGTGTCATCCGCATACAAGATACTGCTTTCTGACACTCCGCTCATTTTCTCACCTACATCCGACCCTTTCAGCTCTTTTATATACTTGTCCATATATAGATTAAATAATACGGATTTAAACATCAATAATTAAATTTATAGTAATAAAATATCGACATGCTACGATTTCGTGTTTTTAAAGTGTAAATAAGACATTTTAGTTAGTTAGTTAGAAAGTTTCAATCCTGGGATTGGTTTGCAGCAATTTCTTCTATTCTTCTCTTCCATTCTTCCCTGTCTTGTGCGGCTCTTTTGAAATCTGCATATGATGAGCAGCGCACGTCCACCAACAGCTCGTCCAGGTACTCTCGCCGTGGGCGTCCCCTAGAGTTTGTCCCCTTGGTCATACCCTCCATTATAGCATGCAAGAGACCTTCTTGATGTATTAGACATTTTAAAATCGTGATATAATTACTATAAAATCGACCCACCGTATTATTATAATTCAACTTCACTTGACTTTCGTCAACTTGTGTTTTCCTGTTGGATCTAAATCTGATAGTATCACCAGTATATATAGTATTTAGCTTAGGTCACGGAGAGGTTTAAACTACTGTATATATTGTAAAGAGTGTAAAATATTCTATCCAAAAACAATGTCGGTATATTCAAAACATTTTGTGAATAGAGACTAAAGTGGGGGTTATGAAATCATAAAAAAATCTTTGGGGCTTCGTTCGTTTTCGATTTACATGCTGTAGGGTTTTTCATTAAGAGCGCTCGAACTTTAAAATTATATAAAAACAACCTATCTAAGGGATATTGCCACTAATGATATTATGTATGGATTAAAATTTTGGTCAAATTGCTGTCGTGGCTTCGCTGTAAGTGGTGTATCCTGGTGGTTAAAGATTTTTTAATATGGACGCTCAAGCGGCAGCGTATAGCGGCCATTTCGGTAAACCGATTGCTGTCACACTTGACAAAAATAATCATTGAATCTAGACATTTTACTGTTTAACGCTACACACTTCAACAACACGTTGAAATTGTTAAAATTTATTTTTTTATAATCAGTGCCAATTGGCTAATTAGCCAGTTATGACATTCATGACCGTCCTGCAGAATCCACAATACATCGTTTAATGCAAACATTTGAGACTCTCGTGGCTTAAACTAGATGATATGAATACCGACAACATATAGTTCCAACAGGACGACACTACGTAGCACGCAGCGCACGCCACGATGAACATTCTGCATGAACTTATTAAAAATGGGGCGTTCCTATTGAAGGACCCTATATATATAATAATAAAATCTAATTTGCTTACTCACAAGCCTTGCAACACGCGATATTATTCCAATAATAAATAATATTTGATTCATAATAGAGTTTTACACTACTGTTCACCCATTGGTACCTTAATCCATCAATCAACCGTTAATCAAAGTGATTGTTGTCACCGAAGTGGCAACAATTGTGTCAATCAAAATAATTGCCATTATAAAATTAATAATCGTATCGTAATGAATGCGTGCGACCCATCATGACGTACGCTGTAGAGACGCGGGCTGACACTGTGCGAACCAAGGGACTACTAATGACATCGGAGATGAAGGTCCTAAGATCAATTACTGGAAAAACCCTCCGAGATCGTGTCCGCAACGCAGACATAAGAAAAACCTGCGAAATAGAGGATATCGTTCAGTGGAGTAGATCCAGAAGAAGATACTGGAGGGACCATGTAGCCCGAATGGATGGTGACAGACTCGCATATACAGCCGCCTATGAAATCCCTTCCGGACACCGCCCACCTGGAAGACCGCCTAAGAGATGGAGGGACAGCTGGATCTCATCATCCGACGAGATATGATTTCTGTGTCACAGATCGTCAGATCTATCAAAAGTAGAAGAAGAAGAAGAAGAAGGTCGTAATGAAAAAAATATTTGGAAATAAATTAAACACTCCATCAATTAAAATGGCATTTAAACGATTTTTGAAGTGCTTCAATAGATTCACAAATAAGAGGCACCATACAAAAAAAATCATCAACATTGATCCTGAGACCCAGATCTAGTGTTGCAGCGGAAAATTGGTGGCATATGAGCAACCAAGAAATCCATACCATAACCCAGCAGCTCCTTATAACGAGCACCGTGAGAGCCGGTCGCTTAGTGTGGATTGGACTCGTATGGCAAGCTGGAAAGACCAGAGCTACCAATATCTTGTTCGCGTCAAGACGGACTCGAGTACAACCTGTGGGAAGGCCTAGACAATGTCTAATCGATAATGTTCTAGCTGATCTAGGGCAAAACTTCGGCCTTCGGTCAGCCTTCATCGGTCCACTGTTGGACATAGGTCTCTTCCCTTCCTTTCCACTCGTCTCTATTTTTTGCCAGCTGCAGCCACATTCCACCCTCCCCCCCACGACATTAATGTCGTCGGCCTACCTTTTTTGCGGCCTGCCGACGCTTCTCCTATTTTCCCATGGTCTCAACCTTATTATTTTCTGGGTCCATCTATCTTCACTTTGTCTCGCCACATGACCCGCTCATTGCCATTGTCGCTAGTCGTTCCATGATATCCGTTATTTTTGTTCGGCGTCCAATCTCCTCATTTCTGACTTTATCTCGGAGACTGTCACCGAGCATAGTCTTACCATGAAACGCTGCGTGACTCTTGATCTCTCTACTTTCTCTTGGTGAGGGTCATAGTCTCCATCCCATTAGTCGAAAAGGAAAAATGCACAAATGCATACACGTTTGTAAAAAATCATCCGTTACCACATTAAAAAAATCTGTTTAAATATTTATATTATAAACTATCATGTGAAACACTTCATTTGTGGTGTGATGCTTTCCTTTTTTTTTCTTCTTCTTCATTTAATGGATCTGACGATTTGTGACAGAAATCATGTCTCGTCGGATGTTGAGGTCCAGCTGTCCCTCCATCTCTTAGGCGGTCTTCCAGGTGGGCGGTGTCCGGAGGGGATTTCATAAGCGGCTGTATATGCAAGTCTGTCACCACCCATTCTGGCTACATGGTCCTTCCAGTATCTTCTTCTGGATCTACTCCACTGTACGATATCCTTTATTTCGCAAGTTTTTCTTATGTGTACGTTGCGGACCCTATCTCGGAGAGTTTTCCGAGTAATTGATTTAAGGACCTTCATCTCCGATGTTCTTAGTAGTCCCTTGGTTTGCACAGTGTCGGCCCGCGTCTCTACAGCGTACGTCATGATAACTTGCACGCATGTGTTGTAAATTCTGATCTTGCTATCATTAAGCATGTGCTCGTTCTTCCAGACTAGATTCTTCAGACATCCTGACACGCAGAGGCTTTTCTGACTTGTTCTGTATTTGACATTATTCAATAAAATAATAATACACTTTTAGTATTCGTATCTAAACTACTTTTATTGGTAACACCAACCGGTTTCACTCCCTCCGGAGCTTCGTCAGGGTGAGAGAGTAAACTAAACATGTTAAGTTTACTCTCTCACCCTGACAAAGCTCTGGCGTGAGCGAAACCGGTTGGTGTTATCAAATAGATAGGTTTAGATGCAAATACTTAAAGTGTATTATTTTTTAATTAAAATTATTTACACAAAATAACGATGAAGGGCTTCGGTGTCTGAAACATGTTTGTTTTTTGATTTTTTAAAAATAAAGTTCGTTTTGTTTACAAAGTTTAAAAAACATTGTTCAATGAATCCGCAACGACGAATATAGAAGAAAGGTTTAAATTTAATATCAAAATTGTATATTTTAAGCGAAGTACGTAATATAATGTTTGATAAAAAAAATCACGTAATTCAGTAATAGATAATGTATGGTAAACAACACTAGGGCAGTAAATATGCAAAAACGGATGCCTGTATACACGAGATCAGATAAATATTATGTTGAGCTATTGGTAGAGGAAATGACCCGTCGACCTTTTAGCTCGTATTTATGATTCTCTCTCAGTTGGGTCAACTCACCGCAGTTGTTAAATCATATCGTATAATAATATTGTTATACGTAAAGGTCCTACATAATTCCAAGCTGAAAATGCTTGCCCACTGCAGGCAGGAAATCGAGTGGCAAAATTTTACGTTACGTAATATTGGTTAACCTAAATACACGACATTTTAGGGGTTGTAATCCTAAACAGGGTTGTAATCCACATCGGTGGTATTTTTAATATTTTTAAGTATCATATATACACCTTTCCCTACTCGCAAGTACGGCATAATATATTTTAACTTAATCCTTTGTTTTTGAACTTAATGAGACATTACACACGTATAATATAAGATTAGTTATTGGCCCTCTGAAACCACACAAAGTCGGATAAACCTTCCACTACAATGGCAATAAACAGACCACTCCAACTTGTGTACACGAATATTAGAGTGCATACTACAAAATACAATATAAAAGTTTGCCATGACGCAAAGAAGAAAAATATTTTTTTATTAGTTTAAGGCGTTCACACTGTAGAATTCAATTTTGACAAATCACTTAGGTACATATAAATTAATTTTGAAAAAAATATAAAATTAAATTCTTTCAGCTGTGGAATTCCATGATCTTCTTCTTCTTCTTTGTTGTAGACATGTGTGGTCTGTTTTCCAGAGTGTTGCTCCTCCTGTGAGGTAGATTCCTAGCTGTCTTTCCTTTTAGGAGGTCTTCCATGAGAACGAGTCCCATGAGGCTGATTATGCAAAGCAATATAGGGGAGTCTGGTGGTATCCATTCTTTGAACATGACCGTACCAGTCCCCTTTTTGCTGTCTGCTCCATCTTATAATATCCTCAACCTCACATATCTTGTATTACCACGCAATTTTGATACATGTGTTATGTTCCAATGAACGCAGCAACAAAATTGTAATCAATCAAATCTTTATCTGGTGTGGACTTCCTATCTCCTCTAATCTGTCGAAAAAGAATATTATCTAAACATGCTTTGAGTACGGACTTTGAAAGCTCAACGGAACGTATGCACTTTGAATGCAGCAAAGTCTAGGAAGTCTTAATGTTCCTTGATAACTCCTGCTTATAAATAGGGCATTTGCTGTATTTGTCACACACATTAATTTTGGAAACGAAACTTGTAACACACATATTGTATATTTATATAATAAATCATCGAGATCCAGTCGATCGTGCATTTTCATTTTGGAAGACCGTAACACATGAAAAAATAAATGCAGTGTTTTACATAATAAAATCATGTTCGAAACAAATTGTAATATATAAGTGATGAGACTGGTATTTAATCTCACGGCGTTCACCGCATTCAACATTCACGGGGGATGTTCAATCAAGCGGAATTTCCGCCTAACATATTTTTTCCAGGGATCATTTCCTTATCTGGCGCGAGGCGGAGTTATGATTAATTCGGCCAGCGAACGGCTCATTTGTTGAAGTTAAAGATACGAATGGGCGAGTATTCTGGCGAAGAAAGCATTATGCTTTCCATTCCATGGGCTATTTGCTCCTGCCGATCTTCGGTGGCTGAGAATCGTCCGGGCGGGGCAGTGGTTTTAAACTGTGTAGTTTTGCGCCCTCTATGAGAGGGGTAAATCTGAATCTCAGTCTACAAACTTAATTTGTATGCCAAACACTCAAATGTAAGGTATGCATACAGTTATTCGTATTTAAGGGACAAAATACATTGAACAATGTATAAAACTTTTTAACAGCACTAACTTTATTTAAAAAAATTAAATTAAAATACAAACATGCTTTGGACACAGAAGCCTTTCATCAGTGTCAAAACTCATCACATAAATGAAATATTTGTTAAAATATTTATTCTGTATACACAAAAACTAACAATACACTGATGAAGGGCTTCTATGTCCGAAACATGTTTGAATTTGAATTTTATTATTTTTAATAAAGTTAGCGTTCAAAGTTATAAACATTGTTCAATGAATTCGCAACACAAAGTTATGGCGAATATAGAAGATAAAATACATGTTTTTTTATAGAAAAATTTCTTATCCAACAGTTGGAATCAAATCGTATAAGTTAAAATTTAACATTCATTAGAACATTTATATATTATATTAAGACATGTTTCGCCCTTCTAAGGCATTATCAAATGTCACATTTGATAATGCCTTAGAAGGGCGAAACATGTCATAATATAATAAAACTTCTAGAAAAACATAAATTTTTTCATTCGTATTAATTATGTCTATGGTAATGTTAATAAAAAATAATACTGTAATTTGATTAGTAATGCGTATATTTATTTCATGTGCAGAGTCGGAGAAATCAACGTGCGTGCATAACACAATGCATGAATGTTGAGGAAACGACACAAGTTCGCCGAGAAGTAATAGTGTGGCCGTGCATTCTTTCTGCCCACCTCTTCGGGGAGACGGCGTGATGGTATATAAATTATATATATTTTTCATAGCTTAAGTTTTCTTTTTAAATATTATTCTTTTTATGTGCAATATTAGATATCCACGTTGCGAATCACCACTGCAAAGGTCTCTCTGTCGTGCGCCGCCTATAACAATTTCTCCAAGCTCCCTCTTCTTCTCTTATGTGGGTTAGTTTCGTTTAGCGTCTGCCAGGTTGATGTTGTTATTCGATCTTTCTCATTATCATGATTTGGAGGATCTCATATATGTTTCCACGTAACGATAGGAAATTTTACGGACCTTAATGCATTAAACACACCATAGCGGAGAGGCGCGCAAAATGGATTGGTCATGTGTTGCGACACGAATGTTTCCTGCATAATGTGTTGGAGGGAATGGTCGAGGGATCGATTGACAGAGGACGACCTCGCCAAGAGTACCTAGACCAGATTTGCCGAGATATGGGCTGCACCTCTTATGCGGAGTTGAAGAGAGTTGCCGAGGACCGAGCGGGGTGGAAGAGGAGATGCGTCGCCTTGCTGCAGACCAATCATTAGTTTGAGACCGGAGAAGAAGAATGTATTATAGCAATTCCTTGCTGCAATAGGCTTACCACATGACCTCTGATATGATCATATCTGTCCATCGTTGTATACAAATGGTGAATTCATTTTGAATGTCTTCAACTGGTCCATTGTATATACACTATAAGTCCAGGATTTCGAACTATACAACAGAAAAAAACAAACAAAGCATGTTAACATAGTCTCCTAAAATTTCAAATTCATTATGTTATTGTGTAATAGTGTCCCCATCTAGTTGAAAGTATTATGGGTCAATTTGATCCCGCATTACACCTCCATATCTAGGCCTACCGACATAGTAATTGTACTACCCAGGTATTTATATTGGTCTTTCATCTCCAACAGTTCATTCTTAAGCTGAAACGTGATACTAGAGGTGCATGCCCTGATAAATTATATCCACAATTGATTTAATTTATTTTAAAATGAATTTTTATGAATTAAAACAATGTTTTTTCCACTTTTGAGTTTATGACCTACAAATTGATTGCAAGAACCTAGATAAATATAAAACACGTGTTAGTATACTAGGGAGATAACAAAAGACATATCAATGGGTTAAATTTTGAGAGGATTTTTAGAGAGATCCATCTAAAAATTCTAAATTTAACCCATTAATATGTCTATTGTTATCTCCCTAGTACTAGCCAAGTTTACTAAAACATGTTATATATAATTCTAGGTTCTTGCACTCAGTTTGTAATAATTTTGGTAAGTTTATATCGCTCTTCCGATGATGAAGGTGTAAACCTTCGATACATGTCGAGAAAAATAAACTCAAAAGTGGGAAAAACGGTGTTTTAATTCATAAAAATTCGTCATTATGGAATTCCACAGTGTTAACGCCTTAACGTCAGTATAACTGTGTTGGTAGTATCAGTGTTGGTGTATATAAAATAATAGTAAAATCAAATGAATATTTCCCGCCGTCGAGCCATTTTATTATGTGGTTGTTTTAAAGTAAGTACCCGCCAGATAAAAACTGAAAAATGTCATCGTGTCATGGACGGGACCCAAGACGGCTTGCTCAAATATTACAAAGTTAGTCGAATATCTCAAATTGAGAGCCAAAGGGAATGAAGCCTGGAACAAACAATGGGCCCCTTGCCAGAGATATCAAAACCGGCCATCACTATTAATGAAAAGGCCACATTAATAAATGACAAGTTTTTGTCTCCTCTGGACCCGGGAACAATGGGATAAATTACGAGATGAAAGATATTTTGGAAAACGAAGATAAGCGAAGCATTATCTAAACATTCTAAAGGACGGATGATGCTATGTGCATCTATTCTATCATATAAAGCGAATTGGGGCGACTTTATAAAACATTGCTTAAGAACCGATCTGTAACTTTGATGGCGTATTTTTTTTTCAACTGCTTTATCCTCATTTCACAAATTCATCTCTCAAAATATAATGCTATATTTTACGCATATATAAAATACAATGGAAATATAAAATACATTTGGACACATAGAAATAATGAATGGTAAAAAGTGTACGTTAATGATGTAAATGAAACTAGAAGTAGAGGAGTGCCGAGAAAAACGTGGCACGATCAAATAAATCAAATACTGAATGTCGGGCACGTGGGGAGTCAGATAAATCGACGCGCGTGCATAACACCGGAAGAATCCAGAGAAATATGTCAGAAAAGAAAAGTGTGGCAGTCCATTATTTCTGCCTACCCATTCGGGGAGACGGCGTAATGGTTAGTTAGTTAGTAATAAAATAAAAAATATTTATGAATTGGGTAAAATGTATGTATAGGTGAAAGTATGCATTTCTTATTACACAATCTCATCTCTCAGAATTCAATGCTGTTTTTAACGCACAAATAAAATACAGGAACACATATGAACACTGATGGGGTATTGTATATATGTGTGGGTGAATGTATGCTTTTGTCAATTAATGACGATGAATATCAACAAATTATTACAACATGTAATTCATCTTAACGTATATAACATACCGTATAATATAATACATATATCTAAGGAACCGGATGTTATGGATGATATATGAGAGGATATAATATAGTGGTTGTTTGTTTTCAAAGCCTACTTTGTGATTATTTGTAAGATTTTACTGCGATCATTTTTTAGATATTAGAGTGATTATTTTAAAGATTTTTGTGAATTTAAAACTTGGCCACTTATTTTTTGCAAAATATTTGTGTTCTTTATCATATTTTTTATCGTAGATTTTTTCTTTACCTAGGGATTGGTTTGCAGCAAATTCTGTTAACATCGTTGCTGATTCTCGGAATGCCGCTTGGGTCTTTTTAATGTAGTGTTTCCCGTTGCTTTCCACATTTGTGAATACATCAGGTTATTTGAACTCAATTACTTTACACATTTTTAAGCTATTGTTTCTTATGTCATGTTATAGGTAGCTAATCTATCGCTATTTTTCTCGTCTGTTCTATTATGAATTATGCAAGACCAGAGAGAGAGTGTGAGAATTTTCTTCCCACACTGTCATCGCCCAGAATCGAACCCGGGAATTTCGGTGTGGCAGTGTGGCAGTGAACACCATTTCAAATTGATTTATAATAGTAAATAGAGACTATTGAACGTAAAGAATTGTTAATCAGGTATCGAATTTTCTCTTATGCGAGTTCGTGAGTAGATGATTCTTACAAGTAACAAGAAACTTTACCCAGTAAATAGTTGGTAGTACTCCTACAGGTATAAAATATTCGTCTTCTACGCAGAATATTAAACAAATATAATATCTTCACATGACAGTGGTGTTCTATTATTTCGATTATATAATAGAACACTACTATCATGCAAAAATACAAATATGTAAGCCAGCTTTCAATTCATTTATTGTTTCTTAAGCAATGATGTAAAACTCGAAATTAAATAAATCATATTAATGAAAAAGTTTTATTCTGCGGCCCTCTATTTTTCCCTTCAAAATAAGATGCAGCATGCGATATTTTTCTCCCCGTAGAACGTGACCCAGATACGAAATCTTGCGGACTTTGATCAATGTCCGCAGCTCTCTATTTACTCCTGCACGATTCAGGACTTCTGTGTTCGTCACTCTGTCTGTCCATGGGATCCTGAACATTCTTCGGTGATGCCACATTTTAAATGCCTCTAACCGGTTCATTGTATTTACATTTAATGTCCATGTCTCACACCCATATAACAAAACAGACTACACATAACACCTTAACCTCCTCTGTCTTAGTTTTAAGTTGACATTGTCATTGCAAAAGAGTGACTTTATTTTGTTAAATGCTGTTCTTGCTGATTCAATCGGACATTTCAACTCTACATCTGGGTCAAGGGTGTCTGTAAGCATGCTGCCGAGGTATCTGAACTTTTCCACCTTTTCAACCTTGTAACCGTTCAGTTCCATCACCGAATCAGTATGATCCAGTCGTCCGAATGTTATCCACTTAGTTTTACTGACAATAATAGTTAAGCCCAACTTACTCCGGAATTATTAACCATACTCAGTAGGTCCTGAAGATTATCAATACTGTCAGTTAGTAACACAGTATCATCTGCGTAACGAATGTTGTTAATTACAACTCCATTTATCTTTACACCTTTCTCGGTAGTACTGAGGGCTTGTTTAAAGACATAATCTGAGTAGAGATTAAACAATAAGGGGGACAGAATACATCCTTGTCGTACACCTCGCTGAATGGTGATTGCGTTAGATCTTTCATTCCCATGTCTTATCTCGGCTGTTTGAAACCAGTAAAGATTTTTAATGAAATCCTGGTCCTTCGTTTGCATTCCCCAAGCATTCTCATTAAATCATCATGTTTCACCCTATCAAATGCCTTCTCGTAATCAATAAAGCACCCAAAGATTTATTTTCATTGATCGTGACATTTTTGTAATAGTATATTAACGGACAACAGCGCCTCTCGGGTTCCGAATGCACTTCTGAAGCCGAACTATAAATCATCCATCCCACACGTCTTATGATTTTTGATAATGCTTTAGTTAGGTGAAACATATCATTCACATAAAATATAATATAACTTCTCGAAAACTGACGTTTTCATTCGTATTAATTAGCTTCACTGCCTTGGAATACTCGTTCGTGTCATGTCATATCAAAATTCTTTGTAATTCGTTCAATTATTCATGTAACTAAAAACCTAAAAAATTGCTTTCATTTCAACTCAACAATGTTGTAATGCTTAACTTCTAACCATGTTCTATCTTCACAAAAATGAGTTATGATGTAATTCTGCTGAAATTCTGGATTATATCATAGAAAAAACAAAATAAAAAAATTCAATGTTTTAATATATAAACAATTGTATTATAATATCCTCAGTGTAAGTTTTTAAAGATTTTTTTGATTGTTTTATATGTCTGACTTAAGACTTTAAGTTACCCTTCGGAACAATAAATTTGATGTGATCAAATATTGTGATACCACATTTTAATCTTAAAATTTCATTAAGGGAATGCATTAACATGAAAAAAAAAACTAACTAACCATCACGCCGTTTTCTCGGAGGGTAGGCAGAAAAAATAGAACGCCACACTGTTCTGTCACGACATATTATACTTTTCTCGCTTCCTCTACATTCATACATCTTGTCATGCACGCACGTCGATTTCTTTGTCGATAATTAATATATTAATAATTTTATTTAAATGTACATACTAGATTCAAAATTTTCTTATCATTGCCTTATTCGTGCACTGTAAAATAAAATTTAAAAAAATTAAAGAGCAATGTATCTGAGAGTTATTTTGTGCGTTTTTCGAAAAAGTTTCACCTGCCACCCCATTAAATACCTCGGTTCTTTACCATCAAGTTGGCACAAATTCTCGGCTCCGACCCGAGCACGCACAAGATGGTGGAAACTATTTACAAACGCCAAAGAAACTTCCAACGAACTATTAAAAAAAGCAACACAACAAATAGTTTAACCCACTCTCGGCCCGGGGAACGGACGGCGGCGGTAAGTTCGGGAAATTTCTCCTTTGGCACACCCCCGGTACAAAACAATACCCTTATCTGTTGCTGTGCTCTTTTTATTATATGAAGAAAGACTCCATCTCGTTCTATCTTCTGGAAATAAGTTTTTCAATTGTGGTTGTTATGTTTTTCTAAAATCGGATATTTTTCTTGATATTTCTTGATAACACACACTAAAATGCGATTCAAATGTTTAAAATATAATACTGTTAATTATTGATGCTCAATTTTACACACAATAAGCTCCATTTATGTGTTTTTACTACCATACGGGACCACGTTTTGAAATTATGGTTTGTTATATTTTTTCTAAAATCAGATTTTTTTTTTAATAGAAATGATAAAATAACAAAAAGTACAATCGAAATGTTTTAAATAACATAAAATACATCACTGATTACATCCCTAGATAAATGTACCATTTTATTCGTTGTCATTTTAACCCCCAACTGAACGATAACGTTTTTATTCTAAAAAAATATTATAATTATTGGAATGGCATGTTTCAATATGCTAAGGCATAATAAAATATTTAAAAAAGCCTTGGCAAGTTGAAACAGCTAAACGTTCTATCCCCTAGACCACCACACTGGAGGGAACGTTTAAATTCTTATGAATTATTTACATCATGGTTCAAGAAACAATAAAAATATATTATATATTTAATACGAATGAAAACGTCTGTTTTCCAGAAGATTAATATATTTAATGGGAATGATAGGTTTCGCCTAACTTAGGTCTAAGTAAGGCGAAACATGTCATTCACATAAAATGTAATTAAACTTCTCGAAAACAGATGTATTCTTTCGAATTCATTATTTACTATGGATTTTTACACCAATAGACTATATCGTTCAAACTATAACAGTTTTTACCGTTCTTCACACGATGAAGGAGTAAACCCTTCGCAACATGTCGAGAAAAATAAACTCAAAAGTGAAAAAAAAAACATTGTTTAATACATAAACAAATCGTAATTATTTGTAAATATTTGCTAAAAGATGTATTGGTCAGAAACACTCAATATTGAACACTGAAACACCTTTTTGATTTATAATAATAACTTACATAAATTAACTGAACTATTATAGTTACAAGTAATACTTCCGAATATTCTGGTGATTAGCCCTTTATTTTCAACAATGTATTGGGCCACGTCAATTGCTTGTATTACGGTATTTTGATCTAAATTACATTTGGTATAAAAAAAAATTATACTGAGACTTCTGTTTTCATTCGTATTAAGGCGAGATATTTCCTTATGCTGGAGAGGGTTCAGAAAAAAAAATCTGAGGTATCTCTACATGAAGGAGTATGGTAGCTATCTATGGCTCTATCCCACAGCGATTCTTTTGGAAATGTTGGGTTCTAATTCTCTGCAGCTTCGAAGATACGGGTTTTTCATAACCCATTTCTTTAGATTAATTAGGGGATATTTTGAAAACACAGCCGTGCTGGAGGGTGTAGGTATTTTTGTTCCCGACAGATATCTCCGACAGCGCCAGCATAGATTATTCTTTATTCCGGCCCCAAGAACCAACCTGCCCCTAATAATGTCGGTGGGAAGAGCAATCAATCTGCCGAACAAGATTACCTCGGAGAACGACGTCATTCATATTAGTGAAAGTACGTTCAGAAGAAAAATACTCTTAACTTTAGAGAGTATTTTGTCTTCCTAAAGTTGAACCATCTCTCATGCGTTCCTGATTCTTTATCTTTTCTCAAATAGATTAATATGTTTGTTATATCTTTTGAGTGATTAAATGAACTGATAAACTGATTAAATATTAATTATGGAGTTTTACAACTTTGTTCAGGAAACAATAAATATGGAAAGTATTAGTTTGACAAACTGGTCTTCACCTTTTCCGTAATGCAAGAACTCAGTTTTAAAACAGTGCATTAGTTTAAGGAGTTTTCTTTTCAGAGCCTTGCGAACCCCCGCACCCCCAGCCCCGACTTCAGACCCGTCACGGTAATACCACTACTCACGCAGGACTATTGTGTGCTCAACTTGGAAATATAAATCCAACTTTTGTTTCGCTTTATGAATAGAGTTGATGCTTTAAATTTCTATTGCTTTTGCTTCGATTGTGTGTAGCAAAAGTATCAACGGCGCGATTTCGTAATTTTATATAATAGTTAATATGAAAAAAAAATTCGAATGAATATAATTACACTCAGTATCACAACACTTTATTTCACTTAACACAGACATGTTTCGGTTATAAAATAACCTTGATCAAAAAACACAATTTCAAAATTGTGTACATTGATAAAAATTATGTTATAACCGAAACATGTTTGTGTTAAGTGAAATTAAGTGTACTAATACTAAGTGTCATTATATTTATTCAAATGTAAAACCATGACAAAAAGTGAAGGCGAATATAGAAGAAAAATATGAACTATCTAATAATTTAACTGTATCATATGTGAAGACAATTAAAAAAAATGTTGTCAAATGTATAGGTACTGATACAAAAATAACGGATAAAAAAAACACATATTTAGTTTATTCCTTTTTTCTGATTTTGACTAGTTTTGACAACTCGCTACCATCTTCTAGTTGGAGATGGCAGTTTGCAGCTGAATCAGGTCGAAACAAAATATAATAAGTGGACTGAAAATAACATTTTTTCTTCAATACAACGAATAACAATAATAATAGAAATAATTGTAATAATAATTGTTATTATTTTAGAAAAAATTAAATAATTAATAATAATAATAATAATAACAAACGCTGAATTAACTGCCACCAATAAATTTTATCAATCTTTGAATTATTTAACTAACTAACTAACTAACCATCACGCCGTCTCCGTGAAAGAGTAGGCAGAAAGAACGGACTGTCACATTTTAACCGATGTGGCACTCCATCCTTCTCTTTTCGCTCCGCGGGAGACGCGGTGTGATGGGTTGCAAACCTCATCGCCACGCACACTTTGATCGTCCAACATCCACAAAATAAATCTAAAACAAATCATATAAAATACAATGATATAAAATAAAATAAAATAACAAAATAAAAATATATTAACACATAATGTTCATTTTAGATGGTGCACTTGTTGACATGAACGATCCGGACTTTTGTAATTATTAGATTTATGTTACTCGCATCCACCGTTTTTTTTAAATAGCTGCAATTAGGTACTTAAAGCAATCAAATACCAGCAAGAACTTTAAAAAAATATTGAAGAAATTATTTAAATTGTCATTGGAACAAATAAAAATTTTATTTTTACACCTGTCAAAATTCTTTATATAAACGAAAAAACTTGTATATTTTTTTGAATTATTCATTCATGTGAAAATGTTTTTTTTTGTATGGTGGAAAGAGGTATTGTGTTATATTTTTCAAAAATAATAATTGGATTCAAAATATTTATTTTCGTTATATACAACGAATAATCATATAATAATAATAATAATAATATTAATAATAATGATGATAATAATAATTGTATTATAATAAAAAAATAATAGTATTAAAAATAATAAAAACAATCATGCCAATGAAATACCAACAAGTAATTTTTACAATCTTTTGAATTACATAGTTTATTATAGTGTGAAATGGTTTTTTTTGTATCTAGGAAATATGTATTATAATTTTTTATTATTTTTATTGTTAGTGGTATTCTTGCCTGAATTATCAACAAGTTTAATTTTCGTAAACAATAAGATTTCTTTACGTTTCCCCCTTGTAACCCTCAATTGCAAATTGTCACGAATGGGGTTAAAACATGTCAGGTCAGCAGAGTTAATAGCAGAGGGAAGTTTTCATTCAGTGCCGAGTGTCTGAACCCTAATCCCATTTAACTTCCTCTTCCCATCGTCCTGCACTCCTCGCCAGCTGCTGCGCTCATGAGTGTATCTGATAATGGCCGTAAAATACTGTAATATCATCCCTGCACCCGGATGCTGCATGTACCTAAAGAGTATTTTATATACCTACTTTGTATTATATTTTACCCACATACAACCCACGCCAAACATATACAGGATGTTATAAACCAATAAAGTATGAGTTGAAATTATTATTTCCGATTCATGAAAGCGAAAACGGACGTTCACAGTGCAGTTCTGGTTTCAACCCTTATGTGGACGACTTTCGTGGGAGAATGGCAAGAACTATGAGTGCCATACCAAAGATCTCGGGTTCGATTTCTGGTGATGGCAGACTGATTGTCACCCTGTCTGGTGTAGAATTTACGTGACAATAAAATGTCGATGGATTAACTACCTATATATTATTGTGTTCAATCGCTCTTTACATCATTACAGCGCGAGCCAAATCGTTGTATACGGTAAAGCTATCATATTGATTCTCATGACATGTGATAGGTAGCTTATCTATCGCCATTTTTTTGTTACGTGAATTCTACACCAGACCAAAGGCAGTGTGACAATCATACTGCTAACGCCGGGAATCGAACCCAGAACCTGCGGTGTGCAAGTCAAAGCACTTACCACTCGTCCACGAAGATTGTCATGCGAATCAATCTAATAGCTGTATCCTTTACATCGATTTTGCTCACTTCGTAATGATGTTGAGAGCTTTTCAACAAAATAAAAGTAACAATATGGAAGCAAAGCTTGAAACTGACAGAAAAGCAGAGCTGAGCAGAATTGCGGTAGATATGAGATTCTTTAGACTTATGTGTGATACAACGATGTAAGATATAATTACAAATGATGATATCAGGAAAGAATCTAGAGCGGAAGAAAGTATTATGAACAAAATTATGAAAGGATCACTACGTTGGTTCGGACATATGGAACGCATGGATGAAGAAAAAATGGTTAAGAAAGTAAACGTTAACTTTCTGATTAGTCTTAACTAAATTACTTGAATTAAAATTCAAATTGAAATTATTATTTTATTTTTGAACAATGATCTCCATATTCAATAATTAATAGGAAGGAAAACGTCTGTTTTCTAGAAGTTTCATTAAAGTTTTAAGAATGATATTTAGCCTGTCAAAGGAATTATCAAATATAATTTAGATTTAGACCCTTGGCCTCCGTCAACTTTCGCCTACAGCAGTTCCTGTCCTCAACAGTCATCCTTCAGTTCAGCACCTGAAGAAGTTGTGCTGCATTCCTGTTTATTTCGTCCTCCCACCTCAGATTTGGTCATCCCACCCTTCTTCTTCCGCCCGGGTGACTAGTCGTAATGCGTTTGGGGACCTGTGAGTTCGGCATCCTCTATACATGTCCAGCTCATTTGTAGCTTTATGTGCGTGGAGACGTTATGGGCCGGGTACATAATTTAGATCAGAAAATTGTAATAAAGGTAATTGACGTGGCCCAATACATTGTTGAAAATAAAGGGCTAAACCCCAGAATATTGGAAATTACCTGGAACTATGATAGTTAAATAATTTATGTTAATATACGAGTATGCATACAATGTTTATAGAGGTAATGAATACTTAATGATGTTATATATGAAAAATCAGTACGTTATTTCTGTGTTAAAAAATAAATGTTTCTGAGGAAAACATCTTTTAAAAAATATTTTCAAATTATATTTACGATTTTTTTTTAAATTAAAACACTGTTTTTTCTAATTTTGAGTTATTTTTTCTCGACATGTTTCGAAGGTGTTTTACCTTCATCATCGGGAGAACGATACAAACTATAATATATGGTTTAAATTAACCAGTTTATATCGTTCTCTCGATGATGAAGGTTCAAAGCCTTCGAAATATGCCGAGAAAAATAAACTCAAACATGAAATAAACTGTATTTAAACTCACAAAAAAATCGTCATTATGAATTCCACAGTGTTAACGCCTTATGTTTATCTAAAATTGCAAATTATTGTGTTAAAGATCTTGCATATTTATTGCTCTTCTGCCTTGTGGAGACTATTTCAGTGTGTATGAAAAAATAACTTTTCTGAACCTGTATGAAAAAATAATGCTTAAAACAAGCAAAACATGTCATTTACATAAAATACAGTAAAGTTTCTAGAAAACAAACGTTTTCATTTGTATTATTTGTTAAATTATTAAAATAATATTAAACTTAATTTTACATAGTTTATTTGCCAAAAAATCATTACACTGTTCAAAATTGTACACCAAAGAAGGTTGAGAATCATACGAAACTTGTCTTTTAAGAGTTTTATTAATTGTTGCGAAAACACATCGTTTTACTTTAGTTAGTTAAATGTGAAAGTGAAAACAAAAAAGTTATTAATTTTAAGTATTTTGGTTTAAAGTCTTATGATAACATTGTTGAAACGCTTGCTAAGTTATGCTTTTCTGGTTATAATTTTTTATGCGCAAAGTTTTATTACACCCTGTATAATTCCACGGTGCTTAGTTTTCAATGAGACTAAAGTTTTATTATTCTTTATGGAGTACTCAATACTGTTTATTGATAATGGAGACCATTGGTATTTCACGTTTTAGCTGTCCATTAACACGGCTGTTCAGTTGTTTAAGTTTATGATAAAATTTATAATTATTGGCGCGGTCGTAACATAGTTTCTATAGTCGTAACATCGTGACTATAGAAACGCTGATAAAAATTAAACTCAAACGTTTTTATAAACACATTAAACAATAGTGTTCTTTTGCCAACCCTAATATGAGGTAGTGCAGCATAGATCTGGCATAAGAATGAAAAACTGAATTAATGCAGTAGAAACGAGATTTCCTAGAATGACTAACTAATTAACAAACTAACCGTCACGCCATTTCCCCGGAGGAGTAGGTAGAGAGGATGGATTGCCAAAATGCTATGTCCTGGCATACCTCTCGGGCTTCCTCTACATTCATACATCGTACCATGCACGCACGTCGATTATTCCGACTTAGAATGTGACCGCCTTTTAGTAATTGATTAATTTGGTCATGCCATGTTTTCCTCGGTCGTCCTCGGCTTCTTTTTCCACTCACGCTGCATGTCTACAACTTTTTAACCATTCTACTCTCATCCATTCGTTCCATATGTCCAAACCATCTCAGGTATCCTTTTTTAATTTTATCCTTGATGCAGTCATCTGCCTTACATTTCTTTTTTATTTCATTGTTCGGTATTCTATCATACAACGTTTTCCCGCACATTCTTCTTAGTGATCTAATTTCTACGGCGTTTATGTTGCTTTCATCCTTCTTTTACCAGCTCCAAGCTTCACTTCCATGCATGATGGTTGTCACTAGAACTCTATTGAGTACTGCCATATTTGCTTTTGTGGATATATTTCTATTTGCAGTGCGACTTTGAGTGCGCTATTTATTTAATTCCCTGCAGGAACCCTTCTTTCGATGCTTCTTTCTCTTGTAAACATGCTTCCCAGATACGTTAATTAATAATTAATACTTCCTAGAATAGTGTATATTTAATCTGCAATTGTGCCAAAAGAACGATGAAAAGTAGAATTATTGAAGTAGAAAATCTTTTAAACGAGTGTGTGAAAAACAGGTGTATGACAGATTGTCAAATACAAATATGAGAAGTGAATACTGTAAAAAATAAAAATGTTTCCTCGTTGCAAATTGATAATTTGTTATTAAATATGGTGCATATAATACAATATATAATAAAAAACTTATGCATATAATATTTTCTCAGCATAAATATATTCTTCCGGAAAAAAACTCTAATTTCTTAAAATAAAATCAACAAGAGCTTCTGAAATTTATGAAGACTTTGTGTTCTTACTTAGAAATAGAAAGAAAAGCAGGATTTTAATTAAAACTACCAATGTTATGAGCAGTGGCTGTCGGTGACTTTACTATATACGCAAAACTTTTAAAGATTTAATAAAAAAATTAAGCAATGATTATTGTTTAACCCTGAATTAGACCGAAGAAAACATTTCCCCCTTAAAATAATCAATTTTCTTATAGAGGGTAAGAAATTATTACATCCAAAATATTATACAAATACAATAAAATTATCATGACTATTTCTAGAAGTTTTTTTTTAATGGGAATAACACGTTTTGCCTGTCTAAAGAATTGTCAATCAATTAATTAATTATTTAATAGTGAGGTTTACACAATTGTTCTAGAAACAACAACATGATCTCAGTTATCAATGTAATACAAATATATAAATATTTTTTTTCCGGAAGAATATATTTATGCTGAGAAAATGTTATACTCATATGTATAAGTTATTGTGATCTATATACCATATTTAATCACAAATTATCAATATGCAACGAGGACTTTCAACACTTTCATTTGTACTGCATTCACTTCTCATATTTGTATTTGACAATCTGTCATACAACTATTTTTCGCACATTCGTCTAAGAGATCTATTTTCTACTTTATTTATTCTACTTTCATCTTTCTTTTGCAACAGATACAGCTTCGAAGAGATGGAAATCCACCAATAACAGGTACTACTAGAAAGACTACTCAAGCATGTTTAATTGACGAGTGCAAATGATTGATATTGGATGAAAAAGATATTTTGGAAACATGGGAGAAATACATTTCTGAAGCATTTAAGGATAACAGATCCTATAGAATGCTCCTACGGAACAGCTTTATGGACCTTCAATTTTAAGATCGGAAATTTTACATGCCATACGAATTTCGGGCAATAGAAAGGCTTGCGGACCAGACGATATTCCAGTTGAGATGTTGAAACTATTCAGTGATGATAATATTGATTACCTGTTGAGGTTGTTTAACACAATTTACGGTACACGGAACATACCCCAAGACTGGCTTAAATCCACCTTTGTGACGTTACCAAAAAAGCAGCACCCTAAAAAATGCAGTGATTATAGACTGATTAGTTTGATGAGTCATGTTCTCAAATTATTTCTTAAGATTATACATGCCAGAATACGTAACAAATGTGAACAGGATATGGATAATTCACAGTTCGGCTTCAGAAGATCATTCGGAACCCGAGAGGCGCTGTTGGCCGTTAATGTATAATACTATTACAAAAAATGCCGCGATCAAAAAAAAAAGTCTTCGGGTGCTTTATTGATTACGAGAAGGCTTGGGGAACGCAACATTGATACGAAGGACAAGAATTTCATCAAAAATCTTTACTGGTTTCAAACAGCCGAGATAAGACATGGGAATGAGCGATCTAACGCAATCACCATTCAGCGAGGTGTGCGACAGGGATGTATTCTGTCCCCCTTATTGATTAATCTTTACTCCGATTATGTCTTTAAACAAGCCCTCAGTACTACCGAGAAAGGTGTGAAGATAAATGGAGTTGTAATTAACAACATTCGTTACGCAGATGATACTGCATTACTAGCTGACAGTATTGATGATCTTCAGGACCTACTGAATAAGGTTAATAATTCCGGAGAACAGTTGGGCTTAACTATTAATGTCAGTAAAACTAAGTGGATGACATTCGGACGACTGGATCACTCTGATTCGGTGATGGAACTGAACGGTTACAATTTTAAAAAGGTGGAAAAGTTCAGATACTTCGGCAGCATGCTTACAGACACCCTTGACCTAAATGTAGAGTTGAAATGTCGGAATGAAGTAGCAATACATTGTTTTCACCTCCACCACTGGTTCTAAGCAAACTCACAAAGTACTTTATTTTGTACTAAACCTTCATCTACGTGAACTGATTTAATATAAAGTTTGTATAATATTTCTCTGGTAAATATTTGTATTGCAGTGAAAACATTCCAAATCATTCTGTTGACTAAGAAAATCTAAGGGTAGTTTTCTTCGCGTGTGACAGACAAAACCGGCCCTTAGAAAATAGACCCATTTAAATGTTAAGTTAAGATGATGAATGTAATGTTATAGAAATACCTATACAAAAGGTTTCATAAGTGGATACGCGCCTTAATGTCCGGTCTGCACCGTGACAAATAATACGAATAAAAACCATCAAAACTACGTGAATTTATAAAAAGTTCTTACCGTTTATTTGATCATGATTTTATGCATTATGGTTTAAATCAACTTTTTAAATGGATGGCTTATTTTTTTGCGGTGTATTTTTGAGCTGTTTGCACGGGGACGCGGCATTCCAAAAATATTTTTCCTTGCTCTTATAATTGAGTAAACTTTCGGGAACCTAATGATATCAGTTCCTTTCAATGCCAGACGAAAATAGGAGAGTTAGCATCGCATTTCCTAGAATAGAAAGTAGATTCGATAATGGAGAAAGATTTATCAACGTGTGGTATATTAATATTATAGATATATTTATACATATATTCCTATTCACTAGCAAGAGAGGGAAATACGCCCACACGGATCGTAGTACTTTCTGCTTATGGGATAGAAGGTTCCCACCGCCACCCGAGACTGTTATAGGACGCATCGACGCCCTTTCGTCAGTCTCGCTGCACTGCCTAGGCCTGATCCCGTCCATCCGGGAGTGACGTTACGTTAATACGTCTGCTTATGGGAGAGCAATATTATTTAATTTACAAACAAAACAAAAAAACAAACCATCACGCCGTTTCCCCGCAGGGGTAGGCAGAGAGAAGAGACCGCCATACTATTCTATCCTGGCAAACCTCTCTAGCTTCCTCTACATTCATACAACGAGTCATACACGCACGTCGATTCCTCCGACTTCTAACATGACCAACCTTCAAAATTTGATGAATTTGGTCATGCCATGTTTTTCCCGGTCTGCCTCGACTTCGTACCCCATTTACATCATTAACGTATACTTTCTTAACCATTCCTTCCCCATCCATGCGTTTCATATGTCCGAACCAACACAGCGATCCTCTCATAATTTTGTTCATAATACCTTCTTCCGCTCTACATTCATTTCTTATATCAGCATTTGAGATTTAATTATCGAATTAATGAAAACTAGGAAATTAGACGGAATTTAGATGAAGGCTGACACCATCAGAACAAACGTGTTTTTTCAAACTGATTCGGGGCTCTATTGAGAACCCCTATGTTCTGGAGCCTATTTGTTCCTGATAATTACCTGTGACAACATCGACATCAATTGTTCTTTGCTCCGTCAGGCAGAACCAACCTGCCTTTGGTGATGCCAGTAAGAAGAGTAATTCGGACGTTAAATCTGATCGTCTCGGATTCGGACATACTCAGTGTCAGTGTAGCAGTATTCATAAAAAAATATGACAAATTCTGGAAAGAGTACTGCCTCACTGATGTCGACATATTTGAGTTCCTTCTGATATGTATAATTTTTTGATTTCATGTTGTTTTATCTTTGTAACACCGTTTTGTGTCTAAATGAGTCGCCAAAATGTTTTTCGTTTGTTATGTCTCATTTGTGTATTATGTATAAATAAATAAATAAACAAGAAGTCTCATAATAATCACAGAAATTTGGACTCTCAAAACTATTGCGGGAAACTACACTCGAGACAGAGTGAGAAATTTTGAAAAAAGGAAGATCTAGGATGTCGAAGATGTTGTGCGATGGAGAAGAAAGAAAAGATTTTACCTGAGAGATCATGTCGAGACAGCGTGCCCGGAAAGAGTGATAAGAAAAGCGGCAAATAAAGTACTAACAGGTAATCGGCCTCCAGTAAGACCACTCTAAAATGGCGATATAGCTGGACATCTAAATCACAAGAACGGCCTCTGAGAAATAACAGGACGTGTGAGTGGAAAGAAAAGCCGTGGAAGACCAAGGAAAGCATGGCATGACCAAATTTATCAAATACTGAAAGGCGGCCACATTCGTAGTCGGAAAAATCAACGAACATTCATGTTACGATTTATAAATGTAGAGAAAGCTTAAGAGCTCTAGCTCTTTGCCTACACCTCCAGGGAAACGGCGTGATAGGTAGTTAGTTAGTTAGTTAATATATTAAAATAAATATTATCAAAATATTGACCCTATTAATATACGAGTATAATAGAACAACTATAATTGGTACTTTAAGGAATTAGTCGTAATACTTTTATTAATATATCTTTTTATTATAAGTCTTTCTTTGGTTAAAGTTTAGTTATATATTTACATCTGAAGAAGGAGAAGGTGACCTTCGAAACAAAAACTTCTAGAAAACCGACGCTTTCATTCGTATTAATTAAATGAAAGTGGATTAAGCTCAGACCGCCACAATGTTCTGTCCTGACATACGTCTCTCGATTCCTCTGCATTCATACAACGTGCCATGCACGTACGTGGATTTCTTAGACTCCTGACGGGACCAACATTTAATATTTGATTGATTTGATCGTGCCAAGTTTTCCTCGGCCCTCCCTTTTTTCCTTGCTCGGTTCACTTCGTTTAAATGTACCTTCTTCACCGTTCTGTCTTCACTTATTTTTTCCACGTGTCCAAACCGTCTTAACGGTCCTCTCATTATTTTGTTCATAACACTTTCATTCACATTGTATTCACTTCTTATATTTACATTTGACACTCTATCATATACAGATTAACCACACATTCGTCTTGGAGATCTCATTTCTACTGCATTTATTCTACTTTCATCCATCTTTTGCCAGTTTTATGCTTTACTTTCCAGAATTTCACCAGTAGATTAAAAACAATGAAAACGTGGCACGATTAAATAAATCAAATATTGAATGTCAGCCACGTGAGAATTCAGAGAAATTGACGCGCGTGCATGAAACGATGTATGAATGTTGAGGAATCATTCTTCCTGCCTACCCTTTCGGAGAGACGGCATTATGGTTAGGTAGTTAGTTACTCTGTGTATGATAGAGTGTCGAATGAAAATATAAGAAGTGAATGCGGTGCGAATGATGGTGTCATGAACAAAATAATGAAAGGATTATTAAGATGGTTTGGAGATATGGAAAGAATGAATGAAGAAATAATGGTAAAAAAATTATATGTTAATGATGTAAATGGAACCAGAAATGGAGGAAGACCGAGGAAAACGTGACACGATCAAATAAATCAAATATTGAATGTCGGCCATGTGAGGAGTCAGAGAAATTGACGCGCGTGCATGACACGATGTATGAATGTTGAGAAAGCGAGAGAAATATGTCAGGTAAGAAAAGTGTGGCAGTCCATTCTTTCTGCCTGCTCCTTCGGGGAGATGGCATGATGGTTAGCTAATTTTTTTAGTTAGTTAAATTAAAAACAATGTTTTTAATTCTATTCCAAATTACAATGGAATATCACAGCGTTACTGCCCAAACATCAATAACATATAGAATCACGTCACTAATGTTGGTCTGAGAAAAAATATATGTCCTGAAGAAAAATCCGTTTTCGAATCTCATTCTTACAAACAGCAGACAATTTCTCTGCATCTCACGTTGCAGGGAAACAAAGTGTTTTTTTTTTCAAAAACAGAACGTTAACAAATGACAAGGAATGAAATAATCACCATTTAGGGCGGGGAAGACTTTCAAACGGGGCTAATACCGCACCATCTATCAATACTTCTCTTTTCCGCCTTGGAAGACAGCGAGAAAATGTTTTCCCGCGCTTTTCACTCATAATTGATGACGTCAATTTATCACAGGAAATGCACGCTGCATTAGAACTCACAAACGAATTTCTATACATTAGGGAGGATTCAATAGACCCCACAAAATAGGGGTTGTTTGTTGTCGCTTAGGGTGGGCTTCTAACTACACCGGATTCTTACTTATTTTTAAGTGAGTTTTCGTGTTCTCTTTCGTACAAAAATATTTAAAATTTTCATGGAAATTGTGGTTCTTTTAATGTGATTAATGGTTTAATAACTAACTGAAGGTATTTATAAGTAAATATTCCTATTTATTTTTGATACAATTATGCAATTTACAGTGTTTAATTTAATACGTGTGCTCCGTATACCGTGAACCGACGTACTACAGAGATCTATTGTCAAGTATGAAGGTTAGAAAGGTCTCGTATTTGGGTCATGTGCTAAGGAGAGAAAGATACTACTGACTTGGGTAAAATAGAAAGACGTTGGGAGAATGGACAGGAGTAAGCTGAGTTGAGAACCTGTTTTCAAGTGGCGCAAGATAGAGATACCTTCACTGCAGTGATCACGTTCAATGGACCTCATACAGTACCAGAAGAAGAATAATTCAATAATTTTGACCTAATATGAATTATAACACTGTTTTTACACTTTGAATGGAACAAATGTGCACAAAAATGTTTCATAAGAAATTCGTCATTCAGGACAACTCTCGCTTTAGTGTTAATTTTTTTATGTATTTGCCTTCACTTTGTGTTGTGGATTCACATTTGAATAAACAGAATTGCACTAAATCAATCTTTTTCGATGTACAAATTTAAGAAATGCGTGGAAACTGAATCGTCGTATACACCGAACAGATTCATCATAGTATACCAAAAAGTTTGTGTATTGTCTATATTTGTTTAAGACATGTTCGTCTTGTTAAGGCATTATCAAATATCTCTTAATCTTTTTGACCCCAGACGTTTTCATTCATATGAATTATTTACCAAATTTTTTATCCCTACGCGCACTTATTTTGACAATTTTAACAATAAGGCATTGTAAGACATTGTACTCTAAATATTTACTAAACAACCATCACGCCGTCTTAACGAAGGAGCAGGCAGAAATAATGGACTGACATTTTTTTTCTTTTTTGACATAATTTTTCTCGATTCCTCAACATTCATACATCGTGTCATGCAAACAGGTCACGATCAATTACTGGAAGAACTAAGATCGATCAATTAAACTAAGATCAATTACTGGAAAAACTCTCCGAGATCGTGTCCGCAACGTAGACATAAGAAAAACTTGCAAAATAGATCCAGAAGCAGATACTGGAGGAACCATGTAGCCCGAATGGATGGTGACAGACTTGCATATACAGCCGCTTATGAAATCCTCTCCGGACACCGCCCACCTGGAAGACCGCCTAAGAGATGGAGGGACAGCTGGATCTCATCATCCGACGAGATATGATTTCTGTGTCACAGATCGTCAGATCTATTAAAAAAAGAAGAAGAAGAAGAAGATTGTGCGACGTTTTCCTTGGTCTTCCTTTATTTCTAGTTTAATTTACACCGTTAACATATACTTTTTTTACAATTCTTTCTTTATTCATTATTTCAAATCATATTTATTTCCAAATCCAATTGTAGGCAATAATATGTGAGTAATACATATGTTAAGTAAAATTAATGCGGTGCTCGGAGAGGTTACAAAAAGGAGCACAAGGAACATATGTGCTCGGCAAGTTAATATTCCTATATGAGATTAAAGATTTACGCCGTTCTTCTATAACTCCCTTTCAACATGTTAAGTAATTTATTGCCCCAAGTTTTAACTTTGCCCGCTTTCCTCCATGGAGTGCTAGAAACTCATTCTGTAGGAACGCATTCCCAGCTACTCGTGCATTTCAGTATATTTAACATTCAGACATATATCTCAAATCCCTATTTGTCGAAATTTGTATTAAAGTTTTTAATTTATTAGTTATGTAATCTCTTTGGTACTTAAAATAAGCTGTCAAAAGACTCTTTTGGAATGAACCTAAATTCTTTTCTGTCTATACTTAAAAAGTATCGAACTCCATAAAACCCATTATATCTGCAAACCAGTTTAAAATTATAACTAACTAACTAATCACGCCGTCTCCCTGAAAGGGTAGGCAAAATGAAAGGACTGTCACACTTTAACCGATGCGACACTCCATCCTTCTCTTTTCGCCCCGCGGGAGACGCGGTGTGATGGGTTGCGAACCTCATCGCCACCAATAGGCATCTCCCGCGCACACTTCGATCGTCCAACACCCACAAAATAAGTCTTAAACTATATAAAATACAATCATATAAAATGAAATAACAAAATAAAAATAATTTAACACAAAATGTTATTTTTAGATGGTGCACATATTGTCTATTTAATTTATATTCCACGAATCCAATTTTAATTTAGCACATAATGTAATAACACATAATGTTTTTTTCGATGTTGCACATGTTGACACGGACGATCCGGACTTTTGTGTTTATTTAATTTATGTTACACGAATCCACCGTTTTTTTAAATTAGCTGTAATTAGGCACTAAACCAGCAAGAACTTAAAAATAATATTGAAGAAATTATTCAAATTGTCATTGGAACAAATGAAAAATTTATGTTTATACCTGTCAAAATTCTTTATAAAAACGATAAAACTAATATGAATATTCTTAAATTTAATATCGCCTTTACTCGTCTTAGGCTTAATTTCTTCTGTTACTGTATTAATGTTCTCAGATTTATGTCAATTACCTGTATCTACAAAAAATGTAATAGAATATACTCCGTCTAACTAACTAACTAACTAACCATCACGCTGCCTTTCTGGATGGGGAGGCAGAATGAATGGGTCACTACATTGTTCTACCTAGTATACTACTCTCGTTCCTCGGCATTCATATATCGTGTTATGCACACTCGTCTCTTTTTCCGACTCCTTCCTTATTATATTATGTTACTTAATTGTTCGAAACGTTAAGATTTATAACAGAAGAGTAATGAAATTTATTTTATAATAAACTTGAGGCATTAACACTGTGGAATACCATAATATATTTTTTTAACACTGTTTTTTTTTTCATTTTTTAATTAATTTTTCTGTTACGAATGTTGCACACCTTTTTCGTCGGCAGAATAATGTGATCTATGTTTTAATTATTGATATAAATAAACTAAACTATAATTAGAGGAAGACCGAGTAAAACGTGGCATGATTAAATCAATCAAATATTAAATATCTACCACGCAAGGAGTCGAAGAAATCGACGTTTATTGCATGACACGATGTACGAGTATGAATGTAGAGGAATCAAGAAAAGTATGTCAAGACAGGACAAGAGGTGGTCTATTCTTTCTAACTACCCCTTCAGGAAGATTGCGTGATGGTTAGTTAGTTAGTTATTAATTCATAATTGCGACATTGTGAATGGAGATGCCTATTGGAGGCTATGAGGTTCGCAACCCGTCACACCGCGTCTCCCGCGGAGCGAAAAGAGAAGGATGGAGTGCCGCATCAGTAAAAGTGTGACAGTCCATTCTTTCTACCTACCCTTTCAGAGAGACAGCGTGATGGTTAGTTAGTTAGTTAGTTAGTGAATCTCATCACTGAAAATAATTTAAATTAGGCTTGTTGAACAATATTTTTTTCCTTCTTTGTAACATAACACTTTATTTTTAAATACAAATAAAATTCAAAATTACACATTGACCCAAACATGTTTCAGGACACAGAAACCGTTCATCAGTGTACTTAAAATATTATATGTACAAAATAAATATTTAAACAAATTTTACAATTAATGAGGTCTGTTTTGACATATGTTAAAAGTAGATATTAACATTTTAATACAAGTGATGTTTTTCATATTTTCTGTAGCTGTAATTTTTTAAACAGACTAAGGAAACAGATTGTAAAATAAAAAGCTTTAGAACATAAGTTAAAGTTGTAATGAGCGGTGGAGATAAAAATCTCAACGAAAGATTTTTCTCGAAAGCAGAGATAAGTGCACTATTTTGTCGTTAAATAGTTTTACATGCTTAGATAACGAACACTTAGCCCGAGGAATTTCTTTTGAAAGTTTAATATTCTCTTTGAACAAGAAACTTAAAGCGGATAACACTCGACTTTTCTTGTTCGAAAATAAAGGACATTAAATTGTTCAAATCGATTGCTTAGATGAAGTCACTGAAATGAATAGAAGAGTTATGTTTAATACTAATCATTATTTTCTTGTGATACTGTTAATTTTGACTCTTTTAATTCGTAAATATGTGGATGTACGTCAGGGCTAACCATCCCGTTGATGTTTAATCCCTATAATGCGGTTGACTACATTGCGGTCCAAAAATTGTATTTGAACTGCGGCAGACTACACTTGCAGTTCATATTATAATTTAATGTACGAGTATCTTATAAATATTTAAACTTTTGATTCGTACTCCTAAATTGTACGAAATATTCTGATAAACTACGACTATCTGTCTAAGCTGCAAATGTCGCCACATTTTAAGACCAACTTTTTAAAACTGCAAATGAAGTCTTTGGTCTTCAATTCACGTGACAATAAAATGTCGATAGATTAGCCTATATTACCTATCAAATATCACGAGAATCAAACTTTATTTTCTTGCGTACAACACAGGTTGTTCGAACCAAATTATTGTATACAATTATTTTTTTTAGCTATTATGTGTATATTGATTCTCAAGACGTGTGATAGTTAGTCAATCTATCGTCATTTTATTGTCATCAGAATCGAACCCTAGACCTTCGTACGCAGTCTAAGCGGCAATATGATAACTTTACCCTTCATATCAATTTGGCTCGCGCTGTAATGATGTTAAGAGCTATTCAACAAAATAATAATATATTTTGTCAAATACTTGTAATAATATTTTCAAAAATTGTAGTTTATATCATTGCGTATGAAACACACAAACACAGAGACCACTTTATATGTTATATGCCTTCTTTGAAATTTACTTATACGGCTAAACAATCTGTTATTTTTATTTTCTTATTTTTTTTAGTTTCAATAAAATAGCCAAAAAGTTCTTGTATTGACAACATAGTGTATTGAAATGTCAAAAACATGGCTGAAAGCGCCTACCTTGCTGTTTATCCCCAAATAGAACGATAAAATAAAGACATATTTAAGGGAGCACATTTTTCCATGTCCACGCAGTCTAGCGCCTCGTGTGATTAAAGAGAAAGAAGAGAAAAAATACGGCATAAATCTTGTGAAAGAGACAATTCAAGAGTTCTCCGGCATTCTGGCGGGTTTAGGATATCTGTGGAAAATAAGCCAATAAAACTGAGCTGTGTTGTGGTTTATTTTTCCGTTGTCACCCCCAAGAATGTCGTTTAGCATTTTTATTTCTCGCTTAACCACGAGGGGATGGGGGTGCCGGCGCTCGCAACGGCTGGTCCGAAGGTGATCTCGAATGTTCGAGATATCATACCATTTTGCGTAGAAATATTTTTCGTCATATTTTTTTGCTTTGTGACGTTTATAATAAAATTACGCAACGGAAACGACAGCGCTATTTTTTTAATAAAAGTTATTTTAAACAGTTTAATAACTCATAATTAAGCATGTTTATAAAAAAAGTGTTTAATAAAAACAACTAAATTGAGCTTCGTCAATGTGAAACTTGGTTGGTACGTTCCTAATAATTTAAATTAATTAATATTATAACTTTACTTAGGAAATTGAAAAACTTTGTTTAATACACTATTAATTAAAAAAACATTTTAAAAAACACGACATGTTTCGGAGGATACCTCCATCTTCAGAAAGAAGAGGAGAAGATATCTCCACAATTGAGCTTCGTCAATGTGAAACTTGGTTGGTACGTTCCTAATATTTAAAATTAATTTATATCAGAACTATACTTAAGAAATTGAAAAACGTTGTTTAATCCACTATTTATTAAAAAATATTAAAAAATACGACATTTTGCGGAGGATGAATTCGGAGGAAAGAAGAGGAGAAGATATCTCCACCTGAAGATGGAGTTATCCTCCGAAACATGTCGTGTTTTTAATTTTTTTTTAATAAATAGTGGATTAAACAAAGTTTTTAAATTTTCTAAGTATATTACTATTGAATTCCATAGTGTTTATGCCTTAGGGTTTAATAAGTTGATTTAATATAAGAACTGATTGCATTCGCGTTTAGTAGATGGTAAAATCGAGAGCTGTGCACCCTACGCACCTTGTAACGGAAGTGCGACATGATGAAGTTAGCGGATAATGATGAATAATGGCCGTATGCGAGTATCTCACGATTGCAAACTCACGAATTTCTAAAACATATCATGAAACGAGACACGAATAAAAGTTAGTCGTAAAAAGTGTTAAACAGTACGAACTTTTAGTGGGATTGTGTCAAATATAATATGTTGCATAAAATTGTTTGTAAAAACTTTTTAATAAGAAGAAATAACATGTACCTTCTTTTTCTTCTCCTTCCTTGTTGTTGACCTATGTGGTCTGTTCTCAAGAGTGTTGCTCCTCCTGTGAGGTAGATTCTCAGCTGCCCTTTCATATTTTTGGAGGTCTTCCACGAGGACGTGTCCCATAAGGCTGATTATGCAATACGATATAGGGGGTCTGGTGGTGTCCATTTTTTGAAGTCCCTTTTTCGCTGTCTGCTCCATATTATAATATCCTCAACCTCACATATCTCTCTTATTCTGGTGTTCCTCACGCAATCTCTCAGTGTCTTGTTTACTATTGTCCTCAGTGTCTTCATTTCGGAAGTCCCCAAAACTTGTTTGTTCCTTACTGTGTCTGCCTTTGCTTCGATGCCATAACAACCCGTACCAAATACATTAATACAATATTTCAAAAATTATTATTACAAATTACAGATTTTGAAGTTAGCAATCGATGATAAATGATCATTTCATTTTTCCCATGTTGATGATTTATTTTAAAATTATCTTTGTCCACTGGTTAGCCTTCCCATTGGTTTCTCCGTCTATTAATGTATAACGATAAACAAATTTTGGTCAGTAATTGATTCTAATAAATTATTTTGTTTGTTTGTACCTACTCCTTTATATGCGTATTAAAAAGCATATTTTAACTTAATTATTATTTAAAATGAACATTCATTAAGAGATTTCTGTAAAATCGAATTTTAGAGACTTTGATAGTATTATTGGACATTATTTTAAATTCGGTAGTTTTAAAACAAAAAATTACGATGTTGTCAGCAGAAAAATATTTTTCTGGGTTAAAACATGGAGGTATTTTTAGTGTAAATAATAATGAATAGGTACTCCAGGAACTAGGCATTTTCCGAGTTGAAAGAAACTCGGAAAAGTTTTTAGCCAGCAGAAGGTTTTTCTATCCGCTACGTCAGCGCCCGCCTGGTATAACAGATATTGAATTTCTTATATCAATACTTATTATTGCCTTCTGACAATAACTGGAATATCGCTATTAGATGGAGGAAATTTTCAATATTCAGTCTTACGATATTCCCAATAGAACTTTCTAATAAAGTCTACCCCAAACGACAATATACTCATGAAAATTTCCATTGAATATATTCTGTTTATTTGTCTAGCTAAAATTAATGGGTAAAATAACCCTTTGCTTTTTTCTTTTATATTCGTCTTCACTTTTTGTTGTGAATTCATATTTGAATAAATATAACTACACTTCGTATTTTTAAAACACTTTTTACAGACAAGTTTCGGTTGTGACCCAACCTTTTAATACAATTCACCGACTCATGAAATTTCCATTGCATATATTCTGTGTATTTGTCTAGCTTAAATTAATGGGTAAAATAACCCTTTGCTTTTTTCTTCTATACTCATCTTCACTTTTTGTTGTGTATTCATATTTGAATAAATATAAATAGACTTCGTATTTTTAAAACACTATTTACAGGCAGGTTTCAGTTGTGACCCAACTTTTTAATACAATACATCGAAAATTTTTGGGTCACAACCGAAACATATCTGTAAAAAGTGTTGTAAAAATACGAAGTTTGGTTATATTAATTCAAATAAACATTTACTATAAAAAAAAACTAAGATGGTACTGCACAATGGTGTTCTTATACTGACCCTTATGTATGAAAGTGAAGCACGGAACTGGTTGAATAAGGATACAAGTAGAAGAAATGTATTGTAAATGAAATCTCTCGCCAATTGTGTGGCTGCCAGAAGATGGCATCGAGTTTCCGAAACCGGTCGAAGCGATAAAATCAAGTGGAATTAAACTAGATATTTATTAAATAGGAATTGTTGATCAATTTTCACTTATATAAATTGAAAAAAATATACATTCTGGAAATAACCCGTTTAAAACGTATCGATTGTTTTTTTTTAAATCTGACGTAAAACTCAATATTGTATACTTTCGTATGAAGTACTTAATTTGCGATGTGGCAGATTGTGATACATAAAACACTTAAATATATTGTTATAACATCACTTCAGAGTTCTTTTGAACACTACCATAAAATAATAAAATTTCCTGAAATATACCATTTTTCATACTATAATTTGTTAAACCATTGTTATACTTGAGCATTTAAAGCACAAAACAAAATTATATCTGTTTAACATAACATACGTGCAAACACATTTAACAATATTATATTATGAAAGCGATTACGTATCCGAACCAACGTGATAACGGAAATCAAATGTAATCTCGTAGTAAACATGGTATAGCTTTATACGTCATAAATCGCGGACTCAAAATAGACTTCCGACATATTATATAAATGTATTTGAATAAATTTGATATTTCTTTTTATGTTCTTTGGAAAGAAAATTGTTTTGGTCAAAGGTCGAAATCAAAGACTTTCTTGCTGAAAAGACGTATTATTGAAATTATTCTATATGTTTCTCTTGTAGCCCAAGAAAACCAGAAGCCCTTTAGCAGTGCTTTTTTGCTGATAGGGAATTCCCTTGAAATATTCTTTTCAGCGTATTCTTAACCACTTGTACTGTGTTGTATGGAAGACTTTTCATCTTGTGAAATCACTCTTTATTATTTTTTCATGAAAATTAAAGATAATTTCCTGTCTATAGAGCGGAAATGTGTTCGTATAAAATTTCTGTGATCGTTAAATGCTTCTCTGGTTGAGTGTGTATGTGTGAGTTTGATCACGTCGTTCGTATTGAAAAATTTATTCTTTGACTACTTCGCTACATCTTATTATACAATATTACATGAGAAGACTTTTCTATCCTGACATATTTCTCTCGATTCCTCAACATTCATACATCGTGTCATGCACGCGCGTCGATTTTTCTAACTCCTCACATGGCCGGCATTCAATATTTGATTTATTTGATCGTGCCACGTTTTCCTCAATCTTCCTCTATTTCTGGTTCCATTAACATCGTTAACATATAATTTTTTTACCATTATTTCTTCATTCATTCTTTCCATATGTCCAAACCAACTTAATGATCCTTTCATTCTTTTGTTTATAACACCACTTCTTATATTTTGATTTGATACTCCCTTATACACAGAGTATCCACACAGTCGTCTAAGAGATCTCATTTCTACTGCATTTATTCTACTTTCATCCTTCTTTTGCTATATCCATGCTTCGCTTCCATACAATTAAATAATCTATGAACGTTTTTATTGTGATACGGACTATAAAGTACAAATTATAATAGAACAGAGTTATAAAGATCTATTTGAGTTAGTATGCAATTCACGCATTGTATGCAAGGAGCGCGAGGGGGGTACAATCGACTCCAGAGACGCCGTGATTTGTATCAAATACAGGCAATCAGTTGGCGATAGTTGAGGAAGTTGGCGCCATGTTGTAAACTTTATGGAACCTAAAAGCCATAAATTTAGGGCTCGCATTGTGTCCCTAAACAGAGGAATGGCGGTCCATGTTGTCACAATGATATTGTGAATTCTCCATTATGCTTAGCTTTCGACTTGTTTGTTCGGATTGATGAGCGTATTATGAACGAATTTCGGAACAACAAGCTCATGAAATTCTAAGGATAGCGGGGTTGTTTAAGCGCTAATGATTATGTTTTACTATTTTGATTTTCTTAAGCAGGAAATGTAGTTTCTGGGAAATTCTCGGAATGCCATTCACTGGAAACCATTGTTTGTTTTTGAGTGGTTGGGAACAAAACAATAAACGAATCATACCAAGAATTTTAGCATGTGTTTGATGAAAGAAAACGTACGTGTTATTTTAGCGTCTGCAATTTTTGTTCCAGGCGATTTAAAAATATATATTTTCCTATTAAAATAAAATCATTCATAAATTTTATATTATATTGATTTTCAGATATATATTTTTTAAACCATAGATTCCCAATAGGTCGGTACCGCCCCTCAGTGGGTGCTGTATCTTTTCAGGGGGGGGGGGGTAGTGGGTCCAGAGGTAAATGGGGGGGCGTTGAAGCGATTAACGAGGGCGTCCGTGACGTATATATTTTTATAAATAATAATGAAATACTTTGAAAATACTATTTTAATGAAAACATATTTTATGAAACCATGTTAACAATACATTTGATTATCTAAATCATTACAAATGTGTGATTAAAAATATATAGATTATGTATTTATTACCATATTTGTTTAATACATTTGGTATAACTATTTTGTTACAGGGGGCGTTGGAAATATTTTTCTTTGTTAATAGTTCAGAAATGATTGGGAAGCTATGATCTAAAACATTATATGAACAGGGTGGCGATTTATTACTTCGGCGAAACTTTGATTGTAAGTTATCATAAAAATATTTTTAATGATAAAAAATAAAAACTATCGGTTTATTCTTTTAATAAATTTCAGTCGTTAGCGCTGAGGAATTGAACTATGTCATTTTTTTAAGAAATAAACCACTGTTTTTTATCCACTTTTCAGAATTTGTTTTTTTGATATGTTTTCACAAATTCATCATCGGATTATATTGGATAGATTAAGGTTAAAAATTGTTGAAACATGTCAAGAAAAATTAGCTCAAAAGTGGAAAAAAAGTATCATATTATTTTTTGTTTCTTGAACAAAGATGCAAAACTCCTTATTAAATAATTAACTAGTTGTAACCCGTGAAAGGAACATAAAAGCAAAGATTTTCTACCCTTTTAAAACTTGGTTCACTGTACAATCGCAATCAGTAATAACTTTTAATCAAATTTATTTTACGCTTATCAAAAATTTCACTATTACTAACAAATTGTTATCCGTTTGTTTTCTACACTACTGTCATACAACAATAAACAGGCATACGCATCGTGTGCATTTCGAATTACTTTAAGAGAGAATTGAAGTATTCCTCTCTCTCCCTCTTGTATTCAAAATATTCGTGTACTCTATTTTTGGCGTCATTCTGTTATTTGTCTATTAATATTATGATACGAATGATAGCGTCTGTTTTTTACGAGATTTAAAACATTTTTTTGGAAGGACATTCGCCTTTCTAGGGCATTATCTAACGTACCAATTTCAATGTTCTTAATTGTCCTCGTTTGGTGATGCCAAAGCGAAACATGTAATTTCAAATAAAATTTAATAAAACTCCTAGAAAATAGAAGATTTCTTTCAGTTCAATTATTTAATATCAAAACTTTAATGAATAAACTTTGTTTCTTGTATCACAATTTGATTTAATTTCACGCGACAGCTGTTTCATCAACCTATGTAGACATCTTCAGGTGTTACAATAAGACAAATGTTAAGGTATCACAGTGTTTCGGCCAAAACAAAGGATTACTTATTAAATATCAAATTAAATTCGGATCATGGCAATAATTGAAATAATTGATCAGGATTAAAGGATTTCATTTAAGTTGATTTTTATCTCGGTTGAATTCTTAGTAAACATTGCATCGTTGTATCCAAAAACATCCTCTTTTAAATACGAATGTGGTTTATTTAGCTTCAAAGCTCGTCCTTTGAGACCTTCTGACAGGCTGAGTTATGACACTGCAGAGTTCTATTACGGAACACGAGATGCAGCGTTAGATTATCCCAAGGCCTCGAGCCTACCGAAGTCACGCCCGGCCTTTTGAACGGATTACGGACAAGCTTGTATGGGGATTTGCCAATTTTATGTAACGAGAGTCTTATTACAATAGCGTATCATGTTTCCCCGGTATTATTCCATGTTGATAACAAAATATTCAATTTATTTAACAGATTGAGTTCACAATGTCATCTGGTCCCAGCCTTAATGTATGAAAGCGAAACATGGGACTGGCAATTGAACGATGAGAGCAGAATAAATGCGGTACAGATGAGGTCCAAAAGTCATATGTGTAGTAGAACAATGTACGACAGAATCTCGAATGCTGATATAAGAAAGGAATAGCTGATATAAGAAGCGCTGCATTGGTTTGGACATATGGAGCGCATGGATGGAGAAATAATGGTTAAGAAAGTATTCGTTAACGATGTAAATGGAGTATGGAGTCGAGGTAGACAGAGGAAAACATGGCATGACCAAATTAATCAGATTTTACAACATTTTGAATGTATACAAATACTTGTAGACGGATACTGGATTTTACCCATTGCGGGTTATCATTTCAAGGATTAATTGTATTTCAATAGAGACGAAGATGCAAATTGGAAACAGAATATGAATATGTGGTCGAGGTGTTTACAGGACTTATGACCTGTCATTGGTTGGGTTAAGCGCACGCTTTATGTAATACCACATTCCCCATTCCACCCTTCTTATGACCACCATGTCTGACAATTTTTTGGAAGTTGTATATATGCTACTATGTAGCACCACACTTCACATGTGAACTGAAAAAAGTAAATTAGTCAGACGAAACATGACATTTAAGAAACGAACTATTAATGTTTAAATACTTTTTCTATAGGTATTGTAAAGTAACAATTACAAATACGAGTATAAGAAAGAAAAGGTCTTTCCTCTAGGAGTTTTGGAATGACTTGTTTCGCATTTCTAAGGCATTATCAAATGATTTGATAATGCCTAAGAAAGGCGAAACATGTCATTCAATATAAAAAATAAATAAAACTCCTAGAAGACAGACGTTTTCATTTATATTAATTATTGGTGGTGGTCTAGGGGATAGAACGCTTGGTTCCTGATCCAGGAGGCTTGGGTTCAAGCCTTGACACGACCAGATTCCTTCTTCATAATAATGAGCTATTTTCTGCTCACATTGAAGATTGTAATAATAGATTCTAATATCATTGATTAAAATCCTTGGTATAAGTCTTTTTTAAAAATAAAAAAATAAAAATGGAATTTTTACCATTGATCAAGAAACAATAAATATTACATATAGGTTTTTTGGGATCTTGGGAAATTCCTTATAACTCGTCTTTCTGGTCCAGAAAGATGAGTTACAATTTTTCCAAGATTCCAAAAAACATAGGTATTGCGACCAACCATGAAAATCTACGCAATTCATTTTTAAACTTATTGAACCCTAAGGCACATTGTGGAATTTCATAGTAATATACTTAGAAAAATTAAACTTACTGTGTTTAATCCCCAAAATATTTAAAAAAAGTGTAATAAAAAACACGAGATTTTTGGAGGATACCTCCATCTTCAGGTGTAAAAATATAATTATTTTTTTCGCAGTTTTTCATTTCATAGATAACGTTTTGGAACATACACATTTAAAACAGGGGGTCAAATATAGTATTCAATTGACTTATTATTTCACCCGAAAGCTCCTGTAGTACTAGTCCTACTCGTATAACATTTTGGCGTCAAACTAACGAAAGCGGCGCTTAATTTCTCGTTCGTTTAATAGGCGGCCCGCGCAAAATTCCGCACGTAGGTAAAATTACGCCGAAATGAAAAACGTGTGAAACTTTGATACAGATTAAATTTAAATAAGTCAACCAAGTTTGCGGTAGGTGGCGTCATAACCGTTTTTTGATGTGGCTATAAATTAAATTGTTTGCGTTTACGCCAGAATTTATGTAAATCGTATGTTCGAAACGACAGGTTTATTACAGGAATGTTCGTTAGGTTAATCAGAACAAACTTTAGTACTAAATCTCGTAAAATGGCATATCAACACACGCATTAATGAGTAGTTGAATGGCAAAACAAAAGCGAAACACTATGGAGTTCTCATTTTGAAAATTATTACAGAAATACGGTTTATAACTTCATGGACTTCGTATTAGATTAAAATATCACGTTTATGTTTTATATTTCAATTGTTTATTGATATTTTTATTGTTTATTTTTATCGTTTTATCGGTTAGATTATAAACATACCCTAGGCATGACTATTATTTGTTTATTAAATCCTTTTTTTTTACAAAAATATTTATTTAAATTTCTAACCGTATGTCATTTTAACGGTTTTTAATAAAACAGCATTAAGACTGTGTAACGTCATAATTATGGATTTTAACGAATGAAAACACTGTTTTGTATACTTTTAAATATTAATTTTTGCTGTGAATGTTGAGGAAGCAAATGAAGAGTGTGGCCATTCTTTCTGCCTGCCCTTTCATGGAGACGGGGTGATGGTTAGTCATTTAGTTAAAAAAATATCTTTATTTGAACAAAAGAGAGGGATTTTCAAAAGAAACTCTCAGATGAACCTAAGAACCGGACTCTTAGAAGTACCTACAATACGGATTCTTGGAAGAACCTAATAATCGGACTCTTAGATGAACTTTAAAATCGGATTCTTGGAAGAACCATAAAACCGGATTCTTAGATGAACCTAAAAACCGGATTCTTGGAAGCTAGCGGATAGAATTACAGCTAGTGAATTTCATTAAATTTGATATTTCTTATAAACGCTTAAATAAAAATAAATTTGTTCATGGAAAATCTGTATTAAATTATGAAAATGTAAATATTATCCAAAATCTTGTATTTACCGATGTTAAACTGTTTGTTAAAACGAGTAGATGAAGTGTTTTTTTCTTGAAATGAAAACACATCATGAAATCAAGACAAAGTTTCTCGTAACGTACATTTTTAATTTATTTTGGTGAGGTGAAAGGTAAACTTTAAACACTGTATGATACACTTTATTTATTAAATATTTTTACATAATAAAAATGGACACTATTATTTCGGAGGTGACCTCATGCTTCCTTAGATGTAAATATAATAAAATCAATACTAAATAAAGATTTATGAAGTATACGTATTATGAATTATCATTAAAAATAAAAATTACAGGGAAGCACACAATTTCGTAGAACCAATCAATAAGGAAAAACCAATCATACATTTACATAGAAATATTTGGCCTTGATAATAATTTATAATTTATGGCTAGTTACATATTATAATACAAGGGGGGTGGAAGCTTGGGAGACTTAAGATTTTATAATGATTAATTTGTTAATTTAAAATTAAAAAAAAAAATCTTGTTAGAAGTTAGAAAAATATTTGTACAAAATTTCTTTATTATTATATATTCAGTTTGCTTCCACTGGTGTTTATCGTCGACCGGTTTCGGCAGCTGACCAGAAGATGGAGAGGTCACGCCCGATACATATTTTGAATTACTTTTATTCGTAACTAAACTAACTACGCATCACGCCGTTTCCCCGGAAGTGTAGGCTGAAAGGATGGACCGCTACACTATTATTTTCTGGTATAACTCTCGCTTGTTTTCAATATTCATATAGCGTGACGCGCGCGCTGTATTTGTAAAAATATTTAATAAATAAAGTGAATAAACAAGTTCCCCTTTTCAATTCTTCTACTTCTTCTTCCTTAGCCTATTCCCGTCCATTCCTGGACAAAAGCCTCCTCCATTTGCTTCCATGTCATTCTGTTCTGCAGACTGCATCCAGGTTATTCCGACGTGTCTGTTTAGATCATTCTTCCACCGTAGTTGCGGTCGCCCTGCACTTCCCTTCGCCTTCCACGGTCTCTTAGTCAGCAGTTTTCTTGTCCACTTTCCACCTGAGCTTCTGACTACGTGACCTGCCCATTGCCATTTTAGAGTCGCCACCCGGTGGATGATGTCAGTGACTTTTGTTTTTTCTTTCACCGTATCGTTTCTGACTCTGTCTCTTAGGCTTATTCCTAACATGCTTGATTAACACAGAGTACCACAGTCTCGAATCAAGAAGAAAAGATACATTGATGATCTTAGGATTTAAAATACTCCGTAACCTCATTGATAGCCCATACCTCTTAGAGTGTTATGGCCTCAATGCACAGGACAGGTATGCTCGCGCTAGAAGACACGATCTGTTGTGCATACCGCATAGCAGGACAAATGTCTTGGCGCAGCATACAATGACCCGGGGTATGGTGCTCTTGAATGAGGTGTCAGTCGATGTGGACATTCTCCAAATGGCCTATGCGCCCTTTTAGGATCATATAGGTACATACGAAATTTGCTGATATTTTGTACATACTACAATTGTTTTATTTTAACATGTATTTTTGTAAATGTAAAATGTATACAGGAATTGGGTTCTAAAGAACATGGGTTCTAAAAAACACGCTCTTTTTATGGCTCTTTGGGTAACTCAATTAACAGTGGATTTCCACAGTGTTAACGCCTTAACCGTAAATATGAAATTGAATTTATCATTCTCCGAAAATCTGACGAAAATGTAGTACCTTAGAAACATGTTGAGATAAAGGTCTATATTTCATACACAAATACAAAATTAATATTTCCTTTTGATACAGGTTTTGATGCTCAACAACTCATATAAACGAAACACGGTAGAGGAATTTGCGAAGAATTTTGGTTGCCAAATCGATTAAAGTAACATTAATTCCTCGTCATTTGCTCCTAACAATGCTTAACTTTTCGCATTATCGAAAATTTTATCGTGAATTTTGCAACCTTAATTTTGTAAACTGCCGCTAAACTATGCTTTATGAATATTTTTCCTTATTGCACCTACAAATCTATGCTAGAAAAGGGGTTTCTGGGTTACGATTAAATTACTATTTAATGTTGTGAAATTTGTCATATTAATAACATATGCTTCTTATTGCAATGTGAAATTTCACATATTTATTGTACATGTTTCTTATTGTATTGTGTAATTTCACATATTTATAACACATGTATTTTATTGTTTTGTTAAATTTCAAACATTTATAACACATGTTTTTTATTGCGTTGGGAATTTTCACATATTTACAACATATGTTGCATAATCTTCTTCTTCTGATTGTATATCTTGCGATCTGTTTTTGCAGGATATCCACTTTATTCTTATGGTGAAGACGACCAGCCTTCTCTACATCTCTTTGGTGGTCATCCTGGTGGTCGACGACCCTCTGGATTTTGTGCCGTGGTCGTCTTGGAGATCAGACCGGGTTCCGAGGCTTGTGTTCCTGTTTGTAAGTGATGTTGGCTTCTTACCCCCTGCCCGGGCAGGCTGCTAACCTTACCCAGGAACCCTCCTCCTTTCACATCCGGTCGTGGGACCGGCATCGGCGGAGTTTTTCATATAGTTAGTTAGAAAGTTTCAATCCTGGGATTGGTTTGCAGCAATTTCTTCTATTCTTTATCTTCCATTCTTCCCTGTCTTGTGCGGCTCTTTTGAAATCTGCATATGATGAGCAGCGCACGTCTATCAACAGGTCCTTCAGGTACTCTCGGCGTGGGCGTCCCCTAGAGTTTGTCCCCTCGGTCATACCCTCCATTATGGCATGCAAGAGACCTTCTTGACGTATTACATGGCCGATCCATCTTTCGGACAAGGTCCTGAGCAGGTGCCTTCCTCCTTCGATTCCTTGAAGAACTTCCTCATTTGTGATGTGGTCTTTCCAGTAAATTCGTAATAGTCTTCTATAGGACCACATCTCAAAAGCCTCTAGTCTCCGCTTATCTCTTTCGTATAGGCACCATGTCTCGCAGCCGTACATCAAGATACTCCATACATAGGTCTTGATGAGGGGTATTCTCAGTTTTAGGTCTTTATTATTTGATTCTATTATTTTCGGCCTTTTATTAAATGCAAGCCTAGCCTGATGTATACGGGTGTCTACCTCGCTCTTCGACCGTCCCATGTTATTTTGCTCCCGAGGTAGACAAACTCCTTGGTGTTCTTTAGTGGAACTCCTGGCATCACTACTCTCATCTGATGTTGCGTTCGGCCTACAGTCAGCAGCTTTGTTTTGTCTGTGTATAACAATAACATAGGTATCTTAATGTGTTATAAAATTTCACATATGTATAACAAAAATATGGGTATCTTAATGTGTTATAAAATTTCACTTATGTATAACAATAACATAGGTGTCTTAATGTGTTATGAAATTTCACACATTTATAACATGTTAGTTATTGTGTTATGAAATTTGATTCTCTACATTTTATTTAGCTTTAACTGTATGTGTCCAGATAAAACATTTATAGATTTTTGCTTTAGTCTTATTTGAGTAAAACATTAAAAAAAAATATATGCCTTGTTAATATTTGTTTAGTTTGAAAACTCAATTTTTAAGTAAGTATAAGTTTGGTTTTTATACCTAAGCAATGTGTAGTAAAAGAGAAAAGAATTCTTGAACGCTACATTATTTTAAATTTGGCAATGCGTAATTGGTTCCACAGGCCTAAACAGACTGCTGAAAATATACACAACTATAAACTGAACTAACTATCACGCCGTCACTCCAAAGGGGTAGGTAGAAATAATAAAAGGCCACACTGTTCTTTCTTGATATACTTCTCTCGATTTCTCGACATTCTTACATCGTGTCACGCACGCACGTCGATTTTTCCGACTTCCCGCGAGGCCGATATTAAATATTTATATTATTTGATAGTGCCTCGTTTTTCTCGGTCTTTCTCTATTCCAAGATCCATTCACATGGTTACTATAATATTTTTTTAGCAATCGTTCTCCATTCATTCTTTCCATTATTATTATTATTATTATTATTATTATTATTATTGTAGAGTAGAGTATCACTGCAAATATATAAATTTCAACTAAAGCAAATATGGCAGTACATAATTAAGTTCTAGGGCAATATTTTATGTATGGAAGTTAAGCTTGGAACTGGCAAAAAATGATGATAATGTGATAAAAGCAAGAAATGAGATCGCAGAGAAGAATGTGCAGGAAAATGATTTATAATAGAATAGCGAACGACGTAATATGAAAGAAATGTAAGGCGGATGATTGCATCATAAGTAAAATAAAAAAAGGATCCCTTAGATGGTTTGGACATATGGAACGAATGTATGAAAGAAGAATGGTTAAAATGTTATACACAATCAGTGGAGTGGAAAGAAAAGCCGTGATAGACTAAAGAAAGCATATGACATGACCAAATTAATCAAATACTGAAAGGCGGCCACATTAGAAGGTCGGAAAAATCGACGAGCTTGCATGTTACGATGTATGAATGTAGAGGAATCTAGAGAGTTTTATCAGGACAGTACAGTATGGCGGTATATCCTCTCTGCCTACCTCTCCGGAGAAACGGCGTGATAGTTATACGTATCAAGTAACTGATGTTAGTTAGAGTAGAGTAGTTCTATTGAATTTCAGACCATTCTTAAACAAAACTATAATTTTATATGTATTTACAGAATTCTTATAATTAACTAAGTGCTTATTATCTTACTAGAAGCTTTTGTTACGTTATCAAAACAATTCTATAGAATTAAAACAGTCTAGACATTTTGCATGTAATAACCAACAATTTATAAATGAACTACAATTGTGTTTTATTACAATTCGTAAATAAGGCAATTGGGGACATGTTAATAACACATTGGCGACCTTTAGAATGTTAAACAATAAATATACAGATATGAAGAAAAACACTGTATTTTTTCCCACATTTAAGACTATTTTTCGACACGAGAGAACTATATAAACTAAGCAAAAATTTTCCAACTAAATTCGGAATTCCTCAGTATTAATGCTTTAAGTTTAACAAAAAATTTACAAACTTTATTAATTTTTACTTGAGTTTAACCCAACTTTGTGTAACCCAATAAGAACTTATTTTAAATTATAATTTTATTCATAATATTATTTATAACAAAAGCATAAACGTTCCAAAATGAATCATTATAACATCTGTCAAAACTAACCATATTTGTAAACAATTTTATAATATTTTAAATAATACCACTGATGAAGGGCTGGTTAGTCCAAAAAATGTTGGATATTTAATTTTTATTCAATTTTTTTAATAAATAAATTAAGTATATAAATAAAAAAAAACATTGAACATCTACAACCGAAGTTATGGCGAACATAGAATAAAATGTCCATGTTTAAACTGAAAAAAAAAAAGTTTTTCCTCAGAATTAAATAGTCAGTAGTAACTTCATTAGGAGCTTTGGTAGATAAAACAGGGAACTTCATCTCCACAATATCACAATAAGGTAATAAATTAGCGGGTAAACAATGAGGCGACAAAGACGTCATGATTAAGCTGAAGTGTGTGAAGCGTGCCGGTGTTTAGTGCTTCCGCTCGATGCGCAACATTAAAAAAGTTGTGTACCCCTGGTTAAATGTGTAAAACAGCTGGGCGCAACCCGAGTGAGACGTTTGTTTGTACTGGGCTTAGGAGAGCGGACACGTTATGGGAGATGTGCATTTTATTTTTAAGAATAAAAATTATTTTCTCAAAAAATAATTTCAACCTTCATTTCATGATTATTTAAATTTTAACAATTACAGTATTTTGAGTTATCTATTGCAAAATAGAAAATGCGATTTTTATAACCGAAACATGTCTATGATAAGTGAAATAAAGTGTTGTAATACTAAGTGCATTTATATTCATTCTAATACATAAATAATATATAATAGATAATTGTGACACGTAATACGTTTGTACTGTTTTGATGTAAAAATTTCACAAGTTTTTTTCGTTTTATAAAGAATTTTGACGGGTGTAAAATAATTTTTTTATTTGTTCCAATGACAATTTGAATAATTTCTTCAATATTGTTATAAAGTTCTTGCTGGTGTTGGTTTCTTTTTAAGTGCTAATTAAAACAAACGGTGGATACGTGGAACATAAATGAAATAGGTGCACCATCTTGTGTTAAAAAAAATTATTTTGTTATTTTATTTTACAATATATAATTGTATTTTATATTATTTGTTTTAGATTTATTTTGTGGACGTTAGATGATCGAAGTGTAGGCTGGAGATACCTATTGGTGGCGATGAGGTTCGCAACCCATCACACCGCGTCTCCCACGGTCTCCCAATAAATGAAATTTTTTAATGGAGTTTTACAAAATGAAAACCACCACCATAGATATTAAAAAATATGTATTTGGCGAATTTATTATTTGTGTATTAAATTTGTATATGATAGAGTGTCGAATTCGAGTATAAGAAGTGAACGGGAAAAGGGTCGTTAAAATGGTGTGGACACATGGAGAGAATGAGTGAAGACATTGCATAGCTTACATTAATAATAATAATATGCTAACTTTTAAAGCGCCGTTTTTGTGATGTTATCACCTCAAGGGCACATTAAGACGTGTTTTAAATCTAAAAATCTAAATGTGACCGCTTAAAAAACGATCGGTTTAAAAGTATAGTAGAACAAAGTATAAATGTTTAAATTGGGTATGAAATATGAAAAAGATGGGTTTTCAATTTAGATCTGAAATCTGTCGGATCATTTATGCATCTAAGGTGTGAAGGGAAATTGTTCCAAGCTGATGGACCGGCTACTGCGAACGCTCGATTCCCGAAATTCGTACTGGGGCAACGCTTCTGCTCAACTAATCTTCCTATTGCTGAGGAGTTCGCCGAGCGAAGTGTGGATTTTCGTGAATTTAGGCTGTCCGTTATACAGAGTTCAGATATATAACTTGGTGCCATTCCATGTAGCGCTTTGAAGACTGTCCAGCAGAGTTTATACTGGATTCTTTCTGGACTTTTAAAGCCAGTGAAGTTCTTTGAGATGTTGTGTTATATGGGACTTTTTTGGAATGCCTTTAATGAGCCTTGCTGCTGTATTGAACGCAGATTGAAGTTTGTTTATTTGTTGTTTTGGAATGTTTGCATAAATTCCATTACAATCATCAAGTCGTGACACAACGAAGGAATTTACAAGAGTTTTGAAAGTGTCATGGGGAATACTCCTTTTGACGGATCGTCTTAGGTGGAAGAAACTAGCGCTGACCGTGTTATTAATTTGCAGTTTAATATGTTTTTACATTGCAGTTATAAATATACTAACTAACTAACCATTACGCCAATTCCCCGGAGCAGTAGGCAGAGGGAATGGATCGCCATAATCCTCTGTCCTGGCATACCTCTCGGGCTTCCTCTACATTCATACATCGTACCATGCACGCACGTCGATTATTCCGACTTTGAATGTGACTGCCTTTTAGTAATTGATTAATTTGGTCATGCCATGTTTTCCTCGGTCGTTCTCGGCTTCTTTTTCCACTCACCCTGCTCGTGTGCAACTTTTTAATCATTCTACTTTCATCCATTCGTTCCGTATGTCCAAACCAACTCAGGGATCCTTTTTTAATTTTATCCATGATGCAGTCATCTGCCTTGCGTTTCTCTTTTATTTTATCGTTCGGTATTCTATCATACAACGTTTTCCCGCACATTCTTCTTAGTGATCTCATTTCTACAGCGTTTATCCTGGTTTCATCCTTCTATTGCCAGCTCCAAGCTTCACTTCCATACATGCAGGTTGGCACTAGAACTCCATTATGTACTGCCATCTTTGCTTCTGTGAATATATTTCTATTTGCAGTTATGACTTTGAGTGTGCCATTTATTTTATTCCCAGCACCAACCCTTCTTTCGACTCACGAGACCGATATTTAATATTTGATTGATTTGATCGTGCCTAGTTTTACTGGGTCTTCCTCTATTTCTTGCTCCGTTCACGTCGTTTACATATAACTTCTTCACCATTCTGTATTCACTCATTCTTTACATGTGTCCAGATCATCTTATACTTGCGTAGCTTACATAGCAGTTATAAATATACAGTTTTTATTATTTCATACTCAAAACTCGTTACATCACCTAATATCGCTTTCGTGTAGGTCTAAATTTGTCTCCTTTTTTACACCAATACGCTCAAAGCAAGATTCCAAACATTGTTAAAGTTTAATTATTGTTCCTGAGGGAGGAATGGGACCGGAGATAAAGCATTAGAGACTCCAGGGCTACATTTCCAGAATAATTAATTCTAAGAGTTATGAAGAATTTCTTTCTTTCTGATATTTTTTATTGCGTAATTATAAATGTTTCTGTGTATAAAAACAGACAAAAATACTCTTATTTTCCTTCTTTTACCGTTTTAGAAAAATATTTGTCATCAAGGTTTGTTTTATAGGAACATAAATTTATTTTTATGCAATATACGTAAAATTATTTTCATTAAAGGTTAAGGCGTTAACACTGTGGAATTCCATTGTTAATTTGGAAGGAGAATTTTAAACACAATTGTGTCCACTTTATTTATTAAATATTTTAAAATAATAAACATATAATATTACACATAGGTACACGACGACCATAGGTATTCTTCAATATTATTTTTAAGTTCTTGCTGGTTGAGTGCCTAATTACAGCTAATTTAAAAAACGGTGGATACGTGTAACATAAATTAAATAAACACAAAAGTCCGGATCGTCCATGTCAACATGGGCAACATCGAAAAAAACATTATGTATTATTACATTATGTGCTAAATTAAAAAAACGGTGGATACGTGGAACATAAATTAAAAAGACAATATGTGCACCATCTAAAAATAACATTTTGTGTTAAATTATTTTTATTTCATTATTTTATTTTATATCATTGTATTTTATATTATTTCTTTTGGATTTGTTTTGTGGATGTTGGACGATCGTAGTGTGCGCGGGAGATGCCTTATGGTGGCGATGAGGTTCGCAACCCATCACACCGCGTCTCCCGCGGGGCGAAAAGAGAAGGATGGAGTGCCGCATCAGTAAAAGTGTGACAGTCCATTCTTTCTGCCTACCCTTTCGGGGAGACGGCGTGATGGTTAGTTAGTTAGTTAGTTACACGACGACCTTCATGGCCTAGTGGTAAGTACATTGACTGCTACCCCGAAGGTTCCGCGTTCGATTCCCGGCGAGCGCAGTGTGATTGTCACACCGTCATTGGTCTGATGTAGAATTCACGTGATAATAAAATGGCGATAGATTAGCTATACGAGTATATCACATGTCACGAGAATCACTATGATAGCTACAATACCCTTTACATCTATTTGGCTCTTGCTGTCATGATGTAAAGAGCAATTCAACAAAATGATCGATGATTAACAAGGGGATGGTAGGACATCGGAAATTGACTTCAGAATGGGATTTTGCAGGATTGTAGTACCTTTTTAGAGTCGTCCATAGTAAAAGTAAGAAAGCGCAATCGCCAGACGTTTTATATGATAAAGCCTTTTACTTACTACCTATGGCTATGCTACTCTTGAAGAGTTTTAGCCTCCTTGATGATTTTTCGTCAAGCTCCTCGATCCTGCGCCTTTTGCTCCCAGCAGTCCAATTCGTCAACCCTAGCCAGATCAGCAAGAACATTGTCCATTAGGCACTGTCTAGGCCTTCCTAGAGGTCTTACCCCGGTCGGTCAGATGCGTACAGGGTCTTGATTGCTCTGGTATCTTCGGCTCGGCATACGTGCCCAATCCATGCTAAGCGACCAGCTCTCACGATGCTCGTTTTAATAATTTATGCCTTACGATAAAGCCATTTAAATTAAATTAAATAATAAAAAAAAAACTGTTATTATGCGTATCACAATTTATTTTTATGAGATTGTCGCGACAGCTGTTTGGCCAACCTATATTGGTATCATCAGGTGTTACCAATAATGATTTGTAGTAGAAAACAATGGATTATCTCAATTATTAATAACAACATATCTTCTCGTTAATCCTTTTATTATTAATTATTGAATAATTAAATAAAACGATGTTTTTTAACTACTTCCACTTTTGTCTTTATTTAGACAGCAGCGCCAGGCTCGCTGGCATCGACAGACTGGCTGTCGATGCCAGCGAGCCTGGCGAAACCGGTCGCTGTCTAAATAAAGACAAAAGTGGAAGTAGTTAAAAAACATCGTTTTATTTAATTATTATTTAAAATGAACTTCCATCAAGAGATTTCAGTAAAATCATTTGATTTATTGAATAGTCCATTATTTTGGCCGAAACACTAAGATACTTTAACATTATAAACTTTTAAATTAAAAAAAAAGATATAGCGTTGAGAAAAAGTTGTAGAAGTAGTTATAAAACTGAATATATTACAAACAATAAAATAAACCTATTTGTTTTTTTCTTTTTTATATGCTATCTATATACCTACAAACACTAACTTTAAAAACCGTTTCGCACAACCGGTCCTTCCTCAATGATATTATAAAGATACATATAATATTTAAAATATTATAAAGTTGTTTACAAATATGATCAGTTTTAACATCTGTCAAAACTGATCATATTTGTAAACAATTTAAATATGTTAGATGATGTTAACATAGGTTGACGAAACATTTGTCGCGAAAAATAAAAATACAATTGTCATACATAAAACAGTTTTTTTTTTTAATTTAACAGTTTATTATTTTTTGGTTTTAAAATATAATGATCCTTGCTGGTGATTATCTCAAGGATATTAAATCTCATTTATCTATAAAAGTCTACTTTGAATTTTTATTCAATGAAAACTTTTGCGTTTGTCAATGTATAATACATTAGTGAAGGATTGTTGGCTGCCCAATGATAACATATTGGGCATGTCAAGACAAGTCGTGACTCCATAACGCAGTATATTTTGAGAGCTTGACGGGTATTATTCCCGTTCCCCTCTTTTTAATTTGTTTACTGCAGGCAGATGCAAACATTTGTTCCCCACTTCCAAAATAAGAGATGTTTTGTAAAACAAATAAACGTATCTCAAACAGACTTATTGATGGCGCTCCCGAGTTCTAACTCAGCCGTACTGTCAGACTGCAATATCCCAACTATTTCACTTTTCGAGATTCTTCAAGAGCGATGTTTGCTTTACACTCGTACACTTGCTCGTCAATTTCCTATTAATATTACATTTAGCAAACGTTTAACTAACTAATGGAAGAAAAAAAATGCGGTGCGAATGATGGTGTTATGAACAAACTAATGAAAGGATCATTAAGACGGTTTGGAAGTAAGACGCAAAGAATGAATGAAGAATGAATGGTAAAAAAAGTATATGTTAACGATGTAAATGGAACCAGAAATATAATAAAAAAACAAGATCAAATATTGAATGTCAAATAAATCAAATATTGAATGTCGACCATATGAGGAATCAGAGAAATCGACGCGCGTGCATGACACACCGACTTAGAGAAGTGAGAAGGCGACCGCAACTACGGTGGAAGGATGACCTGAACCGACACGTAGACATAACCTGGATGCAGTCTGCACAAGACAGAGTATGTTTATATATTTATTTATTATTATTTACACTTTCTATGTCTCATATTTGCGTTAACCTTTATATTAAATAAGTTATACGCTGAGTTTAAAAAAAAGATAAAATGTTTTAAAGCTAAGCAATTTAAATTATAACATGAAGCACTCACTTTGTGGTTAGACATTATAAATTTATTGATGTAAATTAATAAAACCCTTTGTATTTAACCACATTATGGTTATTATAATTGATATCAGCTAGTTTCGCATGGACCTAAGCTTCATCAGGGCAATATAATAACTTATTAACTATTAGTACTTTGCCCTGATGAAGCTTGCGTCCAAGCAAAACTAGTTGGCATCAATTTTAGTAACTATATACACACGGTTTAAAACGAATTGATTTGTTATTTATATCTATGAGTTTGAAAGCAATTTAATCCTATTTATTGAATATTCATTTTAATTCATCTAAAAAATACCAGACTATAGATTATAATCCACGGTTTGGGGAGAAACACTGTGATACTTCAACATTATTAATTATTTAAATAGGAAACACTGTTTTTGTACGTATCACAGCGTGACAGCTGTTTCGTCAACCAAAGTTGGCTTGCATAAAATATCTTACGTACAAATAACAGTGATTCAAATTTAAACTATATAAGCATATATGTTTATGGAATACGAGTATCTATAAATAATGATGATTATACGAGTAATACGCTTTACTTTACTTTATTTTATAATATCATAATACTCGTAACATTTTCCGTATGTGAGTATATGCTTCTAGCGGTTTTAGTACCATAAAATCCGCACCGCCATATATAGCAACATAATTAAATTATGTAGTTCTAAAGCACAAGCTGAGCTTTTACCGCAAGTGACACGTATCAGGCATATCGCCTTAGAAGGCTCTGTCTCCAAGCTTGATGTATTACGCTTTCTACTTACGGGGTGAACTGAGAAATCTTTGGAGTCGTTTTGTACAAGTTGAAAGAAACTCTGACGTGGACAAATGACTTGATTAATTGTACTATTAATTATTCGAAATATTAAAAAAAAATTACTAAAAATACAGCACAACAAAACATAGTACGGAAACATTGATACGTTTGAGAGGCGATGAAAATAGAAGGCACCAAATGAATTATTAAAACTTTTATGATCGCCCTGAAAAATGTGCATATATTATCGAAATCAGTAATTCGTAACAAATGATACATACATACATACAAACCATCACGCCGTTTCTCCGCAGGGTAGGCAGAGAGAATGGATCGCCACACTACTCTATTCTGGCAAACATCTCTAGATTCCTCCACATTCATACAACGAGTCAAACACGCACGTCGATTCCTCCGACTTCTAACATTACCAACTTTTAAAATTTGATTAATTTGGTCATGCCATGTTTTCCTTGGTCTGCCTCGACTCCGTACCCCATTTACATCATTAACGTATACTTTCTTAACAATTCTTTCTCCATCCATCAGTCAAATAATTTAATGATGAATGTCAGAAAGTCAAAGGTGATGGTTTTTGAAAGGGAAGAGCAAATGACAGTTTGTAACATAAGTGTAAACGAAAAGAACTTGGAGCAGGTGAGTGAATTTGTGTATTTAGGTGCATGTTCACAACGGATGGCCGAACGGATAGTGACGTCGAAAGAAGGGTTGCTGCTGGTAACAAAGAGAATGGAGCTATAAAAATAATTATTGGAAACAAGAATTGATCAATGAAAGCGAAAATGGCCGTTCACAGTGGAAATCTGGTCCCAACCCTAATGTATGGAAGCGAAGCATGAAACTGGCAGAAAAAGGATGAGAGCAGAATAAATGCGGTAGAGATGAGGCCCCTAAGACGTATGTGTGGTAGAAAGATATACGACAGAATCTTAAATGCTGATATGAGAAAGGAATGTAGAGCGGAAGAATGTATTATGAACAAAATTATGAAAGGATCGCTGCGTTGGTTCGGGCAAATGGAACGTAACAATTGATCATCAATTTAAACAAAGTTTACATATTGTATTGTACCGTATTTCTTATATACGTATAACTGAGTTCCTTCTGACTGTTTCAAGCCAAAATGGACACTACGCTACAATATCCTCTAGAAGTTGGACCGAAGCTTTGAAAGCCGCACTCAACAAACATCGAGGGTAGTCGGGTACAGTTAACAATAAACCAACCGGTCGTTAAGGTCCGGAATCCTTTTCCATACGCCGCATTCAATCAACTTGAAATTCTCCGTGTATCGCTTAGAAACTGTTCCAAGTTAAATCCCGGAGCGTTAGTTACTTTGAAAACGAATTCTAGAACTGTTTAATTTGAGAGTTTTATGTTTCGATCATTTTTTTTCTGTAATTGGAACTTATTCAAGGCGTCAATATGTGTAATGAATACTGATTAAAGAGTTTACAAATAAATAGTCCAATTAATTCTGAATTGAAAGTAAATACGACTTTGTTTTGTTTCTTACGATATTTACACTAACGAAAACGTTTTCCAAATGTTTTTATTTAATCTAAGGATTTATTGTACGATAGTAGTTTACAATAATGGCTTTTAATAATATTATCAAAGCACGTAACAAAGAGCTATATTAAAATTCTGAATTTTTTTTTATCAATAGTCCAATGTTTTGCCCGATACACTATGATACTTCCCCATTAATAATTGTTAAATTTACAACATCTTTGCAGAATGGTTAAAAAGATATATAAAATTAGTGTGAATGGGAAAAGACGAGGAAAGCCAAGGAAGACATGGCATGATCATGAAGTAGGAATAATCGACGAGCGTGCATGTCACGATGTGTGAATGTAGATTTGGCGCGAGAATTATGCCAGGATAGAACAATGTGGCGATCCATCCTCTTTGCCTACCTCTCCGGAGAAACGGTGTGATGGTTAATAAGTTAGTTTTGTTACATAATCATTTTGTGGTTATTAAATTAAGTGAATTTCAGTGGTGAAAATGCTTGAAACAAACAAACTATCACGCCGTTTCCCCGCAGGGGTAGGCAGAGAGAATGGACCGCCACACTTCTCTATTCTGGCAAACCTCTCTAGCTTCCTCCACATTCATACAACGAGTCATACACGCACGTCGATTCCTCCGACTTCTAACATGACCAACCTTTAAAATTTGATTAATTTGGTTATGCCATGTTTTCCTCGGTCTGCCTTGACTTCGTTCCCCATTTACAACATTAACGTATACTTTCTTAACCATTCTTTCTCCATCCATGCGTTCCATATGTCCGAACCAACGCAGCGATCCTTTCATAATTTTGTTCATAATACCTTCTTCCGCTCTACATTCCTTCCTTATATCAGCATTTGAGATTCTGTCGTATATCGTTCTACCACAAATACGTCTTAGGTCTTCGTAGTAAATTCTAACTCTATCGGGCTTGAAAAATTCTTTGCAAAACCTTAAGTGAATTTTCCTTCAAAACTTGACTATGTGAGTTTGAAACAATGAGCAATGTAAATCTAGTGGAAGTAATTCAGAAATCAGTGCGAGCAGCGTGGAGGACACTACTAACTTCAATTTCATTTGACGTTTTGCTTGTGCAAAGTAAATTGTCACATTTAAAATCCGGCGGCGATATTTCCTCCACTCCGACATGTCTTGTAAACAGTTGAAATCGCCGGATAAACATGCTGGGCGGGACTTGCTTCTTGATTAAAGACTTTAATTTCACAAACTCACTACTTCCAGGGGCGTGCGTGATAAAAAAAAAACACTGCGAGTGATCAAATTAAAATGTTGTTAGGGGTACTCATAAGTAATATCGTTTTTTTCAATGAAATTCAAAACATTTTTTTTGTACTTTATTTAACTTTTCTTATATAAAATTATTCCCCATATAATCTATAACCTTCTGCCACCTTTTTTTAAAATCATCCATGCCCTTCTTGTAAAATTTAGCGGATTTTGACTATTGTGATAGGGCTGTATTCACCTCTTCTAAGGAATTGAAATTTTGATCTCTTAAAAAATGTTCCATAGAACGAAATAAATAAGAATCAGATGGTGCGAGATCCGGGGAGTATGGAGGATGCAACAGGGTGACCCACCCAAGATTTTTTACGCGTCAATTTCGCAACATGAGCTCGCGCGTTATCACGCTGAAGAGTAATGGCGCTTCTATTCACCAAAGCTGGCCTCTTTTGGCGTAGTGCTTCATTAAACTGTTGACAGTATAACTCGACCGACATTGTCCGACCTTGTGGCAATAGTTCGAAGTAAATTATTCCTTTCGAAACCCAATAAACACATAATAACCCTTTTTTAGAATGCAATGACTGTTTAGGGGTTGAAACGGCCTTTTGTCCGCATTTTAGCCATTGTTTTTTTTCGTTATGTTTAAAAACCTATTTCTCATCACCTATATGGGTACCCCTAATAAATGTATTAGACAACGGTTCGAGTGTGGTTCAGTGATATGGAGGCCCCGTGAGGCGAGATACTCGCTCGTGTTAGGGAGGGTTCAGGAATGATTTCTAAAATATCTTTTCATCTTCTTCTTCTTCAAGTGCCCTGTCGGGTCCCCCTAACGTTGGCGATCACCTCGGCGAACCTGTCTCTGTCCTGCGCCACTCGGAACAGCTCCTCCACACTTCGGATGCCGGTCCACTCCCTCACGTTTCGCAACCAGGACATTTGTCTCCTTCCGGGCCCTCGGCGTCCCTTAATGTTCATGAAAAAGTTATTTATCTATTCGTGGCTTTACCCCACCGCATACCTCTTGGGCATGCTAAGGACCAATAGTCTACAGATAAGTAGGGATGAGTTCACACGTTTCTTCAGATTTATTAGTGGATTGAGAGTTTCGTCATTTTTGAGAGTGGTTATCTATATGTTTCGGATAGTTATGGACAGCGCCAGCAAGACTGTTTTATCTCCCACCGTGCAGAACCAACCTGCCTCTGATGATGCCGGTGGAGAGAGCAATCAAACTGCTGAGCATGATTGCTTCTGAGATTGGCGTTCTTGGTATTACAATATATTTTACAAATATTATATTTTAGCTGTACTCAATAGATGCCTTAAACATTTTTATTGTTTGTAATGTCTGTTGAGCAAATAAACTGATTTGATTGATATTAGTATGAAAAGTGAAGTGAATCTAAAATGATTTAAAACAATATTTTAATACCCTCACAGGTTTTTCTTTCTTTTAAGAGTTTTTTTTTATTTTGATATGTTTCCAAAGGTTTCATACTTTCTCACCGGGAAAATTATATAAATATATTTATTGATTTTTGAACAATGATGCAAAATTCCATTATAAGATAGGTTGGTACTTTTTGCGACATTGTGACTATCTCAATACTTCTACTACTTTAATTTGGGTATTTTCGGATTCTTCAAAAATTTTGAACGCTGCCCAGCTTAATCCTTTTATTCTATTCGGGCCTGCTGTCTGGTTATCTTTATCTATCATTTGTGCAATAATCATTGTTTGATGAAACAAATCAAAATTAATGTTGTTAAGATAATCAAATGATTTAACTGAAATCTCTTGATGGGAGTTCATTTTAAATAATAATTTCATAAAATGATGCTCTTTATAACCACTTCCATATTTGTATTTATTTCGACAGCGACCGGTTTCGCTACGCTCGTTGGTATCGCCAGACTGCTGAGACCTGAAACTACATTTTGAAAGCATTTAAGCTGTAAGGCGATTGTCAGAACATAAATAGATAGCCCATTGACCCCAAAGCTTAACTGAGTTAGCTCTGTAAAATTGATAGTAAACTCAACATATAGACATTTATTTTTTAAATAACTGTACAACATACCTACATCGGAGTTAATATCCTTGAGATAATCACCAGGAAAGATCATTATACTTTGAAACCAATATAGTGAAAAGTAAAAAAAAAACTCCCCGAAGGCGTAGGCAGAAAGAATGGACTGCCACACTTTAACCGATGCGCCACTCCATCCTTCTCTTTTCGCGCCCGCGAGAGACGCAGTGTGATGGTTTGCGAACCTCATCCCCACCAATAGGCATCTTCCGTGCACACTTCGATCCTCCAACGTCCACAAAATAAATCTAAAACAAATAATATTTAATAATTAAGCATGTCGCGTATCTTTTGATTTGTTTTTGGAATCCATTATTTATATAAAAAGATAATTAAATAGAATAAACATAATATTTTCATTTGGATCCGGTAAAGAATCTTCACGAACCGCCTGTGAGTCCAGGGGCGAACAGGGCGGGGTGCAAATTGCACGCCATAACAGTCCCGGCTGAGGGAAATGGCTTGCGCACGACAGTTTTGAATAATTAAATTTCAACTCTCACACTCGCACCTGAGTTATGTCGGGTTTTTCTTCACGAAAAATAAAATTAAATAAAATTCACGCTTTATTTGCATTTTTAATCTTCCGGTTGCCTCTTTTCGAGTTTTTTTCTGGCACGTGTTGTGTTAAAAGTGTACTGGGAGCTTTTATTTTTATTATATGCTGGAATATTAATGTGAATTGATGTGGATAACTTAAGGAGGAGACCATGAACGCTATCCATTAACATGTTTTAGAAAATAATAATTCGGCAGGTCAGGGGGTGTATGTGAAAAATTAGGGAATCCCTAAACTAGGCAATTATTTATAATTTATGTATTATACAAAAACATTGGAACACAACATGAACATTTTAGAATAGCATTATAAAATTTTGGAAAACAAAATATATTTATTGTTTCTTAAACAATGACGAATATAATTAATACAAATATACAAAATGAATACTGTTAATATTTAAAACACTGTTATAATATCACGATTTCTTTTTATTCAATGAGAGTGTCGCGACAGCTGTTTCGCCAACTCTGTGATGGTTTGTTGTTGTTGTCGTTATTTTCAAATTCCAGAAATCAAAAAGATACTAAGTGAAAAACCTCCGTATGCCGTTTTGCTCTATATGCCATGTAGAACGAAACTGCATTTTTTTGTGTGTAGTGCCTATTTTACTTCAAACATTCTCATCCTAATACTAGGAAGGTCAAATTAAAATAATGGAACACGGCTAAGGGGAAAGACAGAGAAATAATGTTCCATCGTTGATTTATTTATTTATATGTTCTTTCGTGCAAACCATCAAAATTCATTGATTTTAAACCAACGCAATTTGTAGCAGCGATTAATGGGGTTACACACGATTTATACGCCTTAAAACAATTTTGAAAACCATCCTGTTGAAATATAGAGTCACAAAAATAACGCGGGAAGCGTTAAACAAAAAGCATTCATTCCACTCTCAATTGGATTAGCTTAGGCTTTAATCCGATTAACCGAAGGAAATACCGAGAACATTCTGGTAGCCTTCCAATTTTTACTAAAATAAATTATTTTAATACTGGCAATTACTAAAGCAAACGTTGACATAAACGGCGCCCCCCAGTTAAAAACTAATTTACTAAATGTATTTTAATATCGTTCTGGTACATATTGTTCGGCGCACTTTTATGTCGAAGAGTAAAAAAATTACGACATCGTAAATATAATAGAATACAAACAAGATTTCTTGAATAATAGAATTATTGTCGGTAATTGTGTTCGCATTATTGTAACAGAACGCATTTCAGACGTCTTATTTTATGTGTTGAAAGTATATAAAAAAAGACAAATGAACAATATTTATTCATTGTTTTGGCCGAAACTCTATGATTCCTTAACATTTTTAACTGTTAAATAAAATAATGTTTGGTCAGTGCAGTTATACGGGGTGGAGTCATGGACCCTTAAAGTCAATTTTATACACTGATTAGAGGCCTTTGAGATGTGGATACACCGAAGGATGTTAAGCATCTCCTGGACTGACATGGTTAGTAACACAAACGTTCTCCATAGAGCCAGAGTTGACAGAGAGTTGCTGAGCAACATCAAAGTCCGTAAGGTGTCCTACTTGGGCCATGTTCTGAGGGGCGAAAAGTACGCACTTACATCTGATCTTGGAGGGTAAGATTGAGGATCGACGAGGTGTTGGGAGAAGGCGGGTTTCCTGGCTGAGGAACATCCTAGAGTGGACGGGGCTGAGGACCGTGGGGGACCTGATCCGAGCTGCCCAGGACAGGGAGGCCTACTCAAGGGTGATAGTCAATGTTGGGGAGACCTGACAGGACACGGAAAGAAGAAGAAGAAATTAAATAACTTTGTTCTTGTATCACAATTGTATTTTATTTTACGCGACAGCTGTTTCATCAACCTATGTTGACATCATCAGGTGTTACAATAAAATACTAAAATAAAATACAATTTTCATACAAAAACAAAGTTATTTAATATAACAGTTTAAAATGTTAAGGAATCATAGTGTTTTGGCCAAAACAATGAATAAATATAGTTCATTTGTCTTTTTTTATATACTTTGTACATACAACAATATTAAAATTACATATCAGACATGTTTCGGACAACCAGTCCTTCTTCAGTGATACATATTATAAAGATATGTATTTAAAATATTATAAAATTGTTTACAATATGATAAATTTTGACAGATGTTATAAATATCTTTATATATAATATGTATCACTGAAGAAGGACTGGTTGTCCGAAACATGTCTGATATGTAATTTTAATAATGTTGTATATACAAAGCATTTATAAAAAAAGACAAATTAAACATCTATGACACAAAGTATAGCAAATATCGAAAAAAATATAGTTCACTTTAATTTCTTAATGTATGGAAGTGAAGCATGGAAGTAGTAGAAAAGCATGAGAGAAGAATAAATGCGGTAGAGATGAGATCCTCAAGATGCACGTGTGGAAAAACGATGTACGACAGAATTTAAAGGCTGATATAAGGCAGGAATGTAGTATGTTTAGCTCACTATATAAATATGGTTGAAACGAGAGACGCTTGACTTCCTCCAGATTCACACAACAAATCCTACGCGCACGTCTATTTTTCCGACTTCTAATATGGCCGATCTTTAAAATTTGATTAATCTGGTCAAGCCAAGCTTTCTTAATACTTTATTACTATTTTTCCTTTATCCATGCGTTCAATATGTCCAACCCAACGCAGTGATCTTTTATTGATTTTATTCATAATACTTTCTTCCGCTTTACTTCCTTATATCAACATTTAAATTTGTGTTGTACATCGTTTTTTCATATATACGTCTTAGGAATTTCATCTCTACCACAACTATACAAACTTTCACCTCGATTTTCATAGTTTTAAATGCTGTATGATTATATAAAACAGTAAGTTTTTTAAATCAGTTAATTTTTTATTCAAGGATTTCTTTTCGACACATATTTAAAATTTCTAAAACATTATACCGCTAGTGTAGATTGAACTAAAAAATGAGAAGTGTTTCCCAACATTGTAGCACATATAGATCTTCCAAAAAATTTGTCAGACGTGGTGGTCGTCAGAAAGGCAGAATGGGGAATGTTGTATTACATAAAGCGTTCGCTTAACCCAACCAATGACAGGTCATAAGTCCTGTAAACGCCTCGACCACCATATTGTTTCCAATTTGCGTGTACGTCTCTATTGAGATACAATTAATCCTTCAAAATGATAACCCGCAATGGGTAAAATTCGTCTACAAGTATTTGTATACATTCAAAATATTATGCACATATATAAAAACTAACTAACTAACTAACCATCACGCCGTCTCCCCGAAGGGGTAGGCCGAAAGAATGGACTGCCACACTTTTCTTTCCTGACATATTTCTCTCGCTTCCTCAACATTCATACATCGTGTCATGCATTTCTCTGACTCCTCACATGGCCGACATTCAATATTTGATTAATTTGATTGTGACACGTTTTCCTCGGTCTTCCTCTATTTCTGGTTCCATTCACATCATTAACATATATTTTTTTACCATTCTTTCTTCATTCATTCTTTCAATATGTCCAAACCATCTTAATGTTGTCTCCTAGGATTTATGTAATGAAATAAGATATCTTTATGTTCACGAATATGATATTTTCTTCTTGATGAAATAAATGAAAAATAGTTTATTTCATATCAAATCGTTACATAAGAATTATTTCACAACAAATGAAAAATCTGGAAAATACAGTGAATACAGAAAGTTAGTTTCCTAAATAAATAAACACGATTATTGTTTCGCTGGTTATCCGAGTGACCTATATGGAGTCGAATTGTCGGTAATATCGGGCGCTACTTGTGTCGAGTACTCCGAATTTCCATGGAGGGTCTAGTCAATATTGTCCGGGAAAAACTTTAACGTGAATGAGATGTGGAGCTTATTCCATATAAAATGGATTCTACACTAGGTTGCCTACGCTCGAGAGAGCTTACATTTTTATATTGATGCGGATAGGGTGTTCAGAAACCGATTTCCGTAGATTTAACTGGTACATATTATAATAAGTTTTAACAATTTATTTATATATCTAGAACATTATTTTTATACTTGTCAGTTCTTTCGACATGTTAACCGTCGCGTTGCCATGTGGTCAATTGAGTTTCCACTGCCAATTTAAAGTTGATTTTCTTAAAACCTGTGGACCCTAATATTATAAAAAAAATTGTAATCCTCCATTGAAGTGTTCACAATATTTCGTAATAAAAAAAAGCAAAAAATTACTTCCTTTATCCCAAAAAAAAATATTTTTTAAGACTGCCCTCACCTTCATTCGTGTTAAGGTAGAATTTGTTTTGCTAATATTTACAACTTTATCAAAAGTGACAAATACTTACTCGCTGTTTTAAACATATTATAAATTATATGTTTGGCCTTTTCTCATAGGTACGTAATAATACCGACTGTGGACGGAAACGCAGCACGCAACTTAATAATATCAGAACTGTGAAAATATTAACACTTTACCACAAGGGACAAATATTAATACGTACTCGTTGTCTTGAACGTACTATACATTTTGCCTGGGTGCCTTTATCATACGTAAAATCTCGCGCCGCGCCGCGGCGGGGCGAGACAAGTTCATACTTGGTGTCAGCTGCTCATATGCTGTGACGCATTCCATATCAGAAATCGCATGGTTCCAGAAAAAAATTAATAATGATATGTTTTTCAAATAATCCATGTATGTTATAGATATCAATCTATTTCTAATGAAATTCCCTACAAGATGACATAAATTAAATTTTGATTCATCGAGTCATATGCTTGATATTTAGATAAAGTTAGCGGTAAACTGAATTGACCACATGGGAGCGAGCGTTTTGTTTTGAACACGGTGCGTTAAGGGTTAAAGCCGACTGTTGAACAACTCGTATATGCTTAACGTTGATATTTAGCTGCTACAAATAAATTATGGTTATTTAAGAACATATCGATTCTGGTCGACACAAAAAGTGATATATTCTTAAAGGGTTATTAAAAAAAATAACAACATTTTAAGAACATTAAGCGAGAATAATATCTGATAACAAATATTTAAAAAAAAACATTTAAAAATGCACGGTCCATCAACTCTTGATCTCTAGTTTTATCTGATATGTAGATTTTGGTAATGTTTTTTTGGAATAATTTAAAGGTTTTACCAAACAATCAAATAAAACTCTGTTTTTAGGTTTACTTCCACTTTTGCCAGGCACACTGGGGTTAACATACTGGGCGTGTTTTAATTTATTTATTATATCAAAATATTTCAGAAGTTTGTCAAATATGTCTTTATACACTGACAATTTGATTTCAAAATAACCAAAATTAATGATTAACGAAGAATGATCGATCCACCAGTGAAACGTTAATAAATCAAAATTGCTCAAAATAGGTATTCATTTATTATAAAATTATTCATATAAATGAAAACGTCTGTCTCCTAGGATTTATATTAAGATTTATTTATGGAATGACATATTTCACATTTGATAATGCAACATTTGACATAGATAATGCCTTAGAAGGGCAAAACAATAAATCTCCTAGAAGACAGACGTTTTCATTTATATTAAATATTTAATATGGAGTTTTACATCATTTTTCAAAAAACAATAAATAAAATTATAAAATTATGATGATTTCGCATGATTGTCACAATTTCGATATGAAAAAAATGTTTGATTGTGCTATTATAGATATAATTATAACCATGAACAAACAAATACTACGTTAGATGTTAATTTGTTCAAGGCAATTATGATTATCAAATTTTCGTATTTTTAATACATTTAAAAAGGTCTAAGTCACATATTACGAAATTCAACAAAAAATACTCATTTTGTGGACATCGTGGTCATATTGTGTATATTGTCTTACTTTTACTGCATTTTTCTGTTTTTTTTTTTTTTTACATAAATTATGATAATTATTTTATAAAATTAAAATAAAATTAAAAAAAATATTTTTTAAATGTATATTTAATTATAATCCACTGATGTTTTGTGTCTTCGACCGGTTTCGGCAGGTCGCTGCCTTCTGGTGAGAAGATGGCAATGTCCAAAAATGAGACCAGAAGATAGCAGCGAGCTGCCGAAACCAGCCGAAGACACAAAAATCACGGGATTTTAACTAAATGTACATTTTAAAAAGATATTTTACATTTTTAAAATTTATTTTCATTCTTTAAAATGAACTTCTTCCATGTAATTTCAAATAACATTTTTTTTGTTGTTGATAATTTTACAGTTTTCGTGTGAAAAAAATCACAATTAATATATAATTAATGACGTCAGAAATTATCGATGGCCATATTTGCAATGAGTTAATTTCGTATAACTAGAAAATATATGGATTATCATGATATAATAAGTTACAGAAAGAAATGTATTACACGAAATAAACGAAAAAATACTGAGAGAATGTAATGCTTAGATTCATGACAAAATATTGATATGTACAATATTTTCGACGTTGAATTGTTTTAGATTCACGTCTTCCTTACATTTGCAGCTCGCGTTCCCGTCAAGTAATGGCGGAGTTAGCCCTGCTCGCTGCACACGGTACCTACTTCAAGTGCAACTACCCCCATAGCTGATTCACATCCACACATACTGTTCACGTAACAGCCATTCAAAGCCGCATACTTGTTTTTCCAGTATCCAACTTACTTATACGGTAGTTGACAGAAGAGAGAAATATTTTATATCTTGCACATACAACTACGTGGATTAAACCCTCTATGTTTTTTTTTGTATAGAAGTTGCACTATTTTTTACCATGCTTATGATATACATGGTTTATATTTCATCTTTTTTCACGTTTTGTACAATATAAAAATGAACACATCATATTTTTTAAATGAAGTTAAGAAACTACCTAAACATCATGCCATTTGATTTTAGCTAAACTTAAGGCGTTAACACTGGAATTCGATAATGACGAATTTTTATAAATTAAAACACTGCTTTTTTCCACTTTTGAGTTTATTTTCTCGACATGTTTCCAAGGCTTACACATTCATTATTGAGAGAACGATATAAACTGTTATATCATTCTTCCTAAGATGAAGGTGTAAGTCTTCGAAACATGTCGAGAAAAATAAACTCAAAAGTGGAAAAAACAGTGTTTTATTTCATACAAATTAGTCATCATGCCATTTGTCTGGAGAATTAGGCATAATGGATAGACCACCATGTTTTTCTGTCCTAAATACCTCTCGAGCTTCTTATATATATGTTGTGACACACGTTTGTTGACTTTACTGACTTCAAAAATTACTGCCTACTGGTAATTGATTAATCTCATCTTGCCATATTCTCAGTTGCCTCATCGCCTTATTTTTCGATTCACATGAGGTAATTAAGAGTGGACGAGAAAGGTGCACCCGACGTCCCTGGAAATTTACATTATGTATCGTTTGTATGCATATACCTATATAATGCCCATAACCCGTGAGTACGAGCATAAGGAACACAAAAATATTGAAGTATATTTTCTGTCACCTAGTGTGGCTATATAGTCCTATCTTAGATAGACTTTGTCACAGTCTGGACAAGGATATTCAGCTCCCACGGCTGGACCCCGTCCTCTCCGTCTCTCCAGCCCCTGGCACGTAGCAACGACTCTTCTCCACTCCGCCCTATCGGTTGCCAACTGCTCCCAGTCCATTTTTCTGTCTACACTCTTCAATGCAGTACTATTTCAACATGGAGACACTACTCACTCGCGCTCTCTTGCGCTGGTCTGGTCATGTGCTACGCATGAACGACAACAGGCTTCCGAAAAACATATTATATATTGAACTGTTATAAGGGAAAGGGAAGCACGGAGGACAGCGCAAGAGATATAAAGACAACTTGCATACTGCATTACATCATTACAGCGCGAGCCAAATCGAGGAAAGGGGTATAGCTATCAAATTGATTCTTGTGTCATATTATTTTATCGAAGGGTAACATACAGTGATTGTTAATACACATACAAATGAACAAACTTACAGTTAAATAAAGATAAAGAAGGTTACCCGCCGCTTACCAGAAGCTGTTATAGGACGCAGTGGCGCCCCTTCGTCAGCTTCGCTCGAACAATCCCTAGGCCCACCCCTCATTCACGCAGGACTTACATTAGCTGGAGAATGCACCTTTCCATAAAAAAAACGTGACATATGATATGTAGGTTTACATATCGCTATTTTATTGTCACGTGTTTTTGAACCAGACCCACAGATAGTGTGACAATCACACTTACATTGCCGGGAAATAAACCCAGGACCTTCGAGGTGACAGTCAAAGCACTTAGCACTCGGCCACGAATGACACAAAGTCGATCAAACCTTTCACCACAATGGCAGTAGAACTAGCTAACTAACTAACTCATCGTCACCAATAGACATCTTCCGCAAAAAAAAAACATAATACCCTTTTACTGGCAATGTCTACGATTTATTAAACTAGGTTGCCATTGAAATGGTGAAGAATAAGAAAACTTATTATTTTAATTGTATCTCAATAGAGACGAAGACGTAAACTGGAAACTGAACATGGATGATCAAGGTGTTTACAGGACTTATGACCTGTCATTGGTTGTGTTAAGCGCACGCTTTATGTAATTACAACATTCCCCATTCCACCTTTGGACTTAAACTTATTATATCTGAAGTATGAATATAATCAAGAACTTATTTTCCGATGCAGGTTATCGGAAGTCAGAGTTTCCCAGCGATATTATCGCAGGGGAAAGCTTTAATATTCATGTCCTGAACTTTTGCATGAACTTTGTGAAGCATTTAGAAAAGCTCTGATTTATGAACAAAGTAAGAGGGAAACACTTCACACGTATGGAGAACTGTCAGAAGAGAGGTAGGGTCTAAGTAAACACGAGTGTCTTGCCAGGTAATGTATCATTTAAACTGGAGTACTTTGCGTGCGATATTACATTATCTCACTGTACACTCGGAGTTCTGTATAAACCGTATACGAAGGAGGTCGATTACGCGTTTAGAAACGCTGTTTTTGAATTTATGTGGCATTTAAATGCGAAATATCTCCCCGGGATACACACTCTCTCACGCAAAAAGATAGAAATGAATACCTGTTTGCGATTCAGGTAAAATATTTTATGAACTTTTGGCTATAAATTAGTCTCGTATAACTAAAATCTGGCGTTTATCATTGTTTGCTACATGGATCGAAAACTTAAGCGGGAGATAAATAAAGATTACATAGATTTGTGGAGAATATGCAAAATAGGACCCTTCATAAAAACGCTCTCGAAATTTGCTGTTTACACTCCTTATATTATTAACATTAATTTAATTACACGTGAGTTTAAACTAAGTCCCTTTTTGTGACGTAGTTCTGATTTTGGAATTTACGTTATTTTTTGTCTATTTTTAAATACATTTAGCAATAAATTATCTTAATGTTTTCTGACTCATATTTTTACTCCAGCTGGTCAAAAACAACTATGCTATATGATGACATATTTTAATTAATATTGTAAAATTAAAAATATAATTATTTCGATTTTACAAGGTTTATTTAGTATCTAATTATGATTTGATTTAAACGCTTATTTAAATAATATTTAGAGTATTTTTAAATATTGAAAGAGTAAATTTTCTTGTTGTTTTCTAACTATTTTTTTACTCCGGTATGGTTGAAAACAACTATGATATATGGTGACATCTTTTGATAAATATTGTAAACTCACATAACATTATTTTCACTGAAAGAGAATAGTAAAACCTGATTTATTTCGAATTGCTATATACTTCGTTTTAAACAATTTTGTTCAAAACTATTTTATCAATAAAACTTAATATACTAAAAAAACATTTCATAAAAAATTTGAAAAGACTTATTTTCATATTCTTCTTAGTAACGCTTTAAAGTCTCTCCGAAAGGGAAGGCAGAAAGAATGGGCTACCACAGTTTTACAGATGCGGGACTCCATTATTCTCTTTTCGTCACCGCGTGAGGCGCGGTGCAGTGGGTTGCGAACCTCATCGAAACCAATAGGCATCTTCCGCATGTATTATTAACCGAGTATTTAATCCTTAAGACTACATTCATTAATATGAAAAATCGATTTCCGAAGCGATCATGTTTAACAGTTTGATTGCTATTCCCAGCGACATCGCTCAAAGCAGATTGGTCCTGCATGTTGGGAGATAAAACAGTCTATGCGGACGTTGTCAATGATAACCATCTGAAACATAAAGATTGATAAGTCTGAAATAATGTGGCGATGCATTCTTTCGATCAACCGCTTTGTAGAGATCGCTTGATAGTAAGTTAGCATTAATTCATTAGTTTTTAGTTAGTTTAATTTCTCATAAAAAAAAATTTAATGTGCAATTGATTTTATTGAAATCTGTTGATGGAAGTTCATTTTAAGTTATAAATATATAAAACGATTTTAATTGATTGTTTCTTGATCAATGATGTGAAACTTCATATTAAATAATTAATACGAATGAAAACGTTAGTTTTCTAGAGGTTTAATTATATTTTATGGGATTGACATGTTTTGCCCTTCTAAGACATTATCAACTACATTTGAAATGCCTTAGAAGGGCGAAACATGTCATTCCCATAAACTAATAAAAACTTCTATAAACTAACTTTTCTATAAACTAATTATTAAAACGATGTTTTTTAACTACTTGACTTTTGTCTTTATTTCGACCGGTTTCGCCAGGTACGCTGGCATCGACAGACTGATCTGTCTGTCGATGTCAGCGAGCTCTGTCGATGCCAGTGAGAGTAATTGAAAAACATTGTTTTTTTTAATTATTATTTTTTAAATTTAGTTGAAACAAAAATTTCATGTTCAAATTGTTGATAAAATTAAATTATTAATATGTGTACAAAAGGGTAAAATTAAATTTATAATAAATTTACTAATGGAGAAAATTGAATTAATAATAAATTTACTAAATACTCCCTTTTTGGCAGATAATATTTATTTAGTTTATTTATATATACTCTTATCTTTCTAAGATGGACCCCCCCCCCTCCCTCCCGACAATACTTTGTAATTCTCCATTTAATTTTACTTATGGGTAGAATTTAAATAATTAATCTATTTATAGATAATAATTAATTAAGTATAAATCTACCTATGGTAAAATTAAATGAATATTGAATCTACGTGTGGATAAAACTTAACTAACTAACTAACTTACTAACCATCACGCCGTCTCTCCGAAGGAGTAGGCAGAAATAATGGACTGCCATACTTTTCTTTCATGACATATTTCTCTCGCTTCCTGAACATTCATACATCGTTCATGCACGCGCGTCGATTTCTCTGACTCCTCACGTGGCCGACATTCAATATTTGATTTATTTGGTCGTGGATAAAACTTAATTAATAATAAATCTACTTATGGAAAATTTTTTATTAATAATAAATCCATTCACGGTAAAATTAATTGAATAATAAATCTATATAAGGATTAAATTTAATTAATAATAAATGTACTAATGGGTAAAATTTAATTAATTTGAAATTTCAATGAAAATAGTGGTTCATTTTACCCCTTACAGAAAACATACAAAATGTTCCATCCAGCTGTAAATGAAATTGAGAAAATATTATCAGTTTGGGAGCTTTTTGTCAGCCTATTACATAGTTAGCTAGATTGTAGATGCTAATATTAATATTCCACTCGAGTGAACAGCGTTAGGCATATTTATTGTGCGAATTAAAATTTTCCGCATAGCGAAAGAGAGTGAGAGAGAGAGAAAGATCAGAAAATTTCATTCATTTACAAAATTTACGGTCTATATATTTGCGTAATAAAATAATACGTTGTACTATTCTGATATGGTGTCTCTTGGGGTTGATCCGCAAACCCTTGTCAGCCAAAATTATTTACAAACAGGTTAAATTTATTCATACAAATTGTTACATCCTTCTCTCCGTCGAATACAAAAAGACACTCGTGTTGACCGCTACGCAAAGTAGCAAAAATATACCAATTTTACAATCCCCGTACCAAAACAATGTACGCTCATGAAGGGTCCGAATCATCCTCGTTGATCGCAATCAATGTTTTGTTAATTGAAGGGACGTGAATAGGTGATTAATTATTGGAAAAGGCAAGCGCCATACGTCCCTCCATTAAAATGTCAGGTTCGTAAAATGTTACCACAAAGGTAAAACGAATGTGATGGTGTGCGGAAGATATAAGGCTTCATTGATATTTTGCTGGAAAGCAAAAATATTTCACATATTCTACTTGGTCACACTTGGTATTAAACCGAAAGTTAAAGAGTATCCATTTTTTATCGCATGTACCACTCTTATATACAAATATATACTTTACATTTTAGAATACTTATTTAAATTGACTTTTTTACAATATGAAATGAGTTTTTATATATTTTATTGCCCATCCGGGCATCCGCTGTGAACATGCTACCTAAATACACAAATTCCCTCACCTGTTCCAAATTCTCTTCATTCACACTTATAAAACAAACTGTCATTTGCTCTTCCCTTAGAAAAATTAGCATAACATAAGTTTTTTTATTTCGTATTTATCTCCACGCAAGATCAGACTTAGAAAAGAAAATTTACTGATCTTAATACATTTCTATTAGCTTTCTCCAGGACTGTATTATTTCATGAATATTATCAAACTCTTCACAGTATAGAAACTCTATGTAATCGTACTATCAAATATTTTCCCATTGTATGCAGTTTGAGTTATTTATTTGACATAGTTGATTAACTGTACAAAGGAATATGACGTTTGAAATATGATGCTCGTTCGATTTTCAAAAACGAAAATATATTCAACTTCTCGCTGCACCAAAAATATGTAAGACAGCAACTCGGCAAACAAATGAATGATTGATACTGCAAAAGAACAATATAAAATCCAATGGTATAATGTATTATATAAACTTTGTTTCAATAATCATTTCGAGAAATGTGAAAAACAGTTGGAGGTATGGTATAACTCAAATAAACATTAGCTTACGACAACAACCAAATTTACATTAATCACAATCAAGTTGGAGGTATGGTATAACTCAAATAAACATTAGCTTACGACAACAACCAAATTTACATTAATCACAATATTTGCAAAGATGTTCGAAAAGATCGCAGAAGAAATATCAAGATGCACATCATCATCATGATCAACCGTCTGTCATCCACTGCTGAATGTAGGCCTCTCCCAAAGCACGCCACCGCCCCCTATCCCATCCATCCATCTATGTCCAGCAATCCTCTTCAGATCGTCGGTCCATCGGGCATGGGGACGTCCAACTCTGCGCAATCCTGTACGCGGTCTCCACTCCAGAACCCGTTTCCCCACCGGCCGTCGTTTCTCCGACAGATATAGCCAGCCCACCGCCACTTCAGCTCGCCCATTCTCAGAGCTACCTCAGTCACCTTGGTTTGTTGACGAAGATGCACATATACCAAAGATATGCGGAATTTTTATACCTCATGTGATTTTATAGGTTAAATTTTATTTCAGATTCTTCGTCAGATTGTCTCCATCTACTGCTGGACATAAGCCTCATTACCCCCTCGCCATCTCTCTCGGTCTCTCGGCAGTGTTCTCCAGGCCCTTCCCGTAATATCATCGCTCCACCTGGTAGGCTATCTCCCGACACAGATTATGTTGTTATGATTTGTGTTATAGAGACAGTAAGACTGGAAGATACCAACCAGAGACAAAACGGGATGTCATTTATGTGAGGAGGCTTAGAACCACCAAGGTTTGTAACGCAGCAGGAGAAGACGAAGAAATCCTTAGGTGTCCATGACTTTTTATAAGTTTTAATAATATTTGATACAGTTTCCATTCTTGGATTCAATTCCGTACTAAGTTGTAGTTAAGGGAACCAAAATTAGCATGTGAGCCACAAATACAGTTAGTCAGCTTGAGATATGACACGGTTACTGCAAAGTTTAGCGCGTCAGCAACTGTTCCCATATTCAAGCGCTCAGAGCGCCGCGCTAGGCGAAAGTTGAAATAATGGCCCGAGTGTGGGTTCTGTCTCCATGTAATGCATTTATCACCAGAGACAAGTTAAATGGCGACACAACGCTCCCAACTTTGTATCTCCTCTCGGGTACTTGCGGAGTTTTTACACTTTAATTGTCATTTAAGATTATCTATTATAAGTTACTTTAACACAATTTACAACACAAGAAAACAATTGTATTTAAAAAATGTGAAAAAAAAGTGTTTTGTAACGAACTTCACCAGAGTTTGTGTATAGCCCTAACGAATCTCGTTACAGAATGAAACCGGTTGGTGCTACTAACTCAATAAAGTGGTTTATACTAAGTTAAAATGTTATTAATAACATCTTACTTCTTCTTCTTCTTCTCCGGCGCTACAACCCTTCTTGGGTCTTGGCCTCCTCCAAGAAACGTCTCCACCCTCTCTCTGGTCGCCACCTCCCAGTCTTGCTGCTCCAGGGCCCCACAATCTGCCACGGCACCATCCAGCCATCGCAGTCTCGGCCTACCGATGCTTCTTTGCCTAGCTGGATTGTCATACAACACTCTTTTGGGGGGCTCCAGATGTGCCCTACCTAGCGCAGTCTGTTAATCTTTATAAACTTGACCACACTGACGTCCTGGTATAGATCGTAAAGCTCTGTGTTGTATCTCCTTCTCCACGTCTGACCATCCTTAATGGGTCCAAAGATTCTGCGGCGGATCTTCCTTTCGAAGCAGTTTATTTTGTTAGTACTGGTCTAATCAGCATTTAATAACATCTTACAAGTTAAGTTAATAGCATCTCTCAAAACTGACCATATTTGTAAACAATTTTAAATATCTATATAATATCACTGAGGAAGAGCTGGGTATTCCGAAACATGTTTGATATTTAATTTTAATTTGTTTAAAAAGTTAATGTTGTGTACAAAGTAAAAAGGAGAAAAATAAAAATATAAAATTGTTACTCCTATTTCTGTAAAATAGAGTTATACTCGTATATGCTTTCAAACATTTTATTTGAATACATTGTAATGCATTTCGTATTTTCACAACACTTTATTTTTTCTTTTACAGGCATGTTTCGGTTACGACTCAACCTTTTTAACAATCAATTTAAACGAAATCATCAATTTTATAATAAAAACGGGTAGAGTAATTTTTAAGGGTTGGGGATAATTTTGATTACATTAGGATTTGCTTTTTTTTAAATTTCGATCCATTCCATTATACTTTTAAAAATAGCTGTTTGCTGTCATGATTTTCTTATAAATTAACGTAAATAGAATTGAAAATTGTGATTGCATATTATTGTTTTACTATATAATAGGTGAAATGCTTTAAATGAAGTTAACTATGCAAACCATGCAATTTAATTTACTTTCAAGGCAAGAGCAAATTCACACAATGTTGGCTTTATAATCTAAGGCAATTGTTATCTCCTAGCAACGCTCACAGGTTTGCCAAGTTTACTCTGTAATTATATACAGACTAGTTCACATAACTGGCAATAAAGTTGACCAAAGTAGAGTGCCCTCTCTACATTGAACTCGGAATTCAGGTAAGCAAAGCTCTGGAGCTTGCATAGCATAGAACTGGTTAATTGAGTGATGCAATTAGATTTGATATAAAATGATTATTCTTCTTCTTATTCCTAGCTACAAATGCACGTGATCTCTTCTTAGAGAATTGCTCCTTATGTGATATGGATTTCAAGGTATATTTTAGGAGGCTTTCCACACGAGTCCCGTGAGGCTAAATATGTGATGTAATATTGTGAAGTCAGGTATCTTATGGACATGTGACATACCTGTCCCTCTTTCGCTGTATACTATTCATCTTCTTCTTCTTCTTTTTATAGATATGACAATTTGTGACACAGAAATCATGTCTCGTGGGATGATGAAGTCCAGCTGTCTCTCCATCTCTTAGGCGGTCTTCCAGGTGGGCGGTGTCTGGAGGGGATTTCATAAGCGGCTGTATATGCGAGTCTATCACTATCCATTTGGGCTACATGGTCCCTCCAGTATCTTCTTCTGAATCTACTCCACCGAATGACATTCTCTGTATCGCAAGGTGAGCATATATCGTCACCAATATATTTAAAGTTAAACATGTAAATTTAATAAATATTGTAATATCTATAAAGGATAGTTTTTATATGAATACGTAATTACGCAATATTATACAATATAGAAGGTAGAAACATAAAAGTTATCATTATGTAAGGGTTTTGTTTTTTTTTGCTCCTGAAAGTTGTTTCGAATGAGTTTGACGATAATAAAATAAATACTTCATAGGAAAAACAACTTTGATTACAAGGTTCCACCCTCGTCATGGAATAATTAATGACTTAAGTTCGAAGTTTAGCTTTTGAAGTTGCAAAACAAAAAATCATTGCTTGGGTATTTAGCGGAATACAATATTTGCTCTTAAAACATTTTAAGAAGTTTTCTGTCCATATTAACACAATCATCGAATAAAAAAGTTTATTTTGTAAAAAAACATATATTCATCCCTTTTTGCCTATTCTTCTTCTTCAGCTTGTTGTGGCCGTCCACTTTTTTCCAGCGATCCGCATCCAGGAACTTCCCACACTCTTCCGCATATCGTCGCGCCAACGCAACTGTGGGAGCCCAACTCCACGTTTTGCCGTTCTCGGGCAACAGCACAGCAGTTGCCTTGTCCACTTTTCATCTGGGTAACTAGCAATGTGACCCTCTCAACGCCACTTAAGGGTAGCGACCAACTTGATGACGTCGGAGATTTTTGTGTACTAAATACTCAATATGTCTCTTTCCGTTGCTCTCAGTGTGACTCTCTCTCTTGGAGTTTATTAAAAATAGTGGGCCGGTGGTTTCAGCGTGGTTATATACACCCTTTAACCAGTATTTAGAGGAATAATATACGCTGGTCGCCTGGAGGAGGGCTGTTATCATGCCTCTATATAAGGGAAAGTGTTCTCATATGGACTGTGGAAATCACCGGGCAATAAGTCTGTTAAGCGCCGTTGGTAAACTCTACGGTCGAATTTTAATGGAAAAGTAAAAAAATGCGACGACTGAAAGAGTGTGGGATGAATAAGGCTCATTTGTGACTGGAAAAGGATGTATAGATTAGAGTTTATAGCCAAAAGGCTTTTTGACTTCCTTCGAGAACATATTTATGTTGTTCTGAAAGTGATTCGTCATCCATCTTCCTCCTTCAGTTTATCCTTTTTCACTCTCACTTTCAACTTGACGTTTATCTTACAAAGTTTGTACGCATCATTTGCTCTTATTCATAGATAACATATTTGACCATGCGTCCTTCTTTTCTTTAACCAGATTTTTTACACAGTCATCCCACCAAGCATCTCCATTCCTTCTTTCTTGCACACAGGTACCACATACCTCTTTCCCTGCTTCACTTAGACTTTCTTTAAATTTGTTCCAGATCTCATCTTTACTTATACGAGTACATTTAGATTTTCAACCACTCAGCCTCTCATCCACTTTCAAAACTCTCTTTCACGTCGCCGTTATGAAGTTTTTCTACTTTAACTCTAGACGGGGCGGCCACTGTTTTAAACTAACTAACTAACTAACTAACCACCACGCTGTCTCCCCGAAGGGGTAGGCAGAAAGAATGGACTGCCACACTTTTTTTTCCTGACATATTTCTCTCGCTTCCTCAACATTCATACATCGTGTCACGCGCGTCGATTTCTCTGACTCCTCACATGGCCGTTATCAATATTTGATTTATTTGATTGTGCCACGTTTTCCTCATCACTGTTTTATATTAAATTTAATACTAATTTTTAGCATATAAGATGTCTACAATAGTAACGACTTTGAATTCGTTAACCTTCTTACCAAAAAATACTTCTGACACGGACAACCATTAAAATTTGACCAATCTGGTCAAATATTCTCTGGTCTACCACATATTCTTATCAATCTATATTGCGTCTGATCAGGTAATATAATTGTTAAGGCAATTGGCAGCCAGATATGCTTTTCAAAAAGTTTGCTTAATTTTCTCTATTTTGCGATTCCTATGGAAGGGATGTGAATTGCATAATTTAATTGTTTTTAGTATAACTCAATTATTCTCTACAAGGGCCTGCATATCGTACAAACCTTACTAACTAATAAACAAACCATCACGTCTCTCCAAAGGGTTAGGCAGAAATAATGAACCCTCAAACTGTTCTTACCTGACATACTCTCCCACTTACATAACATTCACACATCGTGTCATGCATGAATGTCTATTTGTCCGACTCCTCACTTGGCTGATATTTTATATTTGATTGATTTTTGATTTCATATTTTGTTCATAACACTTTCATTCGCACTGCATTCGTTTCTTATATATGCATTTGACACTCTATCTTATATGGATTTTACTTAGACAGCATTGATTCTATAATACTTTCCTATAGCATGAATTAATATGGTAAATAATAATATTGATTTCTATAGCATTAATTCTACCTTCCTTTTTCTTTTGCCAGTTCAATACACGTTGGACCTGTCCGCCTAAAGAAGTATATAAATAATCATTCAAAGTATTTATTGTTTCTTGAACAATGATGTAAAATAATTAATACTAATGAAAACCAAATGATTTAACTGAAATCTCTTGATGGAAGTTCATTTTAAATAATAATTAAATTAAACGATGTTTTTGACTACTTCACTTTGGTCTTTATTTCGACAGCGACCGTTTACCACCCCTGATTTCTATGTATATAAAGGACTCGGTTTGCAATAGTGTCACCAGTCTGTTGATGTCAATCAGTCGCTGCTGTCGAAATAAAGACAAATGTGGAAGTAGTTATAAAAAACATCGTTTTATTTAATTATTATTTCTAATAAAAACATCTGTTTACTGGAAGTGTTTTTATATTTCATGTGAATGACATTTTCGCCCTTTTAAGGCATTATAAAATATCTTAAAATATAAGGAACATTTAATAATGCCTTAGACAGGCGAAACATATGTCATTCTCATTTTATATAATACAACTTATTTATTGTTTCTTGTAACCTCCATATTAAATAAATAATCTAAATGAAAACGGCCATTTTCAATTATAGCTTTATAAGGGTGAAACATGTCATTTCATAAAAAAAAAACTTAATAAAACTCCTAGAAGACTAAAGTTTTCATTTATATTAATTATATAATAAAACTTCTTGAAAATAGACGTCTTCTTTCGTATTAATTACACAAAGCTTATTCTACGAAGGACTCCATTCCAAACCAATTAATTTCATACATAAAAATAAATGTTAAACAGTCCTCGATACAAAATCGACGCTTTTACTGCAGAAGTACAAATTCCTACATGTAAAGCGGAGAGAAATCCAAGCTTTACGGATCTACGAGATGCTGCCTTAAGATCAAAGAAAACTCTATTCAGCGTATACAAAAATCCATACGAAGTTCACGTAGGAAATAGCTAGTGCGCGGGAGGTCCCGCTCGAGGGAAGCTCATGAAAACGCCATTTCGGAGAGTCGATTCTGCAGAGTAAATAAGTTTTTTCTCCCGGAATGTTTGTTCAGACATTTCAATCTGTTAGAATGTTTGGTATTGTTGGCAGAATGAATCTCCACGGGAAGATCGAAACGTGGATTCGCTACATTGTTGCAGTTAACACACTGTTATTATACGGGGACTTTATTAAACGATGTTCATAAGGTAAAATATTGAAATAACAATTATTAATAATTATTATAATTATGATTAATTTATTATTATTTATAACTAACTAACTAACCATACCACCGTCTCTCGGAAGGGGTAGGCAGAAAGAATGGACTGCCACACTTTTCTTTCTCTCGCTTCCTCAACATTTATATATACGATATTTATACATCGTGTCATACACGCGCATCGATTTCTCTAACTCCTCACGTGGCCGTAATTCAATATTTGATTTATTTTATCATGCCACGTTTTCCTCGGTCTTCGTCTCTTTTTAGTTCCATTTACATCGTTAATATATACTTTTTTTACAATTTTTTCTTCATTCATTCTTTCCATGTGTCCAAACCATCTTAATGATCCTTTCCTTATTTTGTTCATAACACTTTCATTCGCACCACTTTCACTTCTTCTACTTTTACATTCACTTCTTCTACTTGCATTTGTCACTCTATCATATACAGATTTTCCACACATTCGTCTTAGAGATCTAATTTCTACTGCATTTATTCTACTTTCATTAATTGGTTGGTTAAAATATTGAAAAAATATTTTAGATAATCCATTGTTTTGGCGGAAACACTTTGATGTTTCAACATTATTTACTGTCCAGTCCTTCTTCAGTGATATTATTTAGATATTTAAAATATTATGAGATTGTTTACTAATATGGTCAGTTTTGATAGACGTTATAGAACATTCTTTCTTCTTCTTTCTTCTTTAACAGCCGTTGTCGTCCACTGCTGGACAAAGGCCTCCCCCATACTTCTCCATGTATGACATTACAACGCCACGCTTGCCAGACGGGTTGGCGAGGTGTCCTTCCACGTTAGCCTATGCATCAATATTATCCACCGAGGTTATTCACACTCGATCTCTAATATTTCGCATAGTTTCCAGGGGAGACCAAAGTCGAGGAGGTGTGGATAGGTACTTGGGATCAGATCAATCCTCCAGCGTAGCATAGCCATCACCACGGTGATGGCCATGCACCGCTCGAAGAGTCAATAGGATCCCCCTTACTCCCCCTATAGAACATTATTAAATGGATTTCCCTGACTACTCACGTGACCGATATTTTTAATATTGATGATTGAGGTAATAGTTTTGTAAAACTCCATTCATAATTTGTAATAATAAACAAAATTGGTTTTACTTGGATTTAATTTATATAAATTTTATAAATAGTGACATATTTTTTTAGCCTTGCGAGGACATTTTCAAACTGCTGCAAAACTGCAGCAGTGCTGCCCTGTGCCTCGCAAGGCTAAACAAATTTGTCATTATATAAATTAAATCCAAGTAAAACCACTAAACAATCGTGTTTACTATTATAAATTAATATTTTTAATATTTGATTGCTTTGATCGTGCCACGTTTTCCTCGGTCTTCCTTCATTGCTAGTTTCGATTTCATTGTTAACATTATTTCTTCAATCATTATTTCTATGAGTCCAATCCATCTTATTGATTCTTTTATTATTTTGCTCATAAGACTTTCATTCGCACTGCATTCACTTCTAATATTTTCATTCGATACTACATAATACGCAAATTTTCCACGAATTGTTTAATTATTATTATTATTTTGATTACTATTACGATTTTGTCATTACTACAATTTTGTTGAAAATCTTTTTACATCATTGCAGCGCGAGCCAAATCGATGGAGTAGAGCGAGATCTTCTACGAGGTGGTGTGACCAGATTAAAGAGAGGGCCGCGAAGAACAAATAGGATTGGAGGCGTTTTGTTTTAGCAACGGGTAGCTCCATGGATCACTACCCTCAGTAATGAGGAAACGAAGAAAGAAGACAAGTAAGGTATAGCTCTTATTTATTGTATCTTAAACAATAATGTAAAACTACATATTAAAAAAATTATTATCAATATTATTTTGTTGAATCGCTCTTTACATCATGATAACATGAGCCAAATCGATATAGAGGGTATTATAGCAATCATAGTGATTATCATGTGATAGGTAGCCAATATTTCGCCATTTTATTGTCACGTGAATTCTACACCAGACCAAAGACAATGTGACAATCACTCTGCCCTCGCCGGGAATCGAACCCAAAACCTTCGGGGTGGCAGTCGGAAAAGTCAAAGTCAAAGCACTTACCACTCGGCCACGAAGGTCGTCATGAATGTCGCGAATGAAAACGTCTGTTTTATTTAAGTTTTATTAAAGTTAATGGGAATGACATGTTTCACCTTTCTCAGGCATTATCGAATTTGATAAAACCTCAGAAAGAAAAAACATGTTATTCGCATAAACTGTAATAAAACAGATGGAAACAGATGTTTTCATTCGTAATAATTATAGCTACAATATTGATTTTCATGACATGTAATAGTTAGCTAATATTAATTATCACGCGAATTCTTTACCACACCATGTGAAAATCACGCTGTCATCGCTGGGAATCGTACCCGGGACTTTCGGCGGGGCAGTTATAGCTGTTGCTGCTCTGCCACGAACGTCATCCTATATACAAACATACTTTGATAATCACTGTACACTTGTTTTCTGAATATTTATTAATTAAAACACAGGTTTTCCGCTTTTTTAAACACGTTACGTATTCGACTACATACAAAATAAGTTAACTAACTATCCTTCACGCAGTCTTGCCAAAGGGATGGGCAGAGTGAATGGACCATTACACTATAATTTCATTACACAGTTACAACTTAATAGAACCAAATGATTTTACTGAAATCTTTTGATGGAAGTTCATTTGAAATAATAATTAAATAAAACGATGTTTTTAAACTACTTCCTTGACTTTATTTCGACAGCGACCGGTTTCGCCAGGCTCCTGGCATCGACAGACTGGCCTGTCTGTCTGTATTAATTTTCTTCCTGATTTACTAATATAATAAAATTTAAGTTTGCATGGTTTTGAATAAAGGCGTTCAAATGGCGTTCCTCATACTCCAAACACTGAGTAAGCCCTTTTCTGAAGTTTTCGTGCTCTTTGAAGCATTGCCTCAGGAATTACGGCGATGACGGTTATTCAACTTAACACTATTATGGCAACTGACATAAATAACAACAATAATGAACATAAATTTATCATCTTTCTATATCGCGCCATACTGTACGAGTATAAGCGAACGAAATTGTTGTACAATACTAGATATTCAGTTTGATAACACAAGTGTCTTTATAACAGTATACATGTACGTTCATGTTTACAAAAATGAGAGGTGTCATATTTATACAGTGTTTAGCAGAATATGCAAATATGTAGGTATAAGCATCTCAAAGATAATAAAACTACGCGTATACAGAGTGATCACAATTTTTAAACACATTGTCAGTTTTATTTTATATATTATGTTGCAAGACCGATTCCAATCTTCTGGCTCCAGGCAGTGAATTTCTTTGTCTTTTCAATCCACATCTTTACAACTCCGACATAAGTCTACAGTTGGACCGCACTATTAAAGAGTATAAGAAGTACTATTTCACAATCAATATGTATTCATTGGGGAATAAATCAACGTTGACGGCAACAAGATTGAGAATGTCCAGGAAAATACATACATGGGACACAATATTCGATTGGGCCGAGATAACCAAACCGCAAAGCTAAAAATAAGAATTGAACTAAGCTGGGCAGCTTTTGGAAACATGAGTTTCATCCTTAAAAACAGGAAAATACTAATCAACCTGAAACGAAAAGTCCATGAAGCCTGCGTTCTGCCAGTTGGTACTTATGGTCTTGAAACTGTTACATTGTCCAAACAAAGTGCCGAGAAACTACGAGTGACTCAAAGAGCCATGCTAGAGGAATAAGCCTAAGAGACAGAGTCAGAAACGATACGGTGAGAGAAAAATCAAAAGTTACTGACATCATCCACCGGGTGGCGACTCTAAAATAGCAATGGACAGGTCACGTAGCCAGAAGCTCAGATGAAAAGTGGACAAGAAGACTGCTGACTTGGAGACCGTGGATGGCAAAGAGAAGTGCAGGGCGACCGCAACTACGGTAAAAGGAAGATCTGAACAGACATGTTGAAATAACCTGGATGCAGTCTGCACAGGACAGAGTGATTTGGAAGCGAATGGAGGAGGCCTTTGTCCAGGAGTGAACGGGGATAGGCTGAGGAAAAAGAATAAGAAGAAGCCCTTGTCTTACCGAAGGTGCGATTTGGAGTTTTATTGTACATCTTTGTTCAAGAAACAATATGTATTTATTGTTTCTTGAGCAATAATGTAAAACTCAATATTAAATAATTAATACGAACGTCAGTTTTCTAGAAGTTTTATTATATTTTATGGGAATGATATGTTTCCCCCTTTTATGGCATTATCAAATGTGACATAACTTCAACTCATTGCAGTTTATATACAACTAGTAAATGGAGCAAAATGTGGTAATTAACGAAAATTTAGGTGACTTTATACATTTTTAACAAATAATTATTGGGGTAGGTTCAGAAATATTGGAAAGTGTTTCTTGGAACTCGTTAAGAAATTTTATGACAATGGCTACATAGTTAGGGGATACTAAATGATATTACTCGTATATAAATCAAAAAGTTCCAGTCAAATGATATTACTCGTATATAAATCAAAAAGTTCCATGTCAGGAGTTCCACTAAAGAACACCAAGGAGTTTGTCTACCTCGGGAGCAAAATAACATGGGACGGTCGGTCTAAGAGCGAGGTCGACAGCCGTATACATCAGGCTAGGCTTGCATTTAATAAAAGGTCGAAAATAATAGAATCAAATAATATAGACCTAAAACTGAGAATACTCCTCATCAAGACCTATGTATGGAGTGTCTTGATGTACGGCTGCGAGACATGGTGCCTATCCGAAAGGGATAAGCGGAGACTGGAGGCTTTTGAGATGTGGTCCTATAGAAGACTCTTTGGAATTTCCTGGAGAGACCACATCACGAATGAGGAAGTTCTTCAGGGAATCGAAGGAGGAAGGCACCTGCTCAGGACCTTGTCCGAAAGGCGTGCAAGATGGATCGGCCATGTAATACGTCAAGAAGGTCTCTTGCATGCCATAATGGAGGGTATGATCGAGGAGACAAACTCTAGGGGACGCCCACGCCGAGAGTACCTGGAGGACCTGTTGGTGGACGTGCGCTGCTCATCATATGCAGATCTCAAGAGAGCCGCACAAGACAGGGAAAAATGGAAGAGAATAATGGAGGAAATTGCTGCAAACCAATCCCAGGATTGAAACCAGAGAAGAAGAAATCAAAAATAAGTAATTTGAGGTAGGACGAAATAAAATGTTTCTGAGAAAAAGATATTTTTACAAATTGTTTACAAATGATTTTACATATTTCAAGGTGACTAATGGTTCTTAGTATTAAATATAAAATAAAATCGCCATCCTGTGTGTGTAGACTAAATAATATGTAGTTTTTCATAGCTGTGATTTAGGATTACCCTGTACTAAATTTAAGCCTATATTGTTTGAAATGAATAATAACTAAAGTTATTCTTACGATTGTCAACTAGACGGAAGAGATATAATAATATGAAGTTGTTCAGGAGGCACCTAATCTGCCGCTGGTTCCACGGTAGAACTTCGCTGGAGGATAAAGTTTATGATCAAATCTGAGTGTTCAGGGAGCTCCACGTCAGTAGTAAAACTTTGGAAGTCAACTTGAGAAGCAAATCTTAATTGGGTCGGGACGGTGTTGCAGATAGTATCGGAACCGCTCAACCGTTACTCACCAACCAGCTTCCGATTTGCACTTTTTCAGTTTTTCGATGATTGCATCATTAGCAATTTTATTAAATTGATTGCAAAATAATTTGATCCTTGCTGGTGGTTACGTCTTGTTATTAAAAAGTTTTCTTACTATATTTTTTAGTTTATCCCTTAATTAATTTCAACAATGTATTTGGCCACATTATCATAATAGTTATCATCGCAAACAAAAACCTATCCAAAAAAGCTAGAACAGCAGTGCACAATGGTGTTCTTCTACCGACCCTTATGTATGGAAGCGAAGCAGGGAACTGGCAAAAGAAGGATGAAAGTAGAATAAATGCAGTAGAAATGAGATCTCTTAGACGAATGTGTAGATACTCTGTGTATGATAGAGTGTTGAATGAAAATATAAGAAGTGAATGCGGTGCGAATGATGGTGTCATGAACAAAATAATGAAAGGATCATTAAGATGATTTGGACATATGGAAAGAATGAATGAAGAAATAATGGTTTAAAAATTATATGTTAATGATGTAAATGGAACCAGAAATAGAGAACGACCGAGGAAAACGTGGCACGATCAAATAAATCAAATATTGAATGTCGGCCATGTAAGGAGTCAGAGAAATCGACGCGCGTGCATGACACGATGTATGAATGTTGAGGACTGAGAGAAATATGTCAGGAAAGAAAAGCGTGGCAGTCCATTCTTTCTGCCTACTCCTTCGGGGAGACGTCGTGATGGTAAGTTAGTTAGGTAATTAATACTAATAGATAGCTAAGTTAATTAAGTAATTTGTTTTTATAAAATGAAAATTATCTTCATTATCGCGTTTTCAGGAAAATGAAATATTATGTGGATGAATTCATTTTTAAATGTACTTAAGAACTTTTTTATATAACTAGAAAAATAACTATTTTGAGGATATTTAAACTCCTCTTGCGAAATACCACTCGAGGAAATTTGCACCGAAGTTTTTAAAACCAGATTAATTTGGTTCGCAAGCAGTTGACCTTTTGGCAAGCCGAAACAGATTCAAGTGGAAGATCATCTCGTGCACCAAATCTCTTATCAGATGAATAGTTCTGAAACAGATGTAGTTTCCCTCAAGTTAAAAGTCAAGTCATTTGTTTTGTCTTTGCTAATGTCAAAAGGAAATTGTTTATGTTAAAATAAAATGTTAAATATGGTGAAAGACTTGACAAAGAATGGCATGACCAAAATAATCATTCGAGAATAGAATCTTCCTCTATTTCTGGTTCCATTTACATCGTTAACATATATTTTTTTTACCATTCTTTCTTTATTCATTCTTTCCATGTGTCTAAACCATCTTAATGATCAATATCAAGTATATTATTTGCTTAGAACTGATTGTTATAACCTGCAATAATTATTTACGAATATACTTCTAAGCTGTTCTATGAATACTTTTAATTTCACTTTTTTTCATACTTCATGAACATTTATTTAATTTGTTTAAAGTTTAAAACTGTTATTCTGAAAGCAGGTTTTTTTCCGTTTTTACGTGCCTTGTCTGTTATTTCCAGACAGTGTATTTCAAATTTACAGAACATTTTATTCAGTACTTATCATATTATGCGATTTCGAACAATAATAAATCACATTACTCTAATAAATCGAGCAGAAAACGAATAAATGTACGCCAGAATGAACATTTTCATGAAGAGATTTCATACGTTTTTGAATGGGTAAAGTTTTATAATCAAAGTGAAAATTTTGATTCAAAGAGTGTTTTATGTGTGGTCGACAAATAAAACGTTTGGTTTTTAATTTTTCAATAAACTGTTTACTCTCTGTCTAAATATAATATAATATAAGCAGCTTTTCTTAAAGGTTTTCACATAATTTGTATACTTATGTTCTTTAACGTTATATTTTCGTGAATCATTATTTGAACTCTGATGCTGTATAGAATTATAAAATAAATTTAAATTATGATAAACCTATGCACAATAGTGTTTATGCACACACTATGTTATCTTCACAATAGTGTGTGCATGTCACGATGTATGAGTGTCGCAGAATCGAGTATCTAACCCTTTGGGAGAGACGCCCTGATGGGTAGTTAGTAAGTTGTTAATTTATAACTTTAAAAACCCATGAAACTAATACCTCACAAAAAGTTATCATAAAATATGAATTACATAATCCATTGTTTTCTCGGAAAACACTTTGAAATTTAAATATTATTATCTGTTGGTGATGCTAACCAATGATAGCATCATCAAGTGTTACAATCAACTCAACACCCAACTAACTAACCATCGCACCATTTCTCCGGAGGGGTAGGCAGAGATGAAGGATCGCCACATTGTTCTATTCTGGCATAATTCTCGCGCATCTTTTACATTCACACATCGTGACATGCACGCTCGTCGATTGTTCCTACTTCTAACATGGCTGCCTTTCAGTAATTGATAATTTTGGTCATGCCATGTCTTCCTTGGCCTTCCTCAACTTTTTTTCCTATTAACACTACTTGTATATTTTAACCATTCTTCTTTCATACATTCGTTCCATATGTCTAAACCATCTTAGTGACCCTTTCTTAATTTTATTTATCACGTATTCATCCGCCTTACATTCCTTACTCAACACCCGATGATGCTGATATTGGTTAGCGAAACAGCTGTTGCGACAATTTCATAGAAATACAATCAATTGTGAATTGTCGGCCATGTGAGGAGTCAGAGAAATCGACGCGCGTGCATGACACGATGTATGAATGTTGAGGAAGCGAGAGAAATATGTCAGGAAAGAAAGGTGTGGCAGTCCATTCTTTCTGCCTACCCCTTCGGGGAGTCGGCGTGATGGTTAGTTAGTTAGTTAGTTAGTTTGTGAAATTATAACAGCGCTTAACAGTTAATAAAATATTAATTAAATAATTTAAATGTACCTATATTTTATCGTAGAAATATAAAATATACCAAATGAAAATGCAGCAAAATTTTATTGCAATAATAAACATTTAATTCACTTTTAAATATGTACAGAAACTTATCTCCTTAAACATTTAATTCACTTTTAAATATGTACAGAAACTGAAATAATGGGAATAAGAGGAAAAGTACAGCGGAGTTTCAAGCAATGGAACAGATTAACAGGAATAGAGAATACCTTTTAATACCTACATACACACATTACAGACCTATCTCTACTACCCTTAATATGACTGCGTTCTGTATTTTTGAATTATTTATTTCATGAAAACTGTTTATTCAACAGTATCCAAAAGGTATTTTCGATACAAGTGTAGTAAATCATTCCATGATAACATTTTGAATCCCTAACTAACTAATTAACCATCACGCCATCTCCCCGAAAAGATAGGCAAGAAGAATGCAACGCTAAACTGTTCTTCCCAAACTAAAAACAAGTTTTTGAACTGTTAAATTTTATAACACCGTAATAATATTACAATTTTTATTTTGCACGTTTTTAGTCATGCGAGAGCTGTTTCTTCAACCGATGTTGGCATCATCGGGTATTACAAACAACATGTGTGCATGTCACGATACATACAATTTAAAGTGTTTGTTACACCTGATGATGCCAAAATTAAAAATAAATTACAACAAAGGAAATAAATCAAAGATTGAACTTGACGTTAAATTTATTTGTTGATTTATATTTTCTTTGTTTTTAATAGCTTTTTTCATTTCTAAAATATCGAGATTACTCAAAGATATATTTTTATTATTAATATGAAAAATTTCAACGCCAATATATTTATTAAATAAATGGTCTTTTTCTATGAGGTGGTTAGCAAATTCAGAAACATTATTATTGGAGAGACATCTTATGTGCTCTTTAATTCTTAATTTAAAATTCTCGGCTAGTGGCATGTTTCACAAACTCAAAACATTATTTTTCGTAAATGTCATTAATTTCATACTACTTGTGAGGTTAAATACAAGTTTAATTCATTGGAGCATTGTAAATCCAGGGGCAGGATATGTATTATGTATAGTAAAACAAGCGACCAGGTGTATGACTACTGGAGGAGATAATAGGATTTGCTGTCAGAATGAAATTGCTTCAGTGTACTAAAGAGGAGAAAAAATTTAATCCGGGTAACGAGCATTTTTTTCATCGCTTAGTTTTTCATACAACTTCCATAGTGAATGGCGCTTTAGACTGCTACCGGGCGCGCTCCACCTCTGCAGTAAAACATGACTTACGGAAGTTTTACGTTACGAAACTGATTTGAATTGCAGTCTTTTTTGAATTAGCAGTGTGTTCTAAAAGATAACTTAAAAAGCGTAATTAATACGAATGAAAACGTCTGTTTTCTGGAAGTTTTATTATAATTTATGGAGACAACATGTTTTACATTTGATAATGCCTTAGAAAATCGAGACACGTCATTCGTATAAAACATAATACTTTTAGAAAACAGACGTTTTCATTCGTCTTAATAACGCTATTATTTTAGGAACACCCTGCTTGTTAAAAAATAAATACTGCAATTTATAATCGAATCAGAGTATTACATTAAGAATTGCAGTATTCATATTTTATTAAGCAGAGTGCTCCATAAATAATAGCGTATATAATACGAATGAAAACGTCTGTTTTCTAGAAGTTTTTTAATGATTTATGGGAAATACTTGTTTTGCAAATGCCTTCAAAAGGCGAAATATGTCATTTCTATTATTTATAGTAAAACTAATATAAACATACGTTTAAATTCGTATTAATTATATAAAATGGAGTTTAACATCATTGTTCTGGTAACGATAAAACAGATGTTTAGTGTATTTGTGATTCTTTTCTGCATCAAAATACGTCTTATCGTTTTTTCAGTAATTATAACACCTTAATCATCCGAAGAAATAAATACATTGACCTAATCAACTGTCGTTTTATCAATGATGATGAAGCTATAATGACTTCAAATTATTTGGAAAAAAAATCTTTTTCTTCTTCCTTGTTTTAGACGTATTATTTTGTTAAATCGTTCTAAACATCGTTACAGCGCGAGCCAAATCGATGAAAAGGGTATTTCAATAATGTGATAGGTAGCTAATCTATCGCCATATTATTGTCACGTGAATTCTTTACTAGACCAAATACAGTGTGACCATCACACTATCATCGCCGGAAATTGAACCCAATCGGCAAGCCGGTAATCATAGCTCTTGGCACTCTGCTACAAAGGTCGAACCTTCTCAATACCTTCATCATTCTAAGAATGAAATAAATTGATTGTATCAACTGTCCCTTTATCAATGATTCTGGTATTATATATTTTTTATGTTTTACCTGTTCTCAATAGATGCCTTAAGCAATAATTGTTGTTTGTAATATCTTTTGAGAAAATAAACTGATTTGATTTGAATGATGATGAAGCTTTAATGCCTTCAAAATATTTAGAAGAATACTCGTTAAATCTATGTTTTGTTATTCCATAGCGTTTAAAATAATATCATTAATATTATCAATGAAACCATGTAAATGGATTCAGAAATAGAGGAAGACCGAGGAAAACGTGTCACGATCAAATAAATCAAATATTGAATGTCGGTCATGTGTAGTGTCAGAGAAATCGACGCGCGTGCATGACTCAATGTTTGAATTTTGAGGAAGCGAGAGAAATATGTCAGGAAAGAAAAGTGTGGCAGTCCATTTTTTTCTGCCTATTCCTTCAGAGAGGACGACGTGATAGTTAGTTAGTTAGTTAATTAGTTCAAATATAATATTCCAGCTAATAAAACATTTATTATCATTAAAAATATATATGATATAAAGTCATTAAGTTGGTAGTTCCGATTAATTAATACCAAATCCATTATTCAAAAGATGTTGTTTCCAGATTAAATGTATGTAATATCAATATTTCTTTCTAATATTGGACCAAAATAATAACAGAGTATACGTTATGTTAAGTACCCGTGAAAGTAAATAATAAATATTAAAATATCAAAGTGTGGCAGTCCATTATTTCTGCCTACCCCTTCGGGGACACGGCGTGATGGTTAGTTAGTTAGTTAGTTAGTTTTATCAATGAAATGATGAACAAATTCGTTTCATAAGTTCATCATACTTTATTATATTAAAATTAGGTAAATCTGAAAAATGATATGTACATCATTTTGATAAATGTTTCACGATTACGCTTAGTAATATCTCAACTTGATATTGTTCCTCGAGAACAAATGATGGAAGTATATCAAATCTAGTCATGAAGTATGTCAGACGTTTAGCCGTAGCTTTACAGTTATACACATCTAATAAAATCCTTCAAGTAATGTCGAGATATTTCCGTTGTAAGCAGTTCTAGCATAGGTCGTCAACAATTGAATCGAGAGAAGTATGTTAGAAAGAGTAAGGGGAGTAAGGGGGATCCTATTGACTCTTCGAGAGGTGCATGGTCATCACCGTGGTGATGGCCATGCTACGCTGGAGGATTGATCTGATCCCAAGTACCTATCCACATCCTCGAATTTGGTCTCCCCTGGAAACTATGCGAAATGTTAGAGATCGAGTGTGAATAACCTCGGTGGATAATATTGATGCATAGGCTAACGTGGAAGGACACCTCGCCAACCCGTCTGGTAAGCGTGGCGTTGTAATGTCAACCACCCCCCGTACGACATGTCATACATGGGAGAAGTATGGGGGAGGCCTATGTCCAGCAGTGGACGACAACGGCTGTTAATAAAGAAGAAGATTTTAGAAAGAACAGTATATTCGACCACGTGAAGTGTCGGCGAATACAACTTGCGTGCACAACACGATGTTCGAATGTTGAAGACACGAAATAAATATATAAGGAAAAAACAGTGTGGCTGTCAATAATTCTGCTTACACCCTTTTCTTTGAGACGGCGTAATGGTGAGCCAGATCAATTGAAACAGTGTTTTGAGTTTTTGATAAACTTAAGACGTAACACTCCCAAATTCCATTTTGGCGATCTCATTTTAATGAGTTAAACATTGTTTTTAAATAATCATTTGAGTTTTTAATAAAAATAATGCGTTAAATAACTAACTAACTATCACCCCGTCTCCCCGCAGGAGTGGGCAGAAAGAATGGACCGCCACACTGTTTTATCCTGACATACTTCTCTTATTTCCTCTACATTCATACATTTCATGCACGCACGTCCATTTCTCCGACTCCTCACGTGACCGACTTTTAATGTTTGATTGAAATGATCGTGTCACGTTTTCCTCGGTCTTCCTCTATTTATAGCTCCGTACACGTCGATATCATATACCTTCTTCGCCATTCTGTCTTCACTCATTCTTTCCATGTGTCTAAACCATCTTAACAACCCTTTCACTATATTGTTCATAACACTTTTTCATTCACACTCCATTCACTTCTAATAATTGCATTTTACAATCTATCATATACAGTAGATTTATCACACATTCGTCTTGCAGATCTCATTAATACTACATTCATTAAACTTTCTTCACTTATTATGCTTCACTCCCATACATAAAGGTCGGCACAAGAACACCATTACGCACTTGCAATCTTAGCTTTTTTTGATAGGCTTTTGTTTGCGATGATAACTTTAAGTGCACAATAATGCGTTAACACCGTGAAATTACGTATTTTATTTAAATTATTTTTAAAAAATCCAAAAAACAATAAAAATTAGTATTTTTTTTAAAATTCATATATCTTTTGAGTAAATGTGCGAAAAAACGATACAGAATACCAAACGACGAATTAAAGAAGAATTGTAAGGCAGATGATTGCATCATAAGTAAAATTAAATAAGTATCCCTGAGATGGTTTGGACATATGAAACGAATGGACGAGGGAAGAATGGTTAAAATTTTGTATACAAGCAGTGTGAGTGGGTCATGGAAGACCAAGGAAAGCATGGCATGATCAAATTAATCAAATACTGAATGACGGCCACATTCGAAGTCGGAAGAATCGACGAGCGTGTATATTAGGATATATTAATGTGGAGTAAGTTAGAGAGGTATGTCAGGACAGAACGGTGTGGCAGGCCATCCTCTCTGTTTACCTCTCCCGGGAAACGGCGTGATGGTTAGATAAGTCCAGTTTCTATTAAGTTAGTTTCTATTAGAGTATAAATAGTTTAGAACCCCTATTCGGAAGCACCCCACCGTTCGTAATTTATCGTGTATTGTGATTAGCTAGAGAAGTTTATACTAACTTCTTGAGCAGTGCGTGTCTGCTAGTTACGTAAACAATGAGCATGTGCTGCCATCTGTTGACTGTAAATTATATCCGTAGAGTACAAAAAATCGAAGCATTGCGGATTGTCTTGGAATATGACAACTCACGCAAAATTCCTAGAATTCACAATGATTGTCATGAAGTAATGAAATAATTATAATAGCTGTAATATATAACCAGAAAATATAATATTATCACAGGTAAACTTTTACGCATGAATATTTTTTAACCCAAAAAGTGCCTTTTTATGAAATTGAATTAATCCAACCCCATTCATCCCCAGTCTTAACTTTAATACAACAGATTTTTTCAATAAATAATTATCTAACTAACTAACCATCACACCGTTTCCCTGGAGGGGTAAGCAGAGGGATGGATCATCACATTGTTCTATCCTGACATAATTCTCTCGCCTCTTCTACATATACATATCATGACATGCACGCTCGTCGATTGTTCCTACTTCGAACATGGCCGCCTTTCAGTAATTGATTAATTTGGTCATGCCATGTCTTCCTTGGCCTTCCTCGACTTCTTCTCCCATTTACACTACTTGTATTATATATATCTTTTTTACCATTCTTCCCTCATCCATTCGTTTCATATGTCCAAACCATCTTAGTGACCCTTTCTTAATTTTATTTATCACGCATTCATCCGCCTTCCATTCTTTTCTTGCTTCATCATTAGATATTCTATCATACTTATTCTTAGTGACCTTATTTATACGGCATTTATCCTACTTTCATCCTTCTTCTGCCAACTCCAAGTTTCACTTCCATACATAAGGGTCGGGATTAGAACTCTATTGTGTACTGCCATATTTGATTCAGGGCACTATCAAAACAATCAAATATAAAATTTTGGCCACGTAAGGAATCGGAGAAATCGACGTGCGTGCGTGACACAATGTATGAATACGTGAGAAACATGTCAAAAAAAGAAAAGTGTAGCAGTTCATTATTACTGCTTACCCCTTTTGTAAGACGGCATGATGGTAAGTTGGCTTGTTGTTTATAAAATAACTGAAAGATACGATCTTGTATAGTTTTATCAAAATAAACTATACTTTGACGCGGATATACGTCATCAGCACTAAACGTGTTAAACTAAACCTCATCTATCCTGACATAATTATCTCTCACCTTACTAAACCTAGCTTAATTTGACGTAAATTAACCCTTAAAAAGCATAATACTTTTAAATGCGCCAATTAGTGTGATTGTTACATACTCGTATAATCACTTTAAGATCCATCAGTATGGAGGGACTCTTTTCTTTTTTCTGGTATATTTTCTTAGATCCGTCCATTTTCATAAGCTTTTAAAAGCATTGATATTGTAAAACTATTCTGCTATCAAAAGCGAGTCATTATATTAAATTGAAAAATATTTGTTTTTTTTCATAGTTTCATTTAAAGACAGATAATACTCTTGGACAATGTCGTCTCGAAATCTCAGTTTACCAGGACGTAATGTTGAAATAAATATTGGGCCGGATTGATCTTTTTTAAGTATCACGCCTTATTCGGAATAAATTAATAACACAAATATTTTTAACAGTATTATTTGATTAACATTTTTGATACTTCACAAATGAGAAAGATTCACATCACATTTTTTTGAAAATTTTATGTAGAATTTTCAGTGTAGAGAGGTTAGGCAGTTTAACTGATATATCAGCACTGCGGAAACACAAATGTAATCTTATAAAATATTTGTCACACATATTAGGTCCTTACATATGAAATTGGCGTTTTGCCGTACTGGCAACTTTGATCTCAAATATCTTCTCTTTGGTTAGGAATTCCAAATTCAAATTTATACAGCTATTTACTCAAGTATTTGTGTTTCGAAAATTATAATTAATTTGTTTTTTCCTCAATTGTTTTTTTCTTTGCGTCACTCAGTTTACAAAATGGAAAACTTGAAATATCGCGTTATTTACGAGTACGAGTTCCAGCGTGGCACCAGTGCTGCAGAAACGGCTCGAAGGATTAATGATGTGTATGGCGACGGTGCAGCAAAAGAAAACACAGTGCGTTTTTGGTTCCAACGTTTTCGTTCTGGAAATTTCGACCTGCAGAACAAGCCCCGTGGACGGCCGGAGCCCAAAGTTGATAATGAAGAATTGAAGGCTATTGTGGAAGCGGATCCATCGCAAACCACGTCCGAGTTAGCTGCAGGCTGCGGTGTTAGTGATAAAACTGTTTTAATCCACTTGAAGCAAATTGGGAAGGTGAAAAAGCTTGAAAGGTGGGTACCTCACGAATTGAGTGAAGCAAATCAACAAACGCGCGTTGACTGCTGCGTTGCATTACTCAACCGGCACAATAATGAAGGGATTTTGAATCGAATCATTACCTGTGATGAAAAGTGGATCCTGTATGATAATCGGAAGCGCTCATCGCAATGGCTGAACCCTGCCGAACCAGCCAAACCATGCCCCAAGCGAAAATTGACTCCAAAAAAGTTACTTGTGAGCGTTTGGTGGACTAGTGCTGGTGTCGTTCACTACAGCTTTCTTAAATCTGGCCAGACGATTACGGCAGATGTCTATTGTCAGCAACTGCAAACCATGATGGAAAAGCTAGCTGCTAAACAACCGAGGCTGGTTAATCGCTCTAGGCCACTGCTGCTTCATGATAACGCTAGACCACACACTGCACAACAGACGGCTACCAAATTAGAAGAGCTTCAATTGGAATGTCTAAGACATCCACCGTACTCTCCGGACCTTGCCCCAACAGATTACTATTTTTTTCGAAATTTGGATAACTTCTTGCAAGGGAAAAAATTCAACTCCGATGGGGCAGTCCAAACCGACTTCAAAGATTTTATTGATTCCCGTCCGAATGTTTTTTTTAGTAAAGGGATCGATGAACTACCTATGAGATGGCAAAAGTGCATAGATAGCAATGGTACATACTTTGATTAAATAAATATATTATATTAAAAAAAAATCAACTTTATGTTCCTCCCATACAAACGCCAATTTCATATGTAAGGACCTAATATATAAGGAGTAATAACACATTAATTTCACATTTATAATAGAAATAAAATGAGATCACGGCACGAGACACATGGTAACTTCACAAATTCCAATACTGATATGGCGGTACATACGGCCTCATAAATTTCCATGTTGTGAATATTGTTTATGGTGCTTACGTCTTGATAAATACTTTCAACACGCCATTGTATCTTGCAGGATGAATCAAATCACTTAGACGGTATTGTAAAACATCATTTTGATTAAGTTCGTAGATTTTCACTGTTGGCAGACAGATTTTTTTTTTGGTTTTTGGGTATATCAATGTAACTTGTCTTCCTCGACTGATGTTTGCATCATATTATATTTACCCTGAAGATAAAGACAACAATGCTCTCCAAAACGTCGGTCTAGGAAAATAAGTTACGCGGAAATGCCGTTCTTAAGTGCATCGTAATATTTATTTGATTAACTTATGGGAACACTGGACTTTTATAATATTATTTTTTTAAGAATTATAACACAATTTTTTCCACTTTTAAGATTATTTTTCTCGACATTCATGATCGGGAAAACGATATATAATGAACGTATATTTCGTTTTCCCAATGATGAAAGTGTAAAATCTTCAAAACTGCCGACAAAAAAAAACTCAAAAGTGGAGAAAACAGTGTTTTAATCCATAAAAAAAACTAACTAACTTACCATCACGCCGTCTCCCCGAAAGGGTAGGTAGAAATAATGGACTGCCACACTTTTCTTTTCTGACATATTTCTCTCCCTTTCTCGACATTCATACATCGTGTCATGCACGCGCGCCGATTTCTCTGACTCCTCACATGCCGATATTCAATATTTGATTTATTTGATCGTGCCACGTTTTCCTCGGTCTTCTTCTATTTTTGGTTCCATTTACATCGTTAACATATATTTTTTTTACCTTTCTTTCTTCATTCATTCTTTCCTTATGTTCAAACCATCTAAATGATCCTTTCATTATTTTGTTCACAACACCATCATTCGAACCGCATTCCCTTTTTATATTTTCATTCGACACTCTATCATACACAGAGTATCCACACATTCGTCTAAGAGATCTCATTTCTACTGCATTTATTCTACTTTCATTCTTCTTTTGCCAGTTCCATGCTTCACTTCCATAGATAAGGGTTGGTAGAAGAACGCCATTGCGCACTGCCATTCTAGCTTTTTTGGATAGGTTTTTGTTTGCGATGACAACTTTAAGTGCAAAAAAAAATTTATTGAGGAAAACAGAAATACGGTACTGCTCCCGCTGGAAAACTATATGTATAAGTGGAAATTGAATAAAATAAATATCATTCTGTTTGAAAAGAGTCCCAAAATACCAATATTTAACCTTTGTTTGGCGCCATAACAAATTTGAATGTTTCTGCCTAAAAGCAGAAAATTAATTCAAATCATTTTGCCCGTTTTTATACGACATGAGCCAGAAATGGCTCCAGAATGTGCATAATTATGTCGCGGGATGGCGCTGGAGCCGTTTGACACTTTATGCTCACTCAAATTTGGGTTATATGGGGCGTTTTATGCTAACAGTAAAATGATAATACGCTGGTGACATTTGGAGATGATTTTAAGTCACGCGCTGACGGGTTAAGCCCATAAATAAGGTGGTGTCGTTTCATTTAGAAAATAATGCGGAGCAGTCGTAATCAACATCATTACAATACACTGCAAACAAAATTAAATTTATGAGTATATGCGCATGCTTACGCTACTTCAAACGAAACGAGTTGAAAATTTTCAAATTTAATGTATTTAGATTCAACAATAACAAACCATCAAGCCGTTTCTCCGAAGGGGTAGGCAAACCTAATGTACTGCCGAACTACTTGATCCTGACACGCTTATGTAGCTTTCTCCACATTCATATAACGAGTCGTTCACGCACGTTAATTCTTCCGACTTCTGATATGGCTGATATTTAAATTTGATTAATTTAGTTATGCCAAGTTTTCCCTGGTCCCCCACGACTCTAATGATGCTCCCCGATGCTCCATTCACATCGTTAACGTATATTTTCTTAACTTAAATAAAAAAAAAATATATATATTTTACTAAAAAATAATTGCGTTATATGGTTACATTTTTAGATCTTACTATTAATTATGTATTGTTTCAGATATTTTTTATATTGAGTTGTAGTGAGATTCCTTGTATCTTTTGGTAGTTCATTGTAAAGTTTCAGTCCATTGTTCAATATCCTTGATTGTCTTGTCTTAGTTCGTGCAATCGGTAAGTGATATCTGTCACAATTCCTGGTCCAGTGTCTGTGTATGTCTGAATTTTTAGTTAATTTGTAGGTGCTGTCTGTTTTTGCTGTTCTTTTCCATGGTCACTCTGTGTACAATTTTGAACCCAATTACTGTTGTTTTGATTCTCGTGACATGTGATAGGTAGCTAATCTATGTCAATTTAATTGTCACGAGAATTCTACACCAGATCAAAAACGGTGTGACAATCACACTGCTATCGCCGGGAATCGAACCCGGAACCTTCGGTATAGCAGTTAGAGCTCATACCACTTTGCCACGAAGTTCGTCTTCGTATATGCGTTCCATTTGTCCAAACAAAGACAGCGATCCTTTATTTAGATTCTGAAAGACAATTTTAATTTTTATGAGGAATGGTAAAAAAATTATCTCAGCAAATCCTAGAAAGATGTTTAAAAAAAATACTAATTTTAACAAAGGATGGATTTTTATATCAATGCCAAATAACCTTTCTTTCTGAAACAACGATGTAAAATTCACATTAAATAATTAAAACATTCAAATATAACAAAATGGATATTCGATAATGCTTTAGCAAGACGAATTTTGTCATTCTGTTAAAATGAAGTGAATCTAAAAAAAGCACTCATTTTCAATCGAATTATTTATTTTAACAGTTAAAAGCATATAGCATGACGAATTTCGTCATTCTGTTATAATAAAGTGTATATTAAAGAAATAGTCATTTTTAATCGTATTAGTTATTTTAACAGTTAAAAGCTTAACATGCAAGTTAAAAGAAATGTCATCCATGATTGAGTGGTTATCTTTTTTCTTATGTTCCAATCTTTGGGATTGGCTTACAGCATATTAATATCTTGGCTGGTTCTAGGGATGCCATTTGGGCCTTTTTAATGCAGTAGTTTTCCATTAATGATGTAGAGACCATGTAAAGACGCGGGACGACACTGTTGTTGAACCAAGAGTCTACTAAGAACATTGAGATGGAGGTTCTAAGATCAATTACTGGAAAAACTCTCCGAGATCGTGTCCGCAACGTAGACAGAAGAAAAACTTGCGAAATAGAAGATATCGTTCGGTGGAGTAGATCCAGAAGAAAATACTGGAGGGACCATGTAGCCCGAATAGATAGTGACAGACTCCCATATACAGCCGCTTATGAAATCCTCTCTAAAAAATTAATATAGAACTGAAATTTTGAAACTTACCAATTAATAACTATTCATAACGCCGTTTCCCCGAGGATAAAGAGAAAATGAGACTCTCGAAAATCCTCATAATTGATAGTATCGTAATATGCACGTCGATTTTTCCGACTTTGAATATGGTTTAATAGTAATATATTATTATTATTAATTTTTGTTAAATCGCTCTTTTCATGACGGCATGAGCCAAATCGATGTAAAGGGTATTGTGGCTATCATAATGATTCTCATGACATGTGTGTGATAGGTAGCTAATTTATCGCCATTTTATTGTCACGTGAATTCTACACCAGACTAAAGGACAGTGCGACAATCACACTGCCCTCGCCGGGAATCTAACCTGGAACTTTCGGGGTGGCAGTCAATGCACTTACCACTCGGCCATGACATTTGATAATGCCTTAGAAGGGCGAAAGTGTCATTCCCATAAAATATAATAAAAATTCTAGAAAACTGACGTTTTCACTCGTATCAATTATTTAATATGGAGTTTTACATAATTTTTCAAGAAACAATAAATAAGTAATATATGTTTTAAAATGCTCGCGACAAGAATTTTTCGGTCGTCCTCGGCTTCTATTTCCACTTACACTACTTGAACTTGTACAACTTTTTAATCATTGTTCCCTCATTTATTCGTTCTATCTGTCCAAACCACCTCAGAGATTCTTTTTAAATTTTACTTGTGCTACCATTTCTTACTCTTTTAGTCATTCGGTATCCTATCAAACATCGTTTTCCCTGCATATTCTTGAGTGTGATATCATTTCTAATGAATTTTATCTACGTTCATCCTTCTTTTGTCAGCTGCAAGCTTCACATCCATACGTAATATTATATATGGGTTAGCAAAATAATTTTATAGATTTTTATTTAATAATTAACAGATTGTTTTTACTCCATTTAATAATTACAAAGGATCGAGATCGCGTGTGGAATGTGGAAACCACAGAGCTATTAGTCTTTTGAGTGTCGTTGGTAAAGTCTTTGGCAGACTTTTAATAGAAAGAGTAAAAAAAATTACGAGTGACAAAGTTTTGGGATGTGCAAGGTGCCTTTATGAATGGCATAAAATTATATGTTAACGATGTAAATGGAACTAGAAATAGAGGAAGACAGAGGAAAACGTGGCATGATCAAATAAATCAAATATTGAATGTCGGCCATGTGAGGAGTCAGAGAAATCGAGTGCATGACACGATGTACGAATAATGAGAAAGCGAGGGAAATATGCCAGGAAAGAAAAGTGTGGCAGTCCATTATTTCTGCCTTCCCCTTCGGGGAGACGGCGTGATGGTTAGTTAGTAAGTTTTCAGAAAAAAATGTTAACACAACAATTTTTTTAAATCACAAAATTATATAATATTTTTTTGCAGTTTCGTAATTTTATATAAATATTATATTTGACATGTCTAGGTACGAACACTTCGTGTTTTCTTTAAACAATTGAATCAAAACACAGTTTTTTTTCTTCAACAATTTAAGTTAATTTATCTTGACAAGTTTGAAAGTTAATCATCAGTAGAAAGAAAACGTCATATCGATCAAGTTCATTAAAAAATGTCAGTGAATTACGCTGGGCTTTTTATTACTTAATATTTAATTCAATGCAAATGCGATGGAGAGACCCTGCAAGAGAATTAAAATAATATCGGGGGCGCCACTGTGGGTTAAATCAAATTTATCGAATTTGAAATTCAATTCCGACCCTGCCAAGAGGAATTGCAGGCAATTTTCCAAACGCTCTTGTGTCTAAAATATGAGTGTGTATTATCTGAAATGTGCTTCAGGAAATAACATCAGATGTATTCGCGTTAAGGCCTCGATCCCGGTACATTTGTTCTGAAAAGTGGGCACGTGTGACAAAAGCGTCGTCCGACACGGTGTTAGGGAAAAATATTACTCATATTGGGATATTAAAAAGATCCATCTTGAAATACTCTTATTTTTTTCTTTTAGAACCTTTTTTTGTTCCTGTAGTCAGGTTGGCCTCTCTTGTGAAGTAGGATCCCAGCTATCCCTATATCTCTTTGGCCGTCTTCCTGGAGACAAGAATCTGAGGCGCCACCACGTGTTGGATTCTGGTGAGATCCATCCTCTGCACGTGCGCATTCCAGTATTTTATATTTGCCTCATCTTACAATTTCTTTCACATTAAAGATCTCGAAGAGTATTTCCTACTATTGTCCTCGGCGTCCGCATCTCTGCCATCCGCACCTTCATACTTACATTATCCGCTTCAATATCTATGCCATATTTCAGAATAGGCTTTACGAAGGTTTCGTATATTCTGAACTTACTGTCAGTTCTCAAAATTCTTCTTGAAATGCGATTACAAAATAATATTAACGTAATTGTTTATAAGATCAAGTTCTATTTTTTTTTCTTCATAAACATATACGTATATAATAATTAAATAAAACGATGTTTTTTAACTACTTCCACTTTTGTCTTTATTTAGACAGCGACCGGTTTCGCCAGGCTCCCTGGCATCGACAGACTGGTCAAAGTTGATGCCAGCGAGCCTGGCGAAACCGGTCGCTGTCTAAATAAAGACAAAAGTGGAAGCAGTTAAAAAACATCGTTTTATTTAATTATTATTTAAAATGAACTTCCATCAAGAGATTTCAGTAAAATCATTTGAATATACGTATATTATTTAACTAACTTACTAAACAACACGCCGTCTCACCGAAAGGGTAGGCAGAAAGAATTGACTGCCACACTTTTCTTTCCTGGCATTTTTCTCTCGATTCCTCAACATTCATACATAGTGTCGATTTCTCTGACTCCTCACATTGCGGACATTAAATATTTGATTTAATTGATCGTGCCACGTTTTCCGCGGTCTTCCTCTATTTCTGGTTCCATTTACATCGTTAACATATAATTTTTTTACCATTCTTTCTTTAATTCATCCTTTCCATATGTCCGAACCATCTTAATGATCCTTTTATTATTTTGTTCATAACACCATCATTCGCACCGCATTCACTTCTTATATTTTAATTCGACACTCTATCATACATATAGTATCCACACATTCGTCTAAGAGATCTCATTTCTACTGCATTTATTCTACTTTAATTCTTCTTTTGCCAGTTTCATGCTTCGCTTCCATACAACAGGGTCGTAGAAGAACAACATTTGAATATATATGTTTCAGTAAATTCTTCTTCTCCGTCGCTTCAACCCTTGGTGGGTCTAAAGGTCTCTGCCCACTACAACGTATCATACTATGACCGTACTAGGAACGTATCAGACATGAAAAGCAACACGATACGCCCTGCTATGCCAACTGAAACGGATCGACGGCGTTCTGTATCCGTATACATCCTGTATGATGCCCGTATGCAACTCGTATGTTGCCCGTATGTAATCTGTATCATCATACAGATCTCAATCCACCAAAATCGATAGGAAACCGTTGCATTCTCGCATGCGTATCGATGTTGCGTGAACGTCTTGGGAGTGCTATCAAGTTTTTAAATAATACAATAGGTATGCCTATTGAACAATTAACTGTTAGACAACTGGCAATAATTGCCATAATATTGGATGAGGAAGAAGAAGAGAAGGGTGAAGAGGGCCTATCGGCACCGGCAAAATATTCTCGCCGACAATTAATTAACGCTCCGTGCATAGTAGGCGACGGTGCTGGTCGGTGACGGAACGGTCTAGTGGGCATAGTCTCATACTTTTCAATACAAATAATATTTTGTTACCCGACACGTTCCTATTACGGTCATAGTATGATACGTTGTAGTGGGCAGAGACCTTAAACCTTCTCCAAGAAACGTCTCAATCCTGTCCCGTCTCTGGTCGCTACCTCTCAGTCTTTCTGCTAAATAAATATTATTGTAAATTATTATGCTCTAATAACTAAAAGACGAAAAACTTTTCTTTGATAAAAATCGCGTAGGAAATATTTTTTACCTTATATTAATTAAAGTGAAACAGAAAACTGCTGATATAAATTTTGTGATAAATACGTAGTATGTAAATAAAAGCGCCAAGATATATTTCTCCTTAATTATAATCACAGGTAATGGAGTCTTACTACGCATTTTCTTTTGCGAGATAAGATATTTACTCAGACACGTAAACAAAACGAAGGTAAAATCTATTACGGAAAGAGATAGTTACGTGTATAGGGCTCTGTATAATAATTGTTCAGGGTAAAACTTAAATTTAATATCGTCTTCTCTGTGAACCCAGTGGGATGTTTTGAGGGAGAGGGTCGGAAATCGGACACTTTACCCGGCAAAAATAAATGGACCGCTCGCTTTCAATATCTGAGCTGTTCTAGAGAGTCGGGGCTTTGTGCCACCCGTTTATGAAAGATTTTTCTATGCAGATAGACCCAATACTCCAGTGAATGTTCTGGAATCGTCTGAAACAAACGGCAGTAGTTTTATAAAATCTTCAATTTTGTGTGGTTATACACAGATCTTCTGGTTATTGTGACATTTTAACATTGAATTCACTATATAACTGATAATTATATAAAACAATGCTTCTACCGACCCTAATGTATGGAAGCGAAACATAGAACTGGCAAAAGAAGGATGAAAGTAGAATAAATGCAGTAGAATAAATGAAATCTCTTAGACGAATGTGTGGATACTCTGTGTATGATAGAGTGTCGAATGAAAATATAAGAAGAGAATGCGGTGCGAATGAGGGTGTCATGAACAAAATAATGAAAGGATAATTAAGATGGTTTGGACATATGGAAAGAATGAATAAAGAAAGAATGGTAAAAAAATTAAATGTTAATGATGTAAATGGAACCAGAAACAGAGGAAGACTGAGAAAAATGTGGCACGATCAAATAAATCAAATATTGAATGTCGGCCATGTGAGGAGTCAGAGAAATCGACGCGCGTGCATGACATGATGTATGAATGTTGAGGAAGCGAGAGAAATATGTCAGGAAAGAAAAGTGTGGCAGTCCATTCTTTCTGCCTACCCCTTCGGTTAGTTAGTTAGTTAGTTTTTTAGAGTGTATATCATTTTCTTGATGATAAAGATGTAAAACTTTTAAAATATGTTGAAAAAAAATAAACTCGAAAGTGGAAAAAAAAACAGTGTTGATGTAAATGAATCGTTTTTATACTTTAGTTAAGCAATGTCCATTTTTTCAGATAAAAAACACATTTTAATAACGATGCTTTGTGTTTGCGATTTATAAATGCTGTCGCTTACAGATATGTGTTTATATACGCTTTTGCGATGGATTAAAATAGGAGACAAAGAGAAAATGCAAAATTTTGACGCCCAATCGACGCTTGTCATAGACACGTTTTTTAGTAGTAGTTTTTTAATGAAAATATAGGGTCAAAGCACCAATGAATGACCGTTTAAGATTCAACTTGTACTGAAATCCTCATTAAAGGCATTAATTACATTATTCAGTGTACAAAGTAAAATAAAACAATAAAAAACACATTGACTCTCCAAATTCTCTAAATTTTTTTATTGAAATATGAGTATTACTATTAAAATTAATATTTCTCTAAAAAAATGCACAATCACCAGTAAATGACCACTTCAGGTTATATTGATACCATACATAAATTTTGTTACATTGTCACATTATGAAGCACCCTAACATATAAAAATATGTAAATATTCAAAGAATTGCATAAGAAATAACATTTTCCTTTTAAAAAAACTACTAACAATCTCAGAACAACAACGGGAAGACGCACTTTAACCGTTTGACAAGGCACGGTTCAAAACTGATAGTTTTGTTTCTTACCAACAGTTGTCTCTGCCTACCTCTTTTGTCATAGTTTCTTGGGATTAATGTTTTTTGACTGGACACATAGAGCAATTCTTAGTATATTTTGTTTTATTAACCAACGGTCATTTACTGGGGGCGGTCAAATACTGGTGCTTCGACCCTATAATACTTAAATATAATCCCCTAAATAGCAAGGATTTAAAAATATATATTTGAAAGAATGAATAACTTTGTATAAATTTTATGAAACAATGAGAAAAGAACACGTTTTAAAATATTTCTTGAAATATTAACTCATACGACAAAATGAAGATAATTATTTTTATAATTAATACAAATGAAAACGTCTGTATTCCATAAGTAATATCATAATTCAATTAAAAAAAACATATTTAGCTTTGATAAGGCATTATCAATTCCTATCAAACATTTGATGATGATGACCAAGGCGAAAGATGTCATTCTCATGGAATATAATAAAACTTCAACAAAACATAAGAATTAATGTAACAACATAAATTAAACAAAATATTAGAAATAGATGAGGTCCCTTAGACGTATGTGTGGTAGAACGATGTACGACAGAATCTCAAATGCTGATATCAGGAAGGAATGTAGAGCGAAAGAAGGTATTATGAATAAAATTATGAAAGGTTCGCTGCGTTGGTTCGGACATATGGAGCGCATGGGTGAAGAAAGAATGGTTAAAAAAGTATACGTTAACGATGTAAATGGAGTAAGGAGTCGAGGTAGACCGAGGAAAACACGGCATGACCAAATTAATCAAATATTAAAGGTTGGTCATGTTAGAAGCCGGAAGAATCGACGTGCGTGTATGACTCGATGTATGAATGTGGAGGAAGCTAGAGATGTGTGCCAGGATAGAGTAGTGTGGCGGTCCATTCTCCCTGCCTACCCCTGCGGGGAAACGCGTGATGGTTTGTTGTTGTTTAAGTAATGGAAACAAAATATTTTAAACAAAATTTAGTTAGTTAGAAACAAAATATTAATTAAAAACCTCTGCATAAATGCATCTCCAATAGTGATTGTAGATTATGGTAAGGACTTATTTCATAAATACGTATAAATTATACGAATTTACATGCTTAAACACAAACTCTTTTGCTTTGTTTGGGTCCAATTTTCATGCATTCTTCTTTATAAAAAAAATATATATTGCTCTTGACTCGTTTAAGAGAATTATTATAAAAATGCGCGATTCTAAAGCGCGTTGTAGCATACATCTTAAAAAGTCAATATGGCTCGTAAAGTAAACGTGAAAATAAATTTGGGTGAATTCGAGATTAGCGAGTTTCGCTCAAGCGAGCATTGAATAGCACCCCTTGCAAAAGCTACTTGCTCATCATTCCGCGAAGGCCTTTGGCGTCAATTCACTTTTCATAGACAATCTGTGGAGTTGCGCGTTTTACGACGGCAATTTTCTCGCACATCTTGTTAACGACCCGAGGCGTTAGACACTTATCTATGGGAGTACAGACTGATCATAAATGTTAAGTAAGGGAGAAATTTTCATCGATTTGGTGCCAGTCGAGAATTTTGAAAATTTTGCGATGACTTTAAACTATTTCAGACAAGCCTTAAAAGCATAGACGCGGAACTAGCGGGTACTATTTTTAAATCGTAGAAGGTAGTTAATCTATTATATATCTATTTGACTGTTACGCAAATTCTACGCCGGACCAAAGACAAGGTGACAATCACACTGCCATCGTCGGGAATTGAATCGGCTACCACATTATGTTCCCAGAAAACAATTTACAACTTCGTCTCTATTGAGATACAATTTCTTTATTCATTTATTTTTTCCTTGTGTTCAAACCATCTAAGCGAATTTTTGAATTTCTGAATTGAATTAAAGAATTTCATTAGTATGTTTATAATGATTTCATTTCGATGGCGTTCATTTCTTATATTTGAATTTATAAAGAAAATAAAAATGTTTTGGTAGTGATAAGACTCACCAGTGATAACGTTAACCAACAAATCATTATGGCGTTTTCACGATGGGATAAGCAGAAATAATGTTGAAATAATTCCTTATTAAATACATCGTGTCATGCACATAGGTAGATTTTTCCAACTTCTAACGCGAACATCATAAAAAATTTGAATCACTTGGTCGTGCCACATTTTCCTCGAACTTCCTCTGTTTATTTCTCCATTCACGTTGTTAACATATGTGATACTTTCTTTACCATTCATTTTTCATAAATATTTTCCTTGTATTCAAACTATCTCAGCGAATTTTTGAATTTCTGAAGTGAATTAGGGAATTTCATTAGTTTGTTTATAATGATTTCATTTCCATTTTTTCGATTTCGTTCAACTTATTCAAAATCCGACCTGCGTGTTATGACCCACCATAGGAATGTGTCACTGTGTGTGTGTGTAATAATCGAGTAGTGTGGCGATCCATTCTTACGAATTTAATTTAGTTTCTAATAATCAATTAAAATTTGTCATAGCCACACTCGGATATCGCACCCTCCGAGGGTATTACTAGTTCCGCGTAGTGTCTGCACTAGTTTAGAGCCACGCTCGTCTATGGCCTACTTGCAGCTTTAATGGCAGTAATTTAAGCTTACGTATTATTTCCCTTACGGTTTCGGGCACTTAACAATAGGCGAGCTCCACAAACGACACCCGCGTGACGTCATTGCAGTCGTGACCGAAATATAGTATTGGAGCTGATTTTGTATATAAAATAATGTTTTTATATGGCGCCGGCGAAATAATCCCGAGCCGTGTTCTTTGAGAGATTTTATAGGGTGCTCCTAATGGAGGTGTACGTGAAAATTACTCCGGTCGTCTTTCGTCCTTTGAATGTACAGCCTGTTTTGAAATATGATTCTTAGATATGTGTTTTGAATCCCATTTACCGTCGTCAGTGTATCTAGCAAATCTAATAGATAGATTCTTCTTTTTATTCTTAATGTAGGCCTAGTGGCCTGTTTCTTAAGAGGAATTGGCCTCCTGCGAAGTCGATTCCCAGCTGTCGATCCATCTCTTTGGTTGTCTGCCCGGGGGCCGTCTACCTTGGGTCTGGCCGTGCAACACAATGAAGGGGAGTCTAGATAGATCCATTCTCCTCACGTGCGCATACCAGAATCTTCTACTTTGCCTTCCCCATCTAACGAAATCCTCGACCTCGCATATCTCCCTTATCCGTGTATTCCTTATTATATTTTGCAGTGTCTTGCCAGATATAGGTATATATCTGAGCGCCTTCATTTCTGACACTCTGAGCGCGTTGTTTGTGATTGTGGTGTCCGCCCTGCACTCGATCCCATATGTCATGATAGGTCGCTCACAAGTCTTATAGATTCTCACTTTGCTGCTGATTTTCATGTCAGGGTTTTTCCAAATTGAATTCTTCAAGCATCCTGAAATGATCGCAGCCTTGTTTATTTGCCCCATCACTTCACACGGTAGATCCGTTTTTCCACACATGACTATAATTTATTCTTCTTTTTCTCCGGATTATGTAAAGTACTTTGGACAAACAACTAAAACGAACAGAACATAGAGACAACCTAACAAACTTATTAGCATCACTGTTTTCTTTTTTTACAAAGACGACCTTCGTGGCAGAGTGATAAGAGCTCTGTTTGCCATACCAAAGGTCTCGGGTTGGAAATATAAACTGGTACTGTAATATATTTCGAGAAAATAAACTGATTTGATATTTGATTTAATTTGATATAGGGTTCGATTCCTGGCGATGGCAGTGGGATTGTCCCACTGTATTTAAGTCTGGTGTAGAATTTACGTTATCATAAAATGGCGACAGATTAGCTACTTATCACATGTCATGAGGAACAAACAAACATACAAATCATCACGCTGTTTCTGCAAAACCATCACAGAGATTATGGTCCGCCACACTACTCCATCTTTACATACCTCTCTAGATTATTTCACATTCGTACAGCGAGTCATACATGCACGTTGATTCGTCCGACTTCTAGCTAGGCCGATTTTTAAAATATGATAAATTTGGTCATGCTACGTTTTCCTCGATCTTCCTGGACTTCGTACTCCATTCACATCGTTAACGTATAATTTCCTAACCATTATACTTTTATCCATGCGAAATATGTGTCCTTTACATGTACCATTACATTGATCCTTTCATAATTTTGTTCATAATACTTTCTCTCGCTCTACATTCCTTCATGATATCAGCATTTGAAATTCAGACGTACATTGTTTTATCACACATACATCTAGGGAATCTTATCTCTAATCCTTCTTCTGCTAGTTCCATGCTTCGCTTCCGTACATAATCTGTAACATTTGGATAATGATAAAGATCAGACATTTGTTATTGCCAAAAAATACTGTTTTTTACGAGATATATAGAAGTGAGATGTTTTGCTTTGCTTGGGAGATATCCGATGTTATTGGAAAGTCCCCTGCATTGCAAATATTCCAATCCCATGTCATACAAAATTAACTTACTAACTAATCAACCATCACGTCGTCTCGCCGAAAGGGTAGGCAAAAAAAATGTCCAAACTTTTTACTAGTTTTTTCATGATTTTGTTCATAACAGTTTCGTTCGTACTGCATTCACATTTTATATTTGCGTTTGACATATTAGCTTCAATAGTGCACTACCAGCAGAGTATCAAATGCAAATATAATATATACGAGTATACGAATTGATGCAGTTCGTATGAAAGTGTTATGAACTAAATTATAAAAGGGGCATGTATGGTTTGCAATGAATGAAGAAAGAATTTTAAAGGAATATATTTAATCGACGTAAACGGAACTAAACATACAGGAACACCAAAGAAAACGTGACATGATCAAATCAATGAAATATTAAATTTCGGCCACGTGACGAGTCGGAGAAATCAACGTGCATGCATGACACGATGTAAAAATGTTAAGGAAGCAAGAGAGATATGTAATAAAACAACAGTATTGCGGTCCATTTTTACTGCCTACTCCACGGGCAGACGGCGTGATGGTTTATTAGTTAGTTTTATATAATGTCATAAATATGGGCTGAGATAACCAAACCGCAGAGCTCAAGAGAAGAATTGGACTTAGCTGGGCAGCTTTCGGAAACATGGCTACACCCTTCTTCTTCATCTTCTTCTTCTTCTTTAACAGCCGTTGACGTTCACTGCTGGACATAGACCTCCCCCATACTTCTCCATGTATGACATGTCATACAGGGGGTGGTTGGCATTACAACGCCACGCTTGCCAGACTGGTTGGCGAGGTGTCCTTCCACGTTAGCCTATGCATCAATATTATCCACCGAGGTTATTCACACTCAATCTCTAACATTTCGCATAGTTTCCAGTGGAGACCAAAGTAGAGGAGGTGTGGATAGGCACTTGGGATCGCATCAATCCTTCAGCGTAGCATCCTTAAAAACCGTAAAATACCGATCAACCTGAAACGAAAAGTCTATAAAGCCTATGTTCTGCCAGTTGGTACTTATGGCTTTGAAACTGTAACACTGTCCAAACAAATGCCGAGAAACTACGAGTGGCCCAAAGAGCCATGGAAAGAGCCATGTTAGGAATAAGAAACAGAGTCCGAAACGATACGGTGAGATAAAAAACAAAGATCACTGACATTATTCACCGGGTGGCGACTCTTAAAAGTCACGTAGCAAGAAGCTCAGATGAAAAATGGACAAGAAGACTGCTAACTTGGAGACCGTGGACGGCAAAGAGAAGTGCAGGGCGACCGCAACTACGATGGAATGATGATCTTAATAGACACGTCCAAATAACCTGGATGCAGTCTGCACAAGACAGAGTGACATGGAAGCGAATGGAGGAAGCCTTTGTCCAGGAGTGGACGGGAATAGGCTGAGGAAGAAGAAGAAGATAAGGAATGTCAAAAAACACACATTAACCGGTCGTTCAAAAGCTTTGGTTGAAAAAGCAGATTCTAAAATAGATCGCGTATATAAATATATAGAAATTACTCGATGCTGAGTTCCTGAATTAATTTTATATATGTGGTGAGGTTTGTTTGCGAGGCTGTCCTAAACCTACAGGATATTTTAATATTAAATTATATTTAATCATGTAACGTACATATGTACATTATTTCAATATTCTACCTTATACACAACTACCCTCAAACCTTGTAGTACGTAATACATTGGCTATGTAATTTATAAATAGTTATGAAATACACCCCATACCTATCAAATTCCTAAACGGAAAGACTCTAATAATAAACGTTTAAGACAGAAATTGAGGAAATTCATCCCTTTTCCATTTCAGGAGATAAGGATATCTTACAAAAAATATACCTGAAAAATATTTTCCAAACGAATTAGATTTTCTCTTAATACTTCCCGATTTCAACAATAAATTGAGTGGTAGACATGTTTACCCATTTTACCAGGGGTAATTGAAATTCCGAGTTTTTCCTTCGATAATAACCGCAAAACTTTGAATATACGATTTCATTAAAAGTAACGCGAACGTGGAATGGATACCGCCCTTGCCGCTCTCGCGTTATCGGTAAAATTTGAGGTGAAATAGCTTTATTTGCTTTTCGAAAATAACATTTTAAGGATATTCAATTTGAGCAGTCACGGACAAACGGGGAGCGATTTTATGCGATTTTTTTAACAGTTCTAAAGTTACAATGAGAAAATTATTGAGGTACGAGAGAACGGGTTATTATACTGATTCGAACCTTTATAGAAAATGGAGAATAACTGTTTTTTTATTGTCACTTCTTTTTACTTCGAAAATCGTTCATTAAACCAGTAATTAAATACAACGATATTTTTTTAAGAACTACTTCCACTAATCTTTATTATTTGTGATGATATCTACAGAAACAATAAACACATTAATTTACTCATTTTGTTGAAATCTCTTGATGCAAGTTTGTTTTAAATAATAATAAAATAGCTTATTGAACGTTAAGGCATTAACACTGGAATTCCATAGTAATATACTAAGGAAATTGAAAATAACTTTGTTTAATCCACTAATTATAAAAAAAAAAAAAAAAACACGACATGTTTCGGAGGATACTTCCATCTTCCATAAGATGTTATTTTAAATTTCCTAAGTAAAAATAACTATGCATTTCAAAAATAATTTCCACTTTTGTCTTTATTTCGACAGTTACCGGTTTCGTCAGGCGCGCTAATATCAGCAGACTGGTCAAGGGAAAGGATTGTATGCGATTTTATAACAGTTCAAAAGTTGAGAAAATAATTTAGTTTCGAGAAAAGGGGTTCCATCACCGATACGAACTTTTATATAAAATGTAGGTAAGTAAATGCTATTAAAAAAAATGAACAGCTGTTTTACCAACACACAGGTATGTTAACATTATCAGGTGTTACAAACAACTTACTATTTGTAAAACCCGAAATGCCAACATAGGTTGGGAAACGAGCTGTCACGCCAATCTCATTAAAATAAATTATGACTTATGTAATTAGACATTTCATGATATAAGTTCATTTCAAAGAATGAAAATTACAATTAAATGTTTTTTTATACATAAATAAATTATTCTTCTTTCAGTGCCGTGTCAGGTCCTTCCAACGTTGGCGATCACTACAGCTAGGGCATCTCTACTCTGCGTCACTTGGAACAGGTTCTGAACTCTTGTTATTTCTGTGCACTCTTTGATGTTCTGCAGCCAGGACAGCTGCCTTCTACCAACTCCCCAACTTCCCTTCACTTTACCCATTAATATCAGTCGAAGAAGGTTATATTTTTCTCCCCTTAGCACATGACCCAAATATTAGATCTTTCTAATTTTCAAACATGACAACAGCTCTCTATTGGCTCTGGCTCTGCAGTATGTCTGACCCTATTGGTCCACGGTATACGGACACGGAACACTCTGCGGTATATCCACATCTCGAATGCTCCAACCGGTTCATTACATTTACTTTTAGAGTCCAGGTTTCGCAGCCATATAGTAGAACAGACCATATATAAAACTTAATCATGCTTTGTCAGAGCTTCAAGTTAATGTTATCGTTGCAAAATAATGTTCTCGTTTTATCAATTGCAGCTCGTGCAACTTCAATTCTGAATTTAATTTCAATATATATTTAGTTCGATTCCACTTAGGGTTTTTGGCCTTTCTCGATAATAATCCGTTCTCTGCCATCGCTGGTGGTAGATGGCAGCGAGTTGCCGAAACCGGTCGAAGCCAGAAACCGTTTAAGAAAAGTTTTATGATTCGTTTGTTTATTTAATGTCATTCACCAATATTCAGAACCAAATTCATAAAAATTCTGAAACGTTATCGGGCATGCGCATCGTGTGCATTTCGATTTTCTTTCGAAATGCACAAGAATTACAGAGAATCTAAGTATTCCTCTCTCGCTCTTTTGTATTCAATCTCTTTCTTTGACGACATTCGGGTTTTTGCTTATTTATATTATGACATTTGTTAAAAAAATAAATTTAATCATTTAAATTACAATTCGTATAAAATCAGTGTTTCAATAACGTTGAAGTATTGTAATACTTCATTTAATAACATTGAAGTATTTTAGTGTTTCGGACAAAACAATGGATTATTTATTATTAAGTAACAAATTGTTAGATTCCATAAACAATAATAAATCTTAATAAGATTACATATATTTTTTAAGACTTAATATCAAAAGCACGCAGTCTCAAGAACATCCAACCATATATGCAAACGCATGTAAGTAATGCATAGAGAACAAACGGCTAATCCTGGAAGACTTAGCAAATCCTTTTCGTGTTCCCGTTTCGCAGGCAAGGATTATAGGATCCCCCATACTTATCAAGTATTAAGAGACACTTGTTTCAGAATTCATACTAAACACAATAATGTATCTCGTGCTCTCCGGGACTGGTGAGGGGAGCACTAAATGCCTAATTGATAGTGGCAATCCATCACTTGATCAATTCTCCGTGAAGAAAAATGTCCAGAGCAAATGGAGAAATAACGTGAACGAGATGTATCGCTCATTCGGATTTATTTGAACGTGGTTCTCTTAACGAATTTTACCCGCAATTAGATATATGAGCGAATACGTACTTAATCAAACTAATCTTTTAAAGTACACATGTGTATTTGAGGCTTTTGAAAGCTTTTGATCGCTTTTGAAAGGATCGACTACAATATTTGAAACTCGTATTAAGTAAGAAAGTATCTTAATTAATATTTGTATGATGGGAACAAAAAATTGTAAAGAAACATGTAATTCACATAACTAACTAATTAACCATCACGCCGTATCGCCGAAAGGGTAGGCAGAAAGAATGGGCTGTCACACTTTTACTGATGCGGCACTCCATCCTACTCTTTTCGCCCCGCGGGAGACGCGGTGTGATGGGTTGCGAACCTCATCGCCACCAATAGGCATCTCCCGCGCACACTTCGATCGACCAACACCCACAAAATAAATCTAAAACAAATAATATAAAATACAATGATATAAAATAAAATGAAAATAATTTAACACAAAATGTAATTCACATTAAATAAAATAAACAGAAAAATAAATAAAACACTTTGTATTAAACCACGGTATGGTTATTATATTTAATGTCAAATAGTTTCGTTTGAATCCAAGCTTCATCAGGCCAGTATAACAACAACAAAGTGTAACCTAACCTAACCTAACCACAAAGTGAGTGCTTCATATAAATATTGAAATAAAACAAATTTCTAGAAACAGACGTTTTCTTTCGTATTAATTAAAGGTTTTTTCCCATCTAGATAATAGACATTTAATACTTATTATTGTTTTAATATGGAGTTTTAAATTATTGTTCAAATAACAATAAAATAAACACTTAGTTCGATTTTTAAAACGCTATTAACTGAGCATGGTCAAAATTCTACACAACGAAGGCGAATACAGAAGAAATTAATAAACACTTATTTACTAATATTTGTGAAATGTATACTTACATCTGTATACGAATCCTGGATTTTCACCTGTGGGTGGTATATATACAACTTCCAAAAATGTATCATACATGATCATAATAACAATGGTGGAATGGGGAATGTTGTAATTACATAAAGCGTGCGCTTAACCCAACCAATGACAGGTCATAAGTCCTGTAAACACCTTGATCATCCATATTCAGTTTCCAGTTTGTTTCTTCGTCTCTATTGAGATACAACTAAACTTATTTACTGTTAAAAAAATGTTATAAATATCATAATTGATTATATTTTATCGCAACAGCTGTTTCGCTAACCGATGTTAGCATCGTCGGGTATTACAATCAACGTAAATCGTTGATTGCAAGAACTTAGGATGCTAACATCGGTTAGCGAAACAGCTGTCGCGACAATATATTATCAATTGTGATATTTATAACAAAGTTTTTTATTTAAACAGTAAATATTGTTGAATTTATTTATTTATTATTATTATTTCGTTGAATCGCTCTTTACATCATGACAGCATGAGCCAAATCGATGTAAAGGGTATTAGCTATCATAGTGATTCTCGTAACATGTGATAGGTAACTAATCTATCGCCTATTGTCACGTGAATTCTACATCAGACCAAATACAGTGTGACAATCACACTGCCCTCGCCGGGAATCGAACCCGGAACCTTCGGGGTGGCAGTTAATGTACTTACCACTCGACCACGAATATCGAAGTGTTTCTGCCAAAACAATGGATTATCTTATAAACACTTGAGTTAGGATTTAAGTGTATTCTTATTATCTTAAATATTTTATAATATCCAGAAATATTTTTCGGGGTGAAACCGTGTTCCCTCTCGTCAAGCTCCACCAACGTTTCGGAGGCCCTTGCGGCCTCCATCATCAGGGTGTTAGAAATTCGGCTATTCATAACTTAGAATATATTAAGAAATGGCGAAAAAGAAAAAAATATAAGTAGATTATGAAAGATAATAATATATCTATGAAATCAGAAGAAAAAATTAAATCCGAATCTAAATAACTCAGAAGAAAAAATAATACAAGATATAAGTAACAAAGAGAACCTAGACTCAAAAGAAAATACAAGATATAAGTAACAAGGAGAAACTAAAACTCAAAAGAAAATACAAGATATAAGTAACAAAGAGAAACTAGACTCAAAAAACAAGACAACAAATAAATACAATAAAGCAAGAGAATAAAACAAAGTTAGGTACAACCGAATACCTGAGTTATTTAGATTCGGATTTAATTTTTTCTTCTGATTTCATAGATATATTATTATCTTTCATAATCTACTTATATTTTTTCTTTTTCGCCATTTCTTAATATATTCTAAGTTATGAATAGCCGAATTTCTAACACCCTGATGATGGAGGCCGCAAGGGCCTCCGAAACGTTGGTGGAGCTTGACAAGAGGGAACACGGTTTCACCCCGAAAAATATTTCTGTATATGATAACCGTGGAAATTTACGTTCTTATTTTATAATATCGTTCATAACTGTCTCTCAGGTGTCTATTCTAACTTAGAATAGACATTTCTAAGATAGTCTACACTTTAGAGAACGAATTTAAGATAGCGTGCTATTAAAATTAATCATTTGCGATTAAGTATGTCATATAAAGTAAATAATGATCACATTTTTCAAAACAAATTATGTCTCTGTATTCCATTTAATATTACAAAGATCGCACCAATGACAGGGTGAATTGGACTTCGCTGAGTAATCTATTTTCCTGCCGACAGGCAATTTGAATCCAGTTTCTAATAGTCGGATGTCATTACGCTGTCTCCATAATATCTGTGTGAGTGCATTAGTTCCGTACTCTTTCCGAATAAAAATGCATTACTCTCCGTGTGTTAGTTGCACAGAGAACCTTTTTAAAATGATACTCAGAAGTTTGGCAACACTCCAAAGTAATTATTGTCGAGATAAGAGAAGGGGGCTGGCATCTCGTTACAGCTATTTTAAGGGTCGGTTTTTCAAACGAAAAATTAATTAGTTTTATTTTTAATCCGTAAACTTTCTCGCGAAGGAAATGAGATTTATTTTATAATTAATGATTTCACTGAAGCTCGATGGAAATTTATTTAAAATAATAAAATAAGAAATAAAATTGTTATGAACAAAATAATGAAAGGATCGCTAAGACGGTTTGGACCCCTTGTAATAAAAAAAAAATGTAAAATAGATATAGTGGAAATAAGATGTCTTAGAGGAATGTGTGGAAAATGGTATGATAGAGTTAATGTAGAATAAATGCAGTAGAAATGAGATATCTTAGGGGAATGTATGGAATGTATTTAGGAAGTGACTAAAGAGTGAATGAAAGTGTTACAATCAAAATAATGAAAGGAACGATAAAATGGTTTGGACCCATGGAAATAATGAAATCAGAAATAATGGTAAAAAAATATATGTTAACAATGTAAACGGAACTAGAAATAGATGAAGGCTGAAGGAAACGTGGAAAATCAAATATTATACGAGTATATCGCCCACGCGAGGAATCGGAGAAATCGACGTTCGTGTATGACACGACGTATGAATGTTGAGGAATCGAGATAAGTATGTCAGTAAATAACAGTATGGTGGTCCATTATTTCTGCCTACCTGAGGAGATGGTGTTATAGTCAGTTAGTTATTTTAAATAAAATAATGTGTTTTGTTAACTTTATTATTTAAAATTTTCACATCAAAAAAATCATGTCAAAATCATTTAATACAAAACATTTTTGTGTTGGTATATCAATTTGAGAATACTCCTCATCAAGACCTATGTATGGAGTGTCTTGATGTACGGCTGCGAGACATGGTGCCTATCCGAAAGGGATAAGCGGAGACTAGAGGCTTTTGAGATGTTGTCCAATAGAAGACTCTTTGGAATTTCCTGGAGAGACCACATCACGAATGAGGAAGTTCTTCAAGGAATCGAAGGAGGAAGGCACCTGCTCAGGACCTTGTCCGAAAGGCGTGCAAGATGGATCGGCCATGTAATACGTCAAGAAGGTCTCTTGCATGCCATAATGGAGGGTATGATCGAGGGGACAAACTCTAGGGGACGCCCACGCCGAGAGTACCTGGAGGACCTGTTGGTAGACGTACGCTGCTCATCATATGCAGATCTCAAAAGAGCCGCATAAGACAGGGAAAAATGGAAGAGAATAATGGAGGAAATTGCTGCAAACCAATCCCAGGATTGAAACCAGAGAAGAAGATATCAATTTCTACTGCCTAACATCTCTACACTGATGACTATACGTAACATTTTCAAAGAATGTGATGTATAATCAGGGTTTTAAAAAAAATATATCTTACAATATTATATTATTATATACTGTTTATTTTTCTTTCATGCTATAAAAAACCTATTCGATATGTTCTCTGGAGTGTTGCTCCTCTTGTGAGGTGAATTCCCAGCTATAGTTTCATTTTTTGATGTCTTCCACGAGGACGAGTCCCGTGAGGTTGAAACCAGTCGCTGTGAAATTAAGATAAAATAGATAAAAGCAAGTAATTCTAGAAAATAAAAACATCGTTTAATTAATAATTGTTTACCTAAACATATTTAAATGACATAAAAAATGTTTTTATATCAAATTGTTGTGTACTTGTTAAAGTAGTAATAGAGAAAAATAAACACAATATTATTTTATTTAAAATACGTTTGTACTATTGTTTACACCACTTTACTTGTTTTTTTATAGCAACTGGTTTCGCTCCCGCCGGAGCTTTATCAGGGTTACAAAAACAAACTGATTACTTAAACCATTTAATGTAGCCATGAAATCGGTTGGTTCGATAAAACGAAATGAAATGGTATAATAACTAAATAATAAAGTGTTTGAAAATATTTTTGATAATGCCACACCACAAATTAAGCTCCATACGAAACTATTTTATTTGTACATTACAATAATCTTAAAGTACATGAATCATACCACATTTTGCTGTCTCTAATAATCGATTTCGACATAATAAGTACAGGTTTCTTATGTCATATGATTAAGAGTTTAAGAGAAAATTAACTCTTACTAATATGACATAGGAAACCTCTACTTAGTAAGTACATGAATCATACCATATTTTGTTGTCTATAATAATCGATTTTGACTTTATAAGAGGTTTCTTATGTCATATAATTAAGAGTTTAAGAGAAAATTAACTATTACTTTTATGACATAGGAAACCTCTACTTAGTAAGTACACGAATCATACCATATTTTGTTGTCTATAATAATCGATTTTGACTTTATAAGAGGTTTCTTATGTCATATAATTAAGAGTTAAAGAGAAAATTAACTCTTACTTATATGACATAGGAAACCTCTACTTAGTAAGTAAATGAATCATACCATATTTTGTTGTCTATAATAATCGATTTTGACTTAATAAGTAGAGGTTTCTAATGTCATATAATTAAGAGTTAAAGAGAAAATGAACTCTTACTTACAAGACATAGGAAACCTATAATTATTAAGTACATGAATCATACCATATTTTGTTGTCTATAATAATCGATTTCGACTTAATAAGTAGAGGTTTCTTATGTCATATAATTAAGAGTTAAAGAGAAAATTAACTCTTACTTATATGACATAGGAAACCTCAACTTATTAAGTAAATGAATCATACCATATTTTGTTGTCTATAATAATCGATTTTGACTTAATAAGTAGAGGTTTCTTATGTCATGTAAGTAAGAGTTAAAGAGAAAATTTACTCTTACTTTTATGACATAGGAAACCCCTACTAATTAAGTACATGAATCATACCATATTTTGTTGTCTATAATAATCGATTTTGACTTAATTAGTAGAGGTTTCCTATGTCATATAAGTAAGAGTTCAAGAGAAATTTAACTCTTACTTATATGACATAGGAAACCTCTACTTATTAAGTACATGAATCTTACCATATTTTGTTGTCTATAATAATCGATTTTGACTTATTAAGTAGAGGTTTCCTATGTCACATAAGTAAGACTTAAAGAGAAATTTAACTCTTTTTTATAAGACATAGGAAACCTCTACTTATTAAGTACATGAATCATACCATATTTTGTTGTCTAAAATAATCGATTTTGACTTAATAAATAGAGGCTTCCTATATCATATAAGTAAGAGTTAAAGAGAAATTTCAAAATAATGATGCAAAAAAGGTCAAATTTGTACAAATATTTTATTTAAATGGGCTATTAACCTCACAGGATCTAATGCAATACTCGTACTTATATATTTTCAGATATGTATTTCAGAGAGACAATATTCTGGTGTTAAAAATTTGGCCTCATTCCATGACAGGACATAGCTACCTACATGTAATGTATTTGTAGATAGGTATGTAGAGAATTGTGCGAATAAGGTTAACAATCCAAGCCTTATGAACTAAGATATGAAATGAGATTTCATCAGTTTTTCTTCTTCTTCTTCTGCCTTCTTCCTTGCACTTCTGGATATAGGCGTTTTCCATTTTTTCACTCGTCCCTGTCTTGTCCCTTCCGCATCCAGGTCGTTTCAGCTTTTGGGGAATGTCTCAAAATGATACTGAAACGCCATACAGGGCGAAGCATAGCGAAAGCTCCCCTTGCCTTGTTGAGTCTGCTGGCTACATCTTCCTCCGAACCTCCAGAACCTGCTATCATGGTGCCGAGGTAGCAAAAACTGGTCATGGTCACAAGGGGGACACCGTGGAGCAACATTGGGGTCGAGTCATTTGTGGACACTCGTAGGTCCACTGTCTTGGATATGTTAATTTTGAGACCTACTTTTGCCGCTTCCTCTTGAAGTCTACACAGCATCTGCGCTTCATCCATCAGGTTTATCGAAAGCAAACATAGGTCATCAGCATTATTCAAATCCTCCAACTGGTTATCACGTATCCATGGAATGCCACGAGATAATTATACGCTAATTATATTTTTCTTCTTCGCGTACCGTATCAGGTCCCCCTGACGTTGGCAATCACTCTGGCGAAGGCTTCTTTATCTTGTGCAACCCGGAACAGCTCCCCCACAAGTCTCATCCCGGTCCAGTCTCTTGTTGCACAGCCAAGAAATTTGCCTCCTACCAGGACCACGCTGCCCCTCAATTTTTTCCATCAGCTAATTATATAAGGTTAGTTGTATATTTTTAATCGCAAATTTGTTTTTGTTTTAATTTGTAATCGATTTGTCATTAAACAACAGCATTGAACTACCACGTCGCACAGTGGGGCCAAAATATGAAAACGTGTCATTAACTCATAGAAGCTATATATATAGCTATAAATCAAAGGATTTAATGTAATTAGGTAGGTTAATGAAAATAAGAGACAATGTCTTGAATATTAACACTTTATTTTTCCAATAACAATGAAATATGTGTCAAATACTGTCTTATTTTTATATGCTCGTTAAAGTAATTTTTTATTATTTTTAATAACGTAAAATGCAGCTTAGTTTTACATAATATATACGTTTCTTGAAAGGACGTCGATTTTACCCTTCATAAATATACACCAATATTTTTTTTACTCGTTATCAGATATTTCTGAGACACCATCATTGTCATCGGATTCATCATTTTCGCTTTGGCTGGAGGACCCTGTAGATGGAGGTATTATCAGATCCAAAACGTCTTTGAGGAATCTAGTTAGTTCCTCTTTCGGTAATTTCCTCTTACTAGTTATTAAAGGATCTGATGAGAGTAAAAGAAAATTTAAAATATCCGTGTTTGAATTCGTTCTGCTGGATTTCCTCGAGTGGTACTCCCTAAACTTTTTAAAATCTTTGTTACGTGCTTCCTGCGCTTCTTCGGTTAATTGACCTATCGGCAATATTGACGTTTTTATTATTTCAGGTCCGTGTATTAAATATTCGTGAAGTGTGGGTGGCATATTACACCACGGATATTTTTCTTCAAAATATCTGGCTGTATGTAACGCATACTCCCGGTATTTTTCCACACTGATTTCATGACCACATGATATAACTATTAAAATGGTGTGCATTTTTCTTATTAATTCTACATCTAAATTGGTTATTTCTGCAGACACCTCTGCACTTAAAAAAAAACGCCTGGCGGTATTTCCATCGTTTGTGTTACCAAAGCCCGGCTTGGTTTGTCCACGATCAAACCTAGTTTTTCTTTGAATTGAGCTTGAATTTTTTTCTTAGTTTCTTCAACGATTTCCTTGTCTGTCCCTCGAGCTTTTATAGGCAGTTTGTACGTCAAATGGAGAAGACACTAAAAAAAGCGTATCCATCCGTGCAAGACCGAAATGCCGAATTCTAAATTTTCTGTTTTTATTTATTTTGTTAGCAATGCATCTATATATTATAATTAAATTGTTTAGATGTGGCACCACGTATGTGACATTTTTGGGTAGAAGAAGTATGTGTGATAGCATTACATACTTTGCCATCAATCATTGCGAATATTAAATGATGTTTGATTACGATAACGCGCCCATCTAGTCTGACTATGGTTGTGGTAATATTTTTTATTTCTTCATCTACCCTTCGTTTCTCTTCCAAAGGTACTGCTGTGCATTCCTTAATAAATTCTATTTTCAGAGGTCTGCAATACCTCGTTGAACCAGGTCTTGGATTTTGCCAAATAATTTTGGCACCAGACACTAGGCGTAAGGGGGCAAATGATGTGATAAAAACCGCTGCATCATCGGCATCTGCGTCAAAAAAGCCTGTTTATGTGAACTGTGCCCCGAACTTCCATCAACTCCCCATTTGGAATATAATATCATATTATTTAATTCTTTGGGTTTGAGTGTAAAAACAACATCTTGATGGGTGATAATTAAACGCTCAATCGTGAGATTAAGCATGATCTGCAAATCAACATATACCAAAGTATCCGTGACATGTATATTTTCTGGCTCTGGATAACATCGTCTTTTTTAGGCCTGTACAGTTTTATACGAAGGATATAAGTTTTTAGATTTCAACTTAATAGCGTTATACTGATGTGGAGGCAAGTCCGCTTCTATTAAAAGTGCTAAAGCATCTTCTGCTGACATGAACACGTTTCCAAAAGACTCCCTGGAAGTTTGATGAGATTTACCTGAACCTGTTGGAAAAGATAAAATACCTCGAACCAACTTTGAGGCATCTGCCTGTCATGCAGCTCTAAGTTCCATTTGTGTTGCGTAGAGTAAGTCTGGCAGAGATGCAGAATTCCTCAGATTAACCGTCTTTTGCCGCTTCACCCTTTCTGTACTCTCCTCAAAAGGAATCATCGGGCGACCGCCACATGTTTTTGTAGCGCGAACGAAAGAAACGGATGTATCAAGCCACGTTTTATTAACATTGAGAAATCTTTCTTTCATCCAGTGAGCTGATTCCCATCATGATTTATAATCAAATTTAAACCGAATAAAATTTTTAACACACGTAACACTTTTTCCTAACTCATCAACACACCCTGTCCGTTTTATGATTTCTTTTTGCAGGAAATCAATCTGATCCTCCAATTTTTCTTTTCCAAACTCTTCATAAGCGTTATTAATTGATGCTTTGTCATGAACAAAGTGCTGGAGCTGGTACCTAGGTATGCGAGAAAAGGAAAAACAGAATAAGATACAAAATTGGTGTATTTTTTTTTCATTTTTGGTTATTCGAAATGTGCTGTTATTATAAAAAAGTGCAAAAAGTGGCAAAAAATAACATCATATCAATAAAGTACAACAATTATTTATTATAAATCAATTAAAATACTTGCGGAATTCATCGGGATTCTATACTAAATCTCTAAATGTTTTTTTAATATAACAAAAACCTCTGTATCATTTTAATGCGAAATCGGTTTAATTTTTTTACATTTAAAACAAGCCGTAATTACAATTAATTTAACTCGAAAAAGAGGATACATATCTGACGTGTAAGGTTCCATACTAAAACTTTAAATTTTTTATCAATAATACAACTAAAGAAATGTTAGAAACTAGGTGTTGCGCTGACTTGAAATAACGGACGTGTAACCTCTACGAGTAATCGGCTCCGATTGAGGGGTGCTAGAGCGAACGTGTCACAGTCTAGATTGTCTATCTGCTTGTGATCATATGCTAAATATATCTGAGTCATCATATAATAACAAAGCGTTTAATGAATCATAATTTTTATTTTTTGGGTTATTGTATGAGAAATCTGAATCCTGCCCCATTGTGGCGTCGTCATCTTACAGAATGTTTTATTGATTATGGAAACTTTTGCTAATTGACAAGTGAGATATTGCAGATGCAAGGATAAGTTTTTTCATATTGTAGGAAATACTTTGTCGGAATTAAATGTGGTGTATATTATGACTAAACTATAAATGTACGAATGTTTTATTGATGTAGCATCATGTTTCGAATCAATTAAGTACCCACACATTAACGAGTTGTGAGAACCATTCTATGGCATTTCCTGCAAACGTCAAATTTTGAATTTCGAAAAAGAATCGTATCAGAATTCTGAAAAATCAACGAGCAAGCAAAATAAGGGAAACTGCCACAATAATGTTTTGAAAAATAACATTTCGTTTGGCCAAACTATTAAAAAAATTAACCAATATCTGCATCATAATTAATACATAATTTTGTTTTATTAATTTTTAGTATCACTAATAGACATATAAGATACACCTCTACACTTAGCTGTTCACACAGATTTCGGTAGCGTGGACTCCGTCACGCTCAATGCCGTCTCGAAATTACTGTTTACCAGACCGTAATGTCGAATTAAATGTGGGGCCGATCTGATCCGACCGCTATCTAATTTAAAAATAAAAATAAAAATATGGTGACTTTTTAGAAAAAATTAGAAAACATAAACATTTTAAATAATGTTATTTGAAAAATATTGTTGATGCCTTACAAAAACACATTCTTTGAAAATGTTATAATATGTATAGTCATTAGTGTACAGAGATTAGGCAACCTAATTGATATACCAGCAGTGCGGAAATCAAACGTTTTGTATTAAAATGTTTGTAACACGTATATAAGGAATAGAAATATAATAGTTGTCAATTTTCCGTTAATTTCACATTTACAATCAAAATAAAATAAGAAATTACGGCACGAAAAATATAGTAAAATCACGGATTCCAACACTAATATGGTGGCACATACGGCCCCATAAAAATCTCCATGTTTTAAACATTGTTATTGGTGCTTACGGCCTTGTTAATACTTTCATTGCTAAGAAAATTACATTTTTATTGTTCTCCTTTATATGTAATTCTTATTTGCCGATTTTTTTAATGCAATTGATATTTATTAAGCAAAATCTAAACAATGTAGATTAAAACAAGTAGGAAAGACGAAAAGTTGATCTCCCTCAAACTCACAGGTATTTATAATTGTGTTTGCTTTCCACTGGCTCCTGGTTTCAGACCTTCGCTTCCTTGATAATTCGATCTATGGCATCCTGCAGAAATTCGCATGATTCCAATAAAAATATAAGGAACACAGAAGGGTTCCCACCACACACCTGAGGCTGTTATAGGGCGCAGCGCACCCTTTCGTCAGGCTCGCGCATACACTTCCTAAGCCTTTCCCCGTCCATTCGGGACATACATTTAATTTACGCAAACACAATGGGATGCCAGGCTACATTTACTCTACTTTGCATTTCCTTCTGTGTCCCGTCATGCAAACTACTATTTTTTTTAAATATAGAAATAATCTTTCAATCTTAGAAAATAGGGTCTAACCACCTAGGTTTAAACACAATACACACTTAAAACTATTCACATGGGGGAAGGTGGGACATATTATTGAGGAGAAGAGAGGGAATGTAGGGGTCTGGGGTAGAGCAAAGTAGAGGGAGTCAGCAAGGTTAGGGTAGAGGAAGAGGCACAAAATAAAGCATATGAGTAAATAATCTAAAAATATAATACAGTATATTGGGCATTTCACACCCCACCAGGGAGCAGTATGATGCATGATTCCAATAAATATGGCCGAGCCATAGAGGGCTCCCTTCGCTTACCCGAAGCTGTAACAGGCGCAGCGTCACCTTTCTTCAGCTTCACTCGTGCACTCCCTAGGCCCGTCTCCCGTCCATGCGGGACCAATGCAGTTGAACTAAGGAGGGATATAGCTCAGTGGTAGAGTATTCGACTGCATGATTCCAATAGCCAAAGTTATGAAAAAGACGAAATAATACACTTCAGGTTATGCGGTACTCTTCGCATATTCTTTATCCACAGAGAGAGCCTACGCCGCATTAATTGAGCCGTGTATTTCGAAAATGGTGGAAGCGCTCCACAGAGGACGGCCGTCCGATGGAGTCCTAAATAACGACGGCTTGTTAGTCATAAAAAGTTTGCTCTCAAATTGAAACTGTTACGTAGATTGCTGAGAACAAATTGGTACGGATATCTCGCTACGTTTGACATAACGGACTTGCTGTTCATTAGTTCATCGGAATGGCCACTAGGTATGGAGTAATTGAATGTTTTGCTTGATTTCACTAATGCAGCCACAAATATTTTTTTAGTCTTAAAGTTAAATAAATAAATAGTCCATTGTTTTGGCCGAAACACTATGATCCTTCACCATTATTACTGTTAAAATTTAAAACACTATTATAGCATCACATTTTTTTTTATTCACTGAGAGTATCGCGACAGCTGTTTCGCCAACCGATGTTGGCCTCATCAGGTGTTACACTAAACTGTTTATTGTAACACCCGATGATGCCAACATCAGTTGGCAAAATAGCTGTCGCGACACTCTAAGTGAATAAAAAGAAATGGTGATGCTATAACAGTGTTTTAAATTTTAAATAAATAAAGTTAATACGGAGAATCATCAACCAAAAGTTAAAAAAAATAAATTACATAGACATGTTTCGGACAACCAGTCCTTCTTCAGTGATACATATTATCATTTATATGTATTACTGAAGAAGGACTGGTTGTCCGAAACATGTCTAAGTAATTTTATTTTTTTAATATTGGGTCCTTACATATGAAATTGGCGTTTTGCCGTCCTGGCAACTTTGATCACAAATATCTTCTATTTGGTTAGGAATTCCAAATTCAAATTTATACAGCTATTTACTAAAGTATTTGTGTTTCGAAAATTATTGTTCATTTGTTTTTTCCTCAATTGTTTTTTTTTCTTTGCGTCACTCAGTTTACAAAATGGAAAACTTGAAATATCGCGTTATTTACGAGTACGAGTTCCACCGTGGCACCAGTGCTGCAGAAACGGCCCGAAGGATTAATGATGTGTATGGCGACGGTGCCGCAAAAGAAAACACAGTGCGTTTTTGGTTCCAACGTTTTCGTTCTGGAAATTTCGACCTACAGAACAAGCCCCGTGGACGGCCGGAGACCAAAGTTGATAATGAAGAATTGAAGGCTATTGTGGAAGCGGATCCATCGCAAACCACGTCCGAGTTAGCTGCAGGCTGCGGTGTAAGTGATAAAACTGTTTTAATCCACTTGAAGCAAATTGGGAAGGTGAAAAAGCTTGAAAGGTGGGTACCTCACGAATTGAGTGAAGCAAATCAACAAACGCGTGTTGACTGCTGCGTTGCATTACTCAACCGGCACAATAATGAAGGGAGTTTGAATCGAATCATTACTTGTGATAAAAAGTGGATCTTGTATGATAATCGGAAGCGCTCATCGCAATGGATGAACCCTGCCGAATCAGCCAAACCATGCCCCAAGCGAAAATTGACCCCAAAAAAGTTACTCGTGAGCATTTGGTGGACTAGTGCTGGTGTCGTTCACTACAGCTTTCTTAAATTTGGCCAGACGATTACGCCAGATGTCTATTGTCAGCAACTGCAAACCATGATGGAAAAGCTAGCTGCTAAACAACCGAGGCTGGTTAATAGCTCTAGGCCACTGCTGCTTCATGATAACGCTAGACCACACACTGCACAACAGACGGTTACCAAATTAGAAGAGCTTCAATTGTAATGTCTTAGACATCCACCGTACTCTCCGGACCTTGCCCCAACAGATTACTATTTTTTTCGAAATTTGGATAACTTCTTGAAAGGGAAAAAGTTCAACTCCGATGGGGCAGTCCAAACCGACTTCAAAGATTTTATTGATTCCCGTCCGAATGTTTTTTTTAGTAATGGGATCGATGAACTACCTATGAGATGGCAAAAGTGCATAGATAGCAATGGTACATACTTTGATTAAATAAATATATTATATAAAAAAAAAAAAACTTTATGTTCCTCCCATACAAAACGCCAATTTCATATGTATGGACCTAATACAAGTGTTGTATATACAAAGTATTATATATAAAAAAGAAAAAGAGAAATAAATAATAATACTGTTTTTACCACTTTTGAGTATATTTTTCTTGTCTTGTTATAAAGGTTTAACAACTTTATCATAGAGAAAACGATACATGGTCGAAATATGGCGACAAAAATACACTAAAAAGTGGAAAAACAGTGTTTATATTTATAAAAAAATCATTATAATGAAAGAGTACGAGTACTTACGGCTCAAGTTTAATAAAACAATTATAGTATTATATTTTAATTTCTATTTTTGTTTCATAGCATATAAAACGAAAACAAAAGCTGGGAAGGAATGAAAACATTCCGTAAAGTTAAACGTTTATCATTTTTGAAATATCCTTCAACCCTTGTTGACTCTACAAATATGCTTTGTTTCATTGGCAAATGTTTAAATGATATGTTTGTTTCTTGCTCAAATATTTGAGATGATTCTTGAAGATTTATTTGATGCGGGAAAGAGAGCATAGGAAAAATAACTATTTTGCTTCGTAAGCACAGCCAACTTATTTTATTTTCTAACATTAATATACCATTTTATTTACATATGTTTTAAATATACCTACGTTGTAATTATTGTTTCTTATGTAATGATATAATACTGCATTTGAAATATTTTATATTGTAAAAAAACCTCCGTTTTCTGAAAATTGTATTATATTTCTTATAAGTGATATATTTTGACTTTCTCAAGCATTATCAAATGATTGGTTTATTTATATTTAATTTAGAAAAGCCCATAAAGAAAATTTCTGTTTCGAACTGATCATTTATTTTTTCATTGCCTTCTTCATATAATCTGTCTGTTAATTGTATTATTGAAATATTCTTTATTTGTTATATGTAGTATATTATGTACTTTATAATACATTATTTCAAAGTAATTTTTTTTTTATTATTGTATAAAATTATTTATTTGTTAATTAATGTTAAAGTAGTTTGTCAATTTACAAAGCATATTTTTTTCGATTTATTTCTACAAAATTTTTTTTCAACCTCTAAATTATTTTCTTATGAAAATATGATTACGTGCTAATTTTTTATAAATTTTGTGTGCAGTTTTTCAATTCTTCTTTTTCTTATTTTAGTGCCGTTAGCCTTCCCAACACGTAGTTTTATGATCAGCATTGCAAAAGTTTTCTCCCCACAGAGATTTACTGAGAACTGCTACTGGAGTGGTTTCCCGTTGCCTTCCCCAGAATTTTTCTCTAAGGGTAACCTCCCCTCAGCTGGTAGGTCTCGGTTTTGTGCGGCTGAAGATAGTCATACATACCCCTTCTCCCTATCTGATATGACCCTGATGGTAATTTTTCAATTATTTAAAATAAACTTTTGCTATGGGCTCTTATAATATTCAAAAAAGCTATTTATTTCATAAATAGTGGAGTTTGAATAATGAGATATCGTTCACGATATATCCATACTCAATCGAAAGAAAAATGCTTCTTTAGCGTATAAAACTGACGTTTTCACCAATATGAAATAATTTATTATACAATATGTATTTGTCTTTATTTTGAGACCGACCGGTGTTGCCAGACTAGCTGGCATCGACAGATAGGTGCCCGAAGCCAAGATACAGATAAAAAATTAAAGTAGTTATTTAAAAAAATATCATCATTTGATAATGACTAAGAAAGGTGAATTATGTAATTTCCAAAAAATTATGATAAAACTTATTATGCAATAGAAAGAACAGATGTTTTTATTCGTATTCGCTATTTGATATAGAGTCATCAATTTATTTAATATAATATAAAATTAAACACTTTTTCACCACTTAAATAACATGAAAGTGAAGTACTAAGTGAAAAGTGTTTAATTTTATTTTAAATGTATCAAACCCCCAAATAATGGACCATTGTTTAAAAAACAATAACTGCTATTCATTTTGTTTTGTACATTTTGTTTTGTACAGATGAAATACAAATTACAAAACGTGTTTTCTAGGGTATCACATTTAATTAAAAATCAGAAATAATTAACGTGTACCGAACTCAAATAGTCTAATTATTTATTCCTTTTGGCGACAGTTTCCCTTTCAAAAGGCACCTGAAAAATTGAAGGCTGTATTATGTTTCGAAGGGCTTCGTGTTTCCCCTGAACCATTTGTATTCCCGCCGGCGAGCGGCCAGCCAACGAACCGCCCGGCCCTCGGGTAATCCCCGATGTTTCATTATAGTGATTTTGAAATTCACGTTCTCACTTTTAGGCAAACATAAGAATAGACGTGTGTTTATCATTCTGCCCGCAAGCCACAGCTAAAGTATCGCGTATCCAGTGTGAAATATTTTAACTAACACTACGATGTGTGGATACTAAGCTTTTATATACGTAGGTACGCCATACTGCTCTGTACTGTCATATAAATATACCTAGAATCTAAATGAAAACGTCTGTCTTCTAGGAATGTTATTTGGGTGCACTTAATAAACTTTAAACCAAAATTACTTGCAAAAATATAACTAGATTCCAGACCTTAGCAGCTATATGGATGGGGAATACCGAATAAGGCGATGCCAACCTCAGTAATAATAAAAACATAATTACCGTTTTTTCAAACATAATCTTCTTTCTTCTTTTTGTCCTGTCACACCTCCGTGGTGCATAGGGCCTCAAGGAATCTTCTCCACCCGACTCTATTGCATGCCTGATGCTTAACATCGTCCCAAGTGAGACCTGCTGCCTTAACCTCGTACTGCAGGGTTCTTCTCCAGGTGGCTCTAGGTCTGCCTCGCTTTCTCTTTCCCCCCATAGGGGACCAGTCTAGTGCGCCCTGAGCGATGCAGGCTGGGTTCCGTCTCAGAGTGTGACCGATCCACTGCCACTTGCGCCTAGCGACTTGTTCTCTAATTGGCTTTTCGCCTACCATGGTCCAGAGAACGGCATTTGACACTGTTTGGGGCCAATAGATTTTGAATATTGAGCGAAGGCACCTATTTATAAACACCTGGAGTTTACCAATAACGTCCGCGGTAGACTTCCAAGTCTCACATCCGTACAGCAGTACGCTTTTAACGTTACTTCTGAATACTTGGAGCTTGAGCTTTCTCGAAATGATACCGGAGCGCCATACAGGGCGAAACATAGCGAAAGCTCCCCTTGCCTTGTTAAGTCTGCTGGCTACATCCTCCTCCGTACCTCCCGAGCCTGCTATCATACTACCGAGGTAGCAGAAGCTGGTCGTGGTCACAAGGGGGACACCGTGGAGCAAGATTGGGGTGGAGTCATTTGTGGACACTCGTAGGTCTACTGTCTTGGACATGTTAATCTTGAGACCTACTTTTGCCGCTTCCTCGTGAAGTCTACAAAGTTTCCGCTCCGCATCCACCCGGTTTACCGAAAGCAAACAGAGGTCATCAGCATAATCCAGACCCTCCAACTGGGTATCACGCATCCATGGAATGCCACGGGGACCGTCGAAAGAACGGCGCAACACATCCTCCAGAACCAC